>RJWH01001612.1:0-343631 GCA_004363575.1 Solenodon paradoxus | reverse complement strand
GTGTGTGTGTGTGTGAGATATACACAAGGAAATAAGAAAAAAAGGCTAACATCATTTTTTAAGATTAAATAAATATTTATAAGCAGATAAAACTTGGAAAGATGCTGTGGGGAGACTACTAAATGGAGGTTTTTTCATGGTGGAATGCAACCAGCCGGTCCTCTAAAGGTGAGGAAAGACAGGGCTCACCAGCCAAACTAACTCTCCCCACAAGGTCTGATCTTCTGCTGGGGGCTCCCGGTTGACTGAGCCCCAGAGGAAGCTAGAAAACAGCAATTACTGAAATCAACCTTTAGGGAAGAGAGGGAAGGAGGAGGGTGGGGAGTGGATACCAAGAGTAAGTAAGAAATAGCCAGCCTACTGCTGCGTGCCTCACACCTAGTGGGAGTTCACCAAATACTTGTCAAGTCATGAGATGCAGTGGCGTGCGAGCATTCTTAAACTATTCTTAGCTTGACATCTGGTAGGAATGTTTATGCCACAGAAATCAGCCAGGGCTACAGAGGGAAGTTTTGGTTTCAGAGAACCAGTCTAACAGTGTACTGGATGGGAGTAGAAATCGTGTCTCCTAAAGAAGGCAAGATGTGTTTGCTGCTTCCGAAGAGGCACTGCTTGAGTCAGGATAAGACATTAGCTCAATATCAACTCATTTTCTCCCACCACCACCACAACCTCTAGTTCTCTTTGATATACATAATTTTCTTGGTGGTAATATCATCTACTCAGGTCTCCAAACCCCAAAACCTTTACCCCACCCTCTACCTCACCATTCATATGCAATTAAGCATGAAGTATTGCTAAACTAATTTGCAAAATCCATTTCTTCTCTCCCATTTTATTTTCCAGTGAAATTAAACCAGCTGTAGTTCTAACATATGCTCCATCTCAGCTGTTACTCTGCCTGAGGCATGTCTGTTTTCTCACCTTGTCCATACAGCAAACCTCTATTCATCCTCTAAAATCCCAATTCAGAGTTACCTCCTCCCTAAGAGTAGTCTTCCATATTAATACCAGATAGCAAAAGTTCCTCCTCCTATTCTGTGTTAGCACCACATCTTATAAACTGACCATTTCATAGCTTTCATGTCTCATCCCCTATTACCAGGCTCAGCCTGCTAAAAAGACACCTAGCCCCAGGCATAGTGGGGATGGGCTTACCGTCCTTAGCAACCCTTAGCCCTGTCCAGGCATACTGGGAAATGGGCTTGCAGTCCCCAGTAACCCCTTAGTAACACACCCTTAGTTACTCCCACCAGGAGAAGAATTCCACCTTCCTGGGTGGATGGAATACTGAAATATTCCCTCAGCCTATGCCTTCTTTGTAGTTTTCCAACCCACAGAGGGATTCGTTCCCCATCTCTGTGCTGCTTCTAATAAATCTTCCACATGGTGCTACCATCAAGCTTCTTCCTTGAATTCTTACCTGAAATGACTCCCTGCCTCATTGGTGCCTTACCTGGGTGGTACTGACTTATTTATGCTTGAGGCCTGGCCAGTTAATTGATCTCCTCTTTATATGTCTGCCATCCTGCTTCATTGTTTTCAGGTTGCTTCCCCCACTTTTCACGATGCTGTTCCTCATCACCTTTTCTAGAGACTAAGCCATGGCTACAGCCCACAGTCAAGCCATGGCAGGTGGGGCTAAGCAAAAGCAGGACAATGATTCTCCACTTGTCAGTTGTTTTTCAGAATGGCCCGGAATGAAACCATCATGGGCTGAGCCTGAACAAACAATCAACTCCCCTGACAAGAATTCTTTTGGTTTTAGAAATTCCTCAAAAAAATGTGCTGATTTCCATTCACCTTAAACCACTATATAATGCTTCTGCAAAGATCCTGACTTTGTCCTTAAGGCAACCCTTCCTCTTTAAAATATGATTAGCATGTTAACTTTCCTGCCCCTTGGTGCCATGACAGATCAACATTGACCACAATGGTGCAAAAAGAGGCAGCATCCTTTTTCCAGAGTTCTCCACTTATTAAATATTAATATAACTTCATTTTGTAACCGGCCCATTCTTGCTTCCCAGAACCCTGAAATTTATATAAACCCTATGCCTTGGTCAACATGTACGTTTCTCACTAGGAGTGCTCCCAGAGTCAGATAGCTGTCTACATTAAACTTCTTTTCTCTTTCTCTTCAGATTGTCAGTATATTTATGAGTCATTATTTCAGTCTTGAAGTGCAGTTCTCAAGGACCCTGCTCACCACTGATGTCTTACACACAGAACTGTGGTTTGTCATCTCTACTTGAGAACATTAAACTATGTGCCTGGCATATTGCAGGAGCCAATAAGTGTTTGCTAATAAATAAATACCTAAATGCAATATTCTTGTTGAATAAACTAATGTCAAAA
Organism: Solenodon paradoxus; assembly: GCA_004363575.1. Lineage (NCBI taxonomy): Eukaryota > Metazoa > Chordata > Mammalia > Eulipotyphla > Solenodontidae > Solenodon > Solenodon paradoxus. The sequence continues at coordinate 341,273 of RJWH01001612.1, read as the reverse complement.
GCTGAAAGGTAGCTTCCAAGTTCTACGTATGTCTAGCAAATCCCCCCACCTCTCCTTTATATCTACCCTCCAACATATACTTTAGCCAGCAGCGTCTGCCTGCAGGACTGATTTTTCATGCCTCCTTCTTCTCCTACATCAGTTACCAAAGGATGCTCAGTGTTGGGTCTCTTTTTTTTTCCCAAAAAATCCATGGATCAAATGCAATCCTCTCAGTGAGTGTTTCTTGGACAACACCCTGCATAAAATTATACCTGTTGCCACTATACCTCCCCTCTCCCAAGCTCTCCACTTCCTTGCCTGACTTTTTCCATTGTATTTATCACTATTTTATATACTTTTGTATTATTTATTTATCAACCATTTCTGTCCTTATTTTCTATCTTCCTCCAATATAAGTAAGTTCCTTGAGGCCAAGGATTCCTGTTTATTTTGTGTGCTGCATTTTCCATACAGTCAGCACTCCATAAATATGTGTTAAGGAAGTAAATGAATTGCATGCAAAGGATGATTTGATGGCCTTCTTGGAAAAAAGCTCTCAGTTGCAAAGCTGGGGATAGAACCACCGCTACGTAAATCCCAACTTAATTGGTTTTAGAAGCGCGCATGCCTGCTCACGTGATCTTCTCCTTTTTAGGTCAGCAAATTCTACATGTGCTGTTCCGTCTTGAAATAATTCCCACATAAGAGGAAAATGACAATAAAATCACTATGGATGAAAACTCTGAAGACTGTCTCATTTACCTGCCAATAGCAGAGTGTCACCCTTAAGGTAAAGAAACTTGAGGAAATATCAACAGATAAACATAACTTGAACTAAAACAAGTGTGAATAAAGTAAAAGCACACAACCACCTCTGGAAGAGAATCTAACATTCCGAATGCAATCCTCTCAGTGAGTTTTTCTCACAACACGATCCTGATTCTCATTAATGCTTGGCATACTTACTAGGGCTCAGGGGATAGAGAATTAACAAATCACCAGAAAAAGTTTTGATTGTTAAATTATTTCTGCAGCTGTTTTGACTTTTGCACATCATGAAATGATGCCTTAAGTAGGAATCTTCAAATGAATCATAAGTATTAAATCCAAATTCTAGTCACATCCAAATACCAATGAAATACTGAGGAGAAAAGCACACAGGCTACACCATTGAACTTGATGAAATCCGTGTACTTGAGACTCTGTCAGTGACAGGGCCAGGCATTTTCAGAATGATTTGAGCTGTCACGCCTGATTCTCTAGCTTTACATCTTTATAAAATAAGAGTAATTTAAATTGTTACCCATACTTTGAGTCAGTGAGCTCATAAAATGGAAGCTTGATAGCAAATGTCATTTGATATATATATATGTATATATACGTATATATACATATATACGTATATATACATATATATATATATATATATATATGGCCAAAAAATATACCAGTTTATCCATGCAGCTTGAAAAGGTAACTGGGATTCAATGGACCTGAATATCCAGGCAGCCAGCACTGATATGGCTAAAAAACCTGCTGCTTCCAAGGCAGTAGGTAAAAACCAGGGAACTAAGTGACAAATGACTTTCAGAATTATTACTTGGCAATAGCAACAAAGTTGTCTTTTTTTTTTCTTTGACTACTAACCTGTATACAATCTTTAAAATTATAACTAACTAATGCTTCCATTTATTCCAAAATGTAACGCAATAGAGTATTTTGGATATAGATAAAACTTTTAATAAAATTAATTAGCAGTGTCTAATTATTCTTCATTTATAAAACAATAAAGTAAATATACTGACCTTATATAATTAATAAGATCTTCAAAAATATTTATATCAAGTCATATTTTCAAATTGGCCTGTCAAATGATTTCAGGGTTACTTTTACATGGGAGATTGCTACATGATGCTATCATGTAAATAACATGTTTAAGAACACAGTAGCTTCCTAAAATTAAATTTTAATTAGACAAGTGTATTGCTATTGTACTAAAATATTACCAGTAAAATTCAACTATAAAATAGCATGGCTGGCATGCCCTGATAGACCAGCAGTTGGGTCGATTACCTCCAAAAGAGTAAGTCACATACCCCTGGTTTGAGTCCCGGGTCCGGGGGTCAGGGGGAAGCAACCAGTGTGAACAACTAACGAAAAATAAAATAAAGATGTTTCTTCCTCCTCACTCTTCCTGTTATTCACCTTCATTCCTAACTTTTTCTTTAAAAAATAACATGGCAATATAATGATGGACTGCAGTAGAAATCATTAGTGTAAATTGGATAGTGGGAAAAGAGACTTACAATTCGAGTACAACAAATAATTTTAAAAAAAATCACTCGAGTAAAGTGTCCACCTTGACAGTTCATAAGAATCTTAGTAATATGGCCATCTTCAGCAATATGATAGGACCAGAAGAGGAAAACTATGTATCATCTGAGTATTTGAAATGACAGTTAATCTTATTGCAACTTTAAGTATTAAGAATTGGAGTTCAGATTCTTTATTTCCAGGGAACTCTACAGCTTCTAAAGGAATTCTAAGGCATTTTATAAAAAAGTAATAAACCATGCCTTCCAAAAGGGAAATTTTAAATATCTCTTGTTTTCTTTTAATATTTTTCCCTTCCTCCCTAATGACTGGGGAAAAAAATGCCTAGAAATTTATTTACCTTCCAGGATTGTAGCAAAAGCAAAGACTTAAAAAATGAATGCAGATGAATGGAAGATAGCAACATAGAATATCAATCTTGATTTATTAAGATTTTTGAAGCAAAAGTTGTAGAATTAAGTGAGAAGCAGGGTGATGGGATAGATATTAACATCTGGAGTCAGACTTCTATTTTCTACCATCAATTGTTGGACTTGAAGCAAAAATCAAGTCACTAAAACACACAGGTGTTCCAAGCTGAAAATTTAGCACCCCCTCAAGGTGCAATGTTTTAAATGTTTACCATATATTTAGGTAAGAATCTGAAGCTCACAGTAGAAACAGAGAGGGGTTTCGGTGGTTGGATCCCAATTCAAATCCTACTTAGCAAAGCAGGAATAATTTAATTAATTCAGCCCCGCCTTTCAGAAAGTAGTTAAGTGAACAGTTGTTTTTACTGAATAATGCACCATGGGATGTCAACAAAACCTGCATCGTCCCCCCAAAATTAATAATCTCCAACTGGATTATCTCATTATTATTCCCAAAGCAAAGATAAAATTTTCCTGAGACAAGTTGTGGTAAATTCAATAGTCATCATCTTTATTCATAAAAGTTTAGAGCTCATTTAATCAGTGCTCCAGGCCTCTATGAGAGGACCTGTCTTTCAATCCAATGGGCAACTAATTTACTATAAGATGCTGATTCTTGTCACAATGTTTCTAGTAAGTTCTCATCAGTTGGTTTAATACCTCTAGTAATAGCAAACTATTTTCTGAGATAACAATTAAATAGATAAATAGTTAGGCATATACAGATATAACTATATAAATAGATACACATATAATTATATATGTGTATATATGCAATTCATTAATCATGATTCATGAAGTTCTTAAATTAGAATTTACTTTTCTGTGCCTGTCAGCTGCTGGTTTCATCTTTGCCCTATGGAAGCAGACAGACAGAAAAGGCACACTCCTTTCCCAGCCCCGAAACACTTGAGGATGGCTATGGTGCACCCTCCGGTCCTCACACCATCAGATCCCTCAAGTATTCCCGACAAGAACAGATTCCAGTCAACTATTCCAGTCATTACCTGTAGGCATTTTATCAAAATTTTATCTCTGATCTTTATATAAATGTTCATTCTAAGATTTCCAGTAAGAGTTAACCTAATCTTTTTCTAACTGATGCATATGAGGAATATTTTTTAAAAAGTGAGAACAATCTAGGGTTTCCTCATCTATTAAGTCCAGGAATTTGAAAACAATGGAGAAGAGAAAGCTAATGTATATTTGCTAGTTGTTCTGACAACAAAAGCTCATTCACAGAGAAGTCAATCATCTCTGGAAATATCACCCAACTCACTTTAAAATTAGAATTCACTTACTATACCTACAGAATTTAATTCATGCATGAACTCTTAGGAACATACCAGCTACACTAAGCAATGTACAACTATATCAACATATGCCAAACCCCCACTTAAGTAGGTATTTAAAAGTACTACTTTTTGGAATATTTTTTATTTATCCATCCACTCCAACAAATAATTATTGAACGCCTAGTATGTATTGGGCACTGTTCTGAACACTACGTACACAATGATGTATAAAGTTTACAAGTTCTGTGCTACTGTGAAGCATATGAAGTAAGATAGCAATGTACAGACAAGCAAAAGAGGAATAACCAGGCAGTTGTGAAAAATAATTGGAGGATTCCCAAAGGTGGTAAACGAAGGTTTCTCTGAAGAGATGTCTTTTGAGCAGAGGATTTAGTGCGAGGGAATTTATTCCTCACACTAAGCAAAGAGGCAAAGAGAACGGCCTATGGAAAAGAGGCTGGCATTTTTGAGAACTAGAAAGGCTGTTGAGCCTGGGGTGATAACATGAGAGAAGGAAGGAAGCCTTCAATAGCCAAGGAAAATTGTTAGCCTGTAATCCAAGCCTAATGAAAAGTCTTTGATAGAGATAGGAGAATGGTATCATCTAATTTGTGCTTCTAAATTATCACTTTGGAAGCTAAAAGGAAAATAGATCATAAGGTAAGAAGAATGAGAAAAAAATAAACATTTTGCATCTCTGAAGTGGAGATGAAGTTATACTCTCCCAGAAACTCACATGCCATCTTTGGCTATTATTTCAATAAATACTAGTTACTATTTAGAAGTTACCATGTACCAGATAGTATACTACAGATGAATACTTTATATGAATCATTGTGCTTTTCTTAGCTTTAAATCAATTTTATTGAAGGAAGAATGCATCATAACATTATATAGTTTTAAGGTGTGTGTCATCATAAATCAGTATCTGTATATAATATGGAACGTTTACTATCACCAGTTCAGTTCTTCCTTCACCATACAACTGACCCCTTTTACCCAATTTTCCGACTCCCCTCCTCTGCCCTCCCCCATTGCAATGTATATACACTCTATGAAGCAGGCATTATCATTCTTATTATAGAGATAAAGAGATTGAAGTTCAAAAAGTTAGTGACAGGGCCTACAGGCCTGTAATTGGCAACTGACAAAGCTACGATCTCCCGGGAAACTTTTAAGCACATAACTCAGCAGTCACCATGTTAAATCTATTTCCATTGAACATCGTTACTTTGAAAAGGTCTAGTGCTTTTCGAATAAGTTCTTTTGAGGAAACTCCTTTGGTTCTTTGCACAATTATAGAAACTGAACGCACTATAGAAACCTGTTCTGCAGTCCTAGGTTTGAGATAAAATCTTTCCTCTCTAGCCATTAAACAAATCATTTTTATTCCATTTCCACAGAGAGTAAGAATTCATGTTAAGGACCCAGGGACATATTCACACTTCAGAGGAAAGAAACTAATGGCAAACAGGTCAAGTGTTTGGCATTAGGGCCTCATTTCATGAGCATGGAGTTTCCCTGAAAAGTATTAGAAGAAATGAGAGGGATCATGACAATCATAGGGCTTTCTGGGTGTCTTCAGAAAGAAAAGCTATGGCTGGACATTCCAGGGCAAATTAACCCCCCTTCAACTTTGATAAGCTTATAGCACTGCATCTAACAAGGTAGGAGAAGGTGATAGTCACATCGAAAATGAGCTGAAACATCTGCTTTCTCTCAGCAAGTCTACTATTCTCTAGGCCCAGGAATTGTGAAGTTTTCTCTAGCTACTTGCTGATCTTCTTAATCTCTTCCCCCAACCCACATACTTTTAGGGTTCCCCAAATGGGGAAATCGCCATGTTTTGAAATACGTTTCACTGAATTCATAGACATTATACTCCAACCAGCCTATAACATAGTACATGCTACCTTATATGTATTAAAGCAGCCCTAGCTTAGAGTAAAAATTGCTAAAGTTCATTATTATATGATTATTAGTTAATGAGTATCTGAGGTCTCAAAGAAATTAAGTTAAAAACAATGTTACTAATACATCTCACTATTTGCTTTAAATTAAATTTTTAAATGTTAACTAGCTATTCTCTCTCAGATGGAATATGAGCAATTCTTCATTATTTGAATACTAGAGAAAATTAGTAAAAGATGTTTGACTTAAGAACTATTTTCTGCAATATTTCTGAATTTATTTTGTTCATTGCAATTAGCTTGCAAGCCCATGTATATATTAAATGATAGCAGGAAGAACTGGTCTCAAAGTATAACTACTAAGTTAAATATAATACACATGCAATGATAATAGGATAATTCTCCCAAGAATACCTGAAAACTGACTATGAATTATTATATTTTATAACAGAAAGTGGAAAACTTTCATTTCTCAGGATGAAACAAGTCAGGAGGAAAAGAATATGGTTTTTTGCCTAAAAGTGCCCTGAGGACTATGAGCAGCTTAGCTAGAATATAACTGGCTTAACTCAGAGCAGAGATCGAATTATAAAAAGAAGAATGATCAAAATGCATTAAGAATCTTCTAGATAATTTTACATCCTTTCAGTGTCTTATTTAGGCACACACATGAGTCCAAAGAGAAGTTAAAACAAAAAGATATAAGCAAAATCTCTTCAACTAGGAGAAATAGAACTAGAATCCCCCTCCAGTATTTTACCTAGTTTTATTTAATCCATGCAGTAGTCTACTTTCTTTTTGAAATCCTTCAATGCTGAGCATATGTAATTTCTAAGCCTATTTGGTATTATAATGGACAGTCTCTGTCCCTCTGCATCTACCTTTCATTCACCTCACCCTGCTCTGGGTTCCAGCGCTGACCCAGCATCTCATCCGTAACTGCTGTAGATGATGAGATTTGGGACTTTTGACCTGAGGCCATTTAGGTGAGATTAGGAATCTTGTCTATCATGCTCATATCAACTGAGCACCATAGCTCAATGTTACAGCTGCTGGGAGGCCTTACCAGATGGGAAAGTTGAAAGAGACTGAGATCAAGTGTTTGTTCCTTCCTCCATCTCCCTGCAGGACTGAAAGACTGGCAGCAGTTACATTACTCTTTCCAAGGTCTTAACACTTAGCCAGTGTGGAACTTCTCACCTACAGTTACAACTTGTACTAATACCACCCACCCTTTCCCCTCTTCAAGTCTTGGGTGATTTAATTGCATATTCCTCTCAGGAGGCCTTTGTGCCTTCCATCACTTTTCTGTTCTCTGAGCCCTGTCCACATCTCCATAAATAGTCTCTTAAATAACTCTTTTCAATCATCCCTTTGAGTGTGCTATCTACCTTCTCCCAGCCACTCATAGGAACAGCTATTGAGTTTCCCAGCAGATAGCATTAATCAAACATACTGAATAATCTCTTCCCATAAAGTTATTTCTAGGTTTTCAAGAAAAACCTAGTCTAAGAAATGACAATTGACTATGACTGGTATGGACTTTCTCCTTCAACAACAAAACAAAAGCTGGTAGCCTAGATGAATTTGTTCCTCTAGACATTTCTGCTACATCTGATTCATCGCTGAATTATTTCAGTTCCAAAATACCTGTCATCACCATCATCGATGCACTCAGGGAAGGCGAGGCTACAGCCAAAAAGCATGATATGTTGATAGCAACTGAGGCGATGAAGGTACATGAAGAACTTGAGGAACTTCTCTATTTTCATGTGTTTGACCATTGAGAAGAGGGGTGTTGGCGTGGTGTGATAGGGCAGCATCTGACACTGACTTTGGGTGATGTTCATGCAGACACCTAGAAGTCAAGATCATTACATTTAGAAGAAGACACATCAGAATGACATGTTTGCAAAGTCTTTTGATATTGTAATAAAACCAAACTCCTAACATTCAGTTCTATGCCCTGAGAAAATGTGAAGAAAAATATAGTCACATCTAGCTGGTAGGCATGTAAATTGGCAATCACTGTTTTGGATCATAGCAGAGCAATTTATATGCCCCCCCGCCTCACAAAAAAATTATTTTAATCATGCGTATCTTTGACACTGTAATATCATTTTAAAAATTCATCCTAAGGAAATAATCATGGTTACTAACATGAATTCATCTTTAGAGATCTTCAACTCTGCAGCTTATAATTTTAAAAAGAGAGCTATCACCGAAATATTTAAAGGGAATTGATTTAGAATATTATAGAGCAAATGGCAGAATACTTAATAATTTTACTTGAAGATGTCTTAGAAGAGTAACAACACAGAATGATTCCTATAATATGATAAGTAAAAATATAAAGCCACAAACAGTTTGTATGCAATGATGTTGTTTTTAAAAACAGGAATATACAAGGAGCTCCAATCTAGCTTATATCAACACACACGGTATGCTCAGAGCCTCCGATTTCCGTTTGGCTTTTCCTCATAGCTGGATCATCTCCTGGGCAGGACTAAAACCACAGATTTTATTTCTCCTTCGTTTTATAAATTTGCATAGTTGGTCTGATATAAATGAAAATATTAACATAGGTCCAAATGATGGGACCCTAGGAGACTGTTAAAATTCTTTTATTCTGTAAACTCTTATTGGTTTATAAAAAGACTTGCTGTTTCTATTAAAAACAAGATAATTAAATTTTTATTTTATTGTTTAAGCAAGTTACTATTGAAAAGAATACTCTTCGGACTTCGGAAATACAGAAGTTTCATTCTAATCATTCCGAGGTCAGGAGAAAGAAGTTCAACCAGTGGGAACAACTCCTCTGAACACTATATAATCCCCAGGCAAAGAATTGAACAGAAAAAGCTCTCCATCTAGGGCTAATTCCATTTTAATAAAATCAATGTAAAAATAAAGCTACATGTCTCATAAAATGGCCAACAAACTCTCTGATTTGTAATAATGGATAAATACGCCTTTATCACAGAGGATTTCCAACCCAATTTTCTTCATTCATTCATTTATTCATTCATTCAGATAGATAATCTCAGAATCATCACTGCTGATCCTTATGTCTTCTCTAGTATCTTCCTAAGTGCACTTCTTCATCTTACATTTCTTTCAAACTTTTCTGCAAACCTCCCTAACTCTAAAAGAAGCGTTTCCCCCAAATGGCTAGATTATAGTTGTTAACTCAGAGTCTCAGCCTTTACAAAAAGATATAATTTTCCATTATTTAGGTAGTACATATTGGTGATCCCACATGTACTGAGCTCATTGAGATATGATCTAAACGTTATTTCTACTTTCAAGGGCAACAACTAATGACAAGGGGAATTTCTCCATGTGTAAGATCCAGAATAGACATGGCAAAAAATGTTAGGGTATATAATACCTTCTTGGAGCTCATCAAAACTCAAAATGAAAAACGAAAAAGACATTAAAAAGAAAGGAGATCCAAATTAAAATATTCAGAAAGAGCACAAACACATTTCATAAATATAGCTTCTTATGAGTGTTAAGGAGTTCAGAGGAGATTCATGAATGTGACACTCAGGATTTTTTAATGAGGAAAATTAAAACACATGTATGAGATAGCATTCTAGGCAAAAAGAAGGAGAAAGTACAGACAGTAAACTTCAGAATGGCACAACTGAATGCATGTGCTACAGGTAGAGACATCTGGCTTATAAGATCTGGGAGCAAATTTTTCAAAAATGCGAATTAATTTTTGGAAAATTCAGCCTTCAGAAAGTATTATTGAAAATTAACTTTGTGTTGGGAGTCAAACAAGCACTCAGATTTCCCATTCACGATTATCTCATTTTCACAAGCAATGAAAGTGAAATTATTGATATTATATAGGAGAAAACAATTTCAGGAAAGCTAAGATATCTATCTAGAAGTGCTTATCTAGGATCTTCAACTCTGTGTCTTCTGAGTAACTTCCACTGAAGTCACTCTAGGAAAATACAAATAGGCTACTACGTCAAATATAGTTTTTAAAGACAATAATTCTTAAAGGTCCATGAAAAGAAGAGGCAAAAAAAAACATTTAATAATATAATTAAATACAAGGTCTGTATTTACATACATTTGTAATACATTTATGCATTATATACTGACCACATCTTATAATTCATTTTACAGTGCATCGTTTTCTTTAGAGGTCATCAGCTTTGTGGTTTATATACTTGATGACAGACCATTTGAAGAATTTGAATTATTTGAAGAATTAAATGACCAAAAGACACATTCACCCCATTTAATCAAGGAAAAAAATGATTTTGAGAGATCATTTGAGAAACACAAGATAGAAAAAATAAAATCATGTTTTGGCTAGCTGTACTATGTTCGTGACACTGTGAGCGGCACAAAAGAAAATGAAAAATACATTCCCTTCCCTCATAATAAATATCCTTTGGAAAATAGAACCTGTGCTCAGGAAATGATATTGAGAATAGTATCAAACCTTGAACATAATTCTCAAAATAACTGATACAGAACAAAATAACATCTTAAGTTCGTGTAATGATTTTCAAAAGTTTTCTAAAGCACTGCAGTATAAAATATAATCCTAATAATACAACATGTATTATCGCATATTAGTGAAGTTACTTTGGTGGATGGATGGGTGGATGGATAGATGGATGATAGTAAATAAGTAGGTAGACAAAAAATAATTCACAGAAGGACACACAGGCAATAACAGAAGTGGTACAGATACAGAAGTCCTTCATCTCTTGGGGAAACATTATTTCTACTACAACACGCCTATCAATAACACAGCAAATGCCAAAGAAATTCCAAAGAAATTCGAAAGAGCAAGAATTTAATGTAATACAAGTGACAAAGACTTTAAAGAAGAGGATGCACTGATATTTCTAAATAAAATATATCGAAAATCTGGATTGTCAAAAGGTACTGTAAAAGGGTACTTACTTATAGAGAAATATACACAGACTAAAGTGTGATTTCGATATCCTACAATGCACACAGCAATGAAAACAAAAGAAATAAAACTATTTAAAAAACACAACACACAAAATTAAGACTTACAAAGACAAAGAATCATAATCGCTTGTGACAAAGAAAGATGGAAAAACAATTCTGGGCAGAGTTCAAAAAAAAGAGTCAAAAAACTTAGCTGAGAATTTGCTCAAACCAGCAAATATAAAAAGTAATTACTCTTTTAAGACTCTTGATTTCAAATTCTTTATATTCCAGTAATTGCATAAATGTCTTACCACCCCAACTCCACATTTGTGTCAAATATTAGTTTTTCTTAGAAAATTCCATTGTCTTTGAAACACGTGATTCTAGTATTGTATTTCTGTACCAGGGGCAACGGGTTTTTCTAAGCCAGTTACATGCTGTAGACTAGGCATCAGTTCTCTGTGGGAAAGGGGACGGGTGCTTTTGAAATGGATTTCTTTATTGTTGCTAGTCATCTAATTTGGTTTTTATGGGGTTGATAAAAGGGATTTTTTTATTACTGAGTCTAATAAAAATTAGATGTCAGAATTTCTATGTAGAAATGTGTAAATAATACAATCAATGTAATTCATGTATTGTTCTGATAGACATCAGTACTTAATTAGTGAGTCTTAATTAGTGTCTTAATCAGTACTTAATTAGTGAGTACTTAATTAGAGTCTTAAATAGTGTTACTACAAGTGGGGGCTAGGGAGACAAAATTATTTAATTAATGTAATTAATTAATGTAACTTAATTAAGTTGTAATAATTTGTAATGTCATTTAATTAATTTGTAATAATGTAATAATTTGTAATAATGTAATTTAATTAATGTAATTAAAAATTACTTAATTAATGAGTCTTAAATAGTGTTACTGCAAGTGGGGGGCTAGGGAGACAAAATTAAAAAACTAGATCTGAAGAACAAAATTGCTTCCTGATGCAAAATATTTCTGGTGAAAGATATATTTACTCTTATTAGCTCCGCAATTCTAAAACACTATTGCTAGTAAGGCATGATTTAACAAGAAATTTTCAGAGTATGCGTTGGCTACAAGGCACGTCCTAATTTGAGAAAAAAATTAAATTTGAAAATAGGGTGGGCAAATCAGGTAGAAGGGGTCAATTATACAGTAAAGGTGAAATTGGACTGTTGGCAGTGAACTTAATGTATTATCTACAGAGGTTGATTCATAATGGTGCACATCTGAATCTTTTACAATGTTATGATGCAATGTTCCTTCAGTAAAAATTTTTTGAAATACTATATAAAAATAAAATGCATCTTGGACCATCCATCCAATTCTTCCCACCAGACTGATTTCTAACTTAGACTCCCCTTAAATTAGAACTGACCCCTTATCCTTAAGCAAGCTCAATATTTTTTTTTTCAGCTCAAGATACCAACTTAGTAGAGAAAAAGGAGGCTGTGCTTTCAAAGTATAAGGGCCGGAGAAAGATATATGGATAAGCACCTGTATCCAAGAATGCTGCAGAGAGCTCTAATAAGACTGAGGTTTAAAAAAAAACAGTTGTAGCCAACGAGAGTAGAAATAAACTTTGGAAACTAACAGAGATCAGTAAAAGCTGATACTCCAAGAATGAAACAGAAGCCCAAACCCTACTTTGCATCCGGGTCCATATTCTGGCCCTCCCTCCCTAAGGTTTGTGACGTTAGGAAAATTACTTAAGGTCTTCACCCCCTAATTTGTCAAGAAGAAATAACATAAATATTAATCTTGGCGTTGGGAGGATCAAATTTGCCAATGGAAGTAAAGAACTGAAGACAAAACCTTTACACTGATACTCAACAGTTATTTTCAACAGCATTGGTGTCCCCTGCAAGAAAAAATACATGATTTAGAGGGAGGATTAGCTGAATTAAGTTTGCTTTGCAGTAAAAGCCAAAGCAAACCACTAGTAACTACCCAAGTTGTCTCTTAATATGAAAGACAATCTATTTTTTTTATTTGTTGTTTTATAGTGAAATAAAATTAGTTAAAGGGAATGAATAAAAGATTCTTGAGTATCTTCTAGGCTGGATGCTAATTCAGTAGGTACTTTTACTTAAACCCTCCACCATCACCACTATTCTATGGGTGGGGTAAATCTTTTCATTCTCATTTTTCACATTATGAGATAGATTCTTGAGGATTAGAAAGTGATCAAGGTGACACATGCTAAGTTGTAGCTGAACTTGCAACCTGGTCTTTCTGATTCCCTAGCTTATTCTTTCCCACTGTGTCATTCCATCAAACATATTCTTTCAGTTTAAACATTGTGAACTTACTTCATTCATTGTAAACTATTTTGATAAATCTCTTTGGATTTTATCAGTAAAGTTGCTTCTCCAAGATTGGCAAAAACTAAACGTCAAAGAAAACAATGAATCTGCTGTTAAAAACAGATTACGTCCTCACAAAGAGATCAGGTAGGTTGGAACTGCTTAGAGTCTATTTCTGGCTGTGCCAGAAAGTCAATCCAGGTCAGGACTACATCAGCAGAGTGCAATAACGAAGGTCATTCTCTAGTCTAGATAACTGGCACGGAAAGTAACATTCTGCCAGAATGATTCTGGGACAAAACAATCTGAAAGGATATCATGTACTTAGGAAGATCAGCAGACAGTTACAGTAAATCAGAAGAAACAGAAAAGTTAAACACAAAACCTCTCTATGAATATCCTGGCTTTCTAACTTAGTCTGTTATCTTTGATTTCAAATCATGATAGTTGCTTAATTTCTTCTCAGAGAAATCAAAGAGACAAAAGTAAAACACATTTTCTTAATGAGTTCATTGAAACACTTGTGTAAAGTCTTTACAGACTTAGCCAAGGCATAAGTAAATCAATGTGTTGTTAATCTGTGCAAAAATATGTAAGTACCTAGGGCAATGCTGTGTAAATTACCGGTCAAGTGTTAGCTACTCTTGCCAAGAGAATTATGTGGTTTGGGCTTTAATATTTTCTACATAATCACACATAATCCAGACTTAACATTTTTAATGCAACCTCATGTCCCTTGGTGAAGTTTTTTGGCCAAGCTTTAAACTTTCATATATATACACACATATGTATTACTGGATACAGATCCAGGTATATATAGATACATAGATGATAGATATCTAGATAGATAGACAGATAGATATGACTGGCTGATTATCTCCTATCCTTATTCATACACACACATTCATACTACTTGGTTCTAAGAAGTTTAAATGATAGGTGAAGACCTAAAACTATTAATTCATGCAGAAAGTATCTATTACAGCAAAACTCTAGCATAGTGAGGGGTGAATATTTTACTGTAAATCAATTATCCACATTAATAGAATTAAGTAAGGTATAATATTTCATCTGTAACATCTTCATCTGTCAATTCTTCTGACTGATTTTTTAAAGAACTGCATCCTGCCCCCATGTAACCATTTATCTTAGAATTATGAATGATTTATAAATCATAACAATAATTCAAATTTATACCTTGTCTTAAGCTTGTAAAAGATCTTTTTCACATATCGTATTGTGGTTCCACACACTGATTTGAATCTGCCTTTACTGTTCTATATTTATATTGCCTTTGATAAGTTATTGAACTTCTCTGTTTATCAGTTTTCTCATCTGTAAAATGGGGATAATAATTTTTGTGTAATGGGGTTGCTGTGAGGTATAAAAAATGTTTACACAATGCTCAGCACATAGGATGTCATAAATTTTTTGCTATAATTATTATGTCAATAACAGTAGTAGCAGTAGTAGTAAAATCATGTCATTTGTAAACTCACAACATATATGTAAACTGGACAAAAGATATCTTTGTACCCATTTTATGTAAGTAGGAAAGTTGGGGTAGAGACATTAAACTTTCAGTCTGCCCTTTCCTCTGTATTTCATGATGAAGGAAATAATTAGAGGAATAATATCTAAATAATGTAGAGGCATAATATAGAGAAAGTAATTACTCATATACATGGATCAAAATTTCAAGTTTCATTAATTAGTTTTGCATACTTGCAAATGAAAACAAAAAACATTAAATGTTGGAAACATTGATTATTCGCTGAGAATATTTTTATTATGTATCTTCTTACAAAAGCACTGAGCTTAGTGCTATGGAACTAAAAATAAGAACTTGAAATTAAACCACATTTTATTTACTTAGTGAAAATACACTTCAATATATATGAAAATTATTTGCTTCTTACACCAACTATTGTAAAAATAGATTCCATAATGACAAAAGAATAAGCAACGACTCAGTAGCACATCAAGTTCACTGATAGACAGATTTATTGCAAAACCACTACCTCACTCAAAAGTTCTAACTTCACTGTTCACAAAGCACAAGAGATTTCAATGGACTTCCCAGCCCTGTGTAATTTTACTGAGAATCCCATTTTAGATTTAGTAGCAATCAGGCTTTAAGTACTGGAGGAATACATGACAAGGCAGAACTGCACACCAAGGTCTGGATTGTATCAGGCAGGTGTGGTGGTGCTTATGCACTGATAAAAAACCCATGTTGAGAACCCTCTCTAACTCAGAATTCTCTAAAGGTAAACTATGTAACATATCAGCCTCAAGCTGAGTTGGTGCTTACCATTTACTCTCTGAATCTGTAATGGAAATTTGTAAGGGGTTATAAAATTGTAAGGAAGACATTCTATACATTCAAAAGGGAATATTTAAAATGAATTTCTAGTGCAACTTTTGGAATGCACGTAAGACATACTATTTATTTCTATTTTAAAAAATATAAGTTTTATCTTATTACAAGACAACGTAAGATCAGAAAGAAAGATTAAATAATGAACAACCTTTCAACGAATAAAGGAATAGGAATGAACGGAATAGTTCTTGTTGGTCATAAGCACTCAGTGTCAACTCGCTCCACGTCTAACTGAGTTTGAGAGGGCTCTTCCCTAATCCCAGCTCCAGAAATTAATCCTAACTCACCAATGGCAATCAATGCAGAGCATTGCTGGCACTGTGATTGGTTAAGGTTAGGTAGAATGATGTTCCAATCACAGTAAAATCCAGAAAGTACATGTGCTTCATAATTGGGACACCTAGGGTAAAATGAAAATGTGGACCCCCTTGCTCAAAAACTATTTGTACATTATTCTATTTCTACTATATTATTTATAATATTTATACCTATTTATATTATTATTAATAATTTCATAAGGTAACAGCAGAGCATTAAATAAAGTAAAGAGTTCTTCTAAGCACCCAGCTCTATAAAGCTACCTACGTACACACTCTCATGAAGCTGGCCTACAATTAGAGAAAGACTCTTTCCTCCAAGAACATCTATAATTCACATACAGTGATATTTAGGCAGCAGTCCCAGAATTTCTCTGTAACATTTGGGTAAGAATGAAAGATAGCCAGTTTAAGAGTAAGTGGGGACTCCAATCCAGTCAGACTTCTGTCTTTTTTCAGTAATATAATTGACATACATTGTGTTAGTTTCTGGTGTACAACATAATGATGATCACCCCACTAAGTCTAATTAATATCCATCACTTCACATAGATACAATTTTTTTCTTGTGGTCTGCCTTTTTTAGGACTTTAAGATATCAAAGGCAGAGAGAACTAAGTACACAGAATTCCTGGATTTGTCTGTACATTCAAGCAGTTCATAAAAATCGGGCCTATTCTTGGAAAATCAGATGAATCTACATCTGATCTCAACTGCATCTGCATCTCAGCTCCTCTTTAGAGAGTCACATTTCTCCAGGGAAACTGTCCACACTCAGGACTAGTAAGGGGCCCTGCCCTTTCCTTGTAAGGAGTCACTTCTCTCCCAAGATTAGTCAAGAGACAAAACGTGATCTAACGCCAATACTCCAGCTTTTGTGCTAACATAGCTGCTTCTAAATTATAGTGTTCACATTACGCTCAATCTACCAAGCATTAGTCAATTTGAATCCTTGATATATCAGGACTTTCTCAAGAAAATTATAATGGCTACAATATATCTCTACTAAGTACAGATGATAAGAATTTGGTCAAATTGCTAACTCAAGACATTTGTTGAGTATTTTAAAAAGTTTTTCTCCTTTATCAAGGAGATATTAACAGCAAATTTTATAACATTTTTCTCCTACTAGTCACCAGTTGTGATAGATGTCAGTTCACTAGTCAGATAATAAAAAATAGGATTCTGTGAAACCTGGCCTTGAAAAATGCAGATTCTAATACTCATACTCTACTCCACACCCTGCCTACTTTACATTAGAGTGGAAACCGAAGTGTCTCTGGTATAATAAAGCAGAAAGCAAAAAATAGAAACATGAGGGCCCACATATGAAAATGAGTGAGTTGGAAAATGAGTGGGAATAGCAAAAAAAACAGAGTCAGAATTAGTAAGATGTGCCCCAGATTCAAATGAGGCGAATACAGTGTTAACCTAGTGATGCGGAGATCTGAAGGGAGCAGTATGATGTGTGGAATACCCAACACCAAGTATCCAAGAGGAGAATGTCAAATAAATTTTGTTTCTAGGAACATTACAATATTCCTTATAATTGGAACATTTTGGAATCTTAACAATTAACCTGAAGAACGATGGATTAAATCTCTAATACAGTGTTTAACATATTGTTCCATAAAGTCTTTTCTTTCTCCAGGTGATTTCTTAAAACTATGAAGTAGGCTATTTTAATTCAAAACTATCTAATGTCAAAATTCCTCTTCAAACAGTACAGAGAAGAGCCCAACTCTCAATTATGGGAGCAAGTTTAAACTCTATTACAAAAGACACTGGGAAAATGTTTTAAAAGACCCTGAGATAATCTATTAAAATGTTGAGAAACTGGGAATAAGCATATGGGTATTCATTATACTGGTCTCTTTATCTTTGTGTCTGATTAAAAATATCTTTATATAAAATACTTTTTTTAAAGGATTCTGAAATGCTGTGGACTAAATAACCTGAAAATCCACCACATGTAATCATCAAGAAATATTTTTACAGTAAAACAATTCTTTTATGTAAATGGCTGAGCTTTCCATAAAGAAAACAAATCTCAAAATTCCAGAAATACAGCAGCCAACTGAAAACAAGAGCAGTAACTGAGAACTTTCCCAAATAGAAAACAAACCTGAATCCTCAGATTAAAGAAGTGCATCTTCTAAACAAGATACATTTAAAAATCTACATTATATTCACTATAGTGAAATAAGCAAAGACAAAAAAGAAATATGTTTAAGTATCCCACAATAAAATACACATTCAAGGGAACAAAAATTAAATTGGCATTAAAGTTTCTGAAAGTAGCATAAGAGTCAAAAAATATAAAATAAAATATTTTATTCTCTTTTAATTGAAGAAAGAGAAAAAAACCTATCAACCTAAAATTCTATACCTAGTTAAACAATCATGCCACACTGAAGGTGAAGTAAAGATATTTTTAGAGAAACAAAAACTGAAATAGCTTCCATTGAAAGATCTTCCAAGGTATGTTTTTGATTAAGAAGAAAATTTAACCCAAAAGGAAGAAACAGCATGAAGAAATGATGGTAAATATTAGTTATATATATCAAAACCCATTCATAATTTTTTTTTAAGTAGAAAGCCTTCTTTAAAGTTTTCTTTAAACTGTCTCAAAATTTTGGAAGTTGAATAGCATCATCCAAAGTACTTATTTATTCCTGTAGAAATAAAAAACAGGGACTTACTGTTTTGCTTGCTCAAAAACAGAGAAAGAAATAAAAGCATTTCTCAAATTTTGAAATTGGGAATGGGTCGGAGAAATCTTACACTTTGGGTGCATAAAGGAATTGAAAGAAAATGATATATTTTAAGTTAAATCGTGTATTGAATTACTCTGATTCCATAACCTACCATATTTGCTGTCTCTATTTCTACACCCTATGTAAATACAAATTGAATAATACTATTATAATATGTGCAAAACTATCTATGTAATTTAGTAGCACAATGAGGTAATCACAAGGTAGAAAGTTATTTAGAAACAAAGTGATATCACTATTAAATCTGTTTTGAATTTTGTCAGTCTTTTTAGAATTTATTGTTTATAAGTTTAACATTTATTTTACTTAAAAAGTCACGTGATGTATTTGTGAAAGATGAAAGATGCAGAAAACACAGAATAAGGTGAAAAATATAAGGCATGCCTCGGTAGAGTAGAAGTTGGGTTCACCAACCCCAGTATAGTGCAGTCCACATACATCCTACGAACCTAGGTTCACATCGCAGGGCCAGGAGAGCAACCAAGATGCACAACTAAGTTGTTTTTAATTATTATAAAAAAGAAAATAAATAAAAAGTTATTCTTATACTATGACTCAGAGATACCATTACAAGTATTTAGATGCAAATTCCAGCTAACTTATTCTCCTTAAAGATCAACTGCACAAATGATATTTAAACTCTTCTAATATTAGTTTCTTCACTATAGCATAAGGATATCAATAGTATCTAATTAATATGGTCTTCATGTATGGAATATAGCACAATACTTAACACACAATTTGACTTATAATTTTGCTAGCCTTACTTCATTAAAATACATTATGTATTGAAATATATGTTTAACATAACATGAATATATATGCCATTACAATGTATTATAATGCATAATACATGTGCAAATGTACATATTATTTAGTAGCCTCTTCATTCACTCCCAATTATGTCTTCAGCATTTCCACATATCAGCATGTACTCTTCTATATTTTTTTAAGGAAAGGTGCAGGCAGGAATGAAGGCACGTAGGCAGGTAGAAAGAGAGAAGAGGAAAAAAGCAGTCAATCTATTTATTTGTCTTGGGTGTCCCCCCTGGCCTTGGGACGTGAATCCGGGTCCTTAAGATGCATAGTACTTGTGGTGGTTCGAGGCAGCAGACTTATCCACTAGACTATCAGGGCATGCCCACAACATCATCGTCAGTTGTTGCACATTTATCCATCATAGGATGGATTAAGAGGAAAATAAGGAAGAAGAGACTGGTTAAAAATCCCTAGGAAAGAAAACATAACCTAGAAAAACGAACCTTTATAAATGTTATGTATTATAAGGAAATGAGTTTGACAAAACAAGAAGCCAAAGACTAAAGAACAAAACATTGGAATAAAAGAAAATTGAGACTATAAAACTAAAACTATTAAACACTAAAATATTTGTAACTAATAAAAATCAAAAAGGGTAAATATTATGAGCACCTTTAAGAAGATGCATATATAAGGAAGACATGTCAACAAAAAATAAGTTTCTGAATCCAAAAACCCAAAAGAGAAAAATTCTAAAGACATAATAAGGAATTTTCCCTTAAATGAAAGAATAAATGTCTGTATGAAGAGGAAATCATAAGTCATGATACCAAAATGATACACATCAAGACATGGACTATTGCAGTTAATTAGCTTATTATAAGAATTCTTCAAGAACTTGGGGACAAACTGGACACCAGACATGTGCATTACTCCTGATTTGTCATATCTTCTAGGCTTTTTGTTAAACAGAGACAACTAGTATGTATTTTTAAATGAGGGAGAAATACTGAACTTGCAATTCTATTTCTAACTCAAAGTTAATATTACAGGGTTTAATTTATTTGTCTTTGTATCTGTACTTCTCATGCTGAAAATGTTGGCAACATGAATATCATTTTGATAATATGAAATACATATATGTTTTTTTCTGCAATATGAAAACAAGAGTTTCAAAATAATAACTGCAATATATAAATAACGTTACTTAGGGGAAACTTGAAGGAGATTAGAGATTTCAATGTCAGACTTGAAACTCCTAAGGAAAAATATAGGAAAAGAGCTCCTTGACATTTCTTAGTAGTGAATTTTTGAATAGTATGCCAACAGTACAAACAACAAAAGCTTACTTAAAAGGATTATTTAAGCAAGTGGTAATATGTTAAATTAACAAGCTAGAAAAGACAACCTATGAAATGGAAGAAAATGTTTACAGTCTATCTGACAAGAGTTCAATATACAAAATATATAAGGAACTACCTCAGTAGCAAATAACAATAATAATAATGCTACTTTAAAAATGAGAAAAGTACCTGAGTTGTTTTCAAAAGACATTTTTCGAAAAGGAAACATACAAATGACTATTTCAATAAATGAAAATGAAAACTACAATGAGATAGTACCTCACACCTATTAGATAACATTTTTCAAAAAGACAAGAGGTAACAAATGTTAGTGATCCTTCGTGGAGTAGCAGTTAGGTAAGCTGGCTCTGAAAAAGCAAGTCACATAAACCTGGTTTGCGTTCCAGGTCCAGGGGGAAACAACCAATGTAAATAACTAAATAAAAATAAAATAAAGATGCCTCTTCCTCCTCTCTCTTTCTGCCTACATGCCTTCATTCCTGCCTGCATCTTTCATTTAAAAAAAAAGTTAGTGAGAATGGAGAGAAATGGGAGTGTTTCTATGCTGTTGATGGGAATGTAACAGGTATAACAATTATGGAAAATAATATGGAGCTTCCTCAAAAATTAAAATTAAAAGGAGAACTATCATGTGGCCCAGCAATGCCACTACTAGGTATATATCCAAAGGAAACTAAGTCAGTGTCTTGAAGAGATCTGCATTCTTATATTCAATGCAGTACTATATGGAAACAACCTGAAGTATCCTTCAGTGGATGACTAGTTAAATATAAATGATATATATGTATATATATATATATATATATATATATACATACATACATACATACATATAATTATGTTTGATCTGTGACCAATTGCTAATGGTCTCTATATGTAGCCTGATAGTATGCAATGCATAACTCTCTCTACAGGTAGTTAGATAATAGACAGATAGCTAGATAGATAGCTGCATATATAATAGATTATTAATCAGGCAAAGAAGGAAAGAAATCCCATCATATGAACAACACGGATGAAACTAAAGTCATACACTAAGTGAAATAAACCAAAGAAATACAGAAAATGTATGGTATCACTTATATGTGGAACCATTTGTTTAAAATCTCATTTTATAGATACAGTTGGAAAATGAATGATATCCCTAGCAATACTATGATTGTTGCCAAGGGCTGGGGGAAATGAACGCAATGGGTAAAAATTTCCGGTAACAAAATAAATAAATTCTGAGAATCGAATGTGCAGTCTGGTAACTATAATTAATATGGTATACTTTGCTGAAAATAAATTAAGTATTCTCATCATATACATGTAAAAAGAGTTAATTATGTGAGGTAATGGATATATCAATTATCTTGATCTAAGTAATCATTTCACAGCATATATGTCTATCAAGTCAGCATATAAATATTAAACACATACAATTAGAGTTGTCATTTTTCCTCAATAAAGTGAGAAAAAAAACTACTTATTGAAGCTAAACTTCTTAACCATTCTGCTGCTGTTGTTGTTCTTAGAGTATATGCCACCAGGGATGTATAATCAACAATTTGTTTTTTAAGTTTAACTGGAATAATTCTTAAGTCTTTCCACATCAGCAATAAAGTCCAAAGTCCCATCTCCATAGCATCTAAATCAGATATGGGCAAAACTGAGATAAAATTCATCCTAAGTAAAATTCCTCTCCACCTATGAACCTTTAAAACCAGACAACTTCTGAATTTCCAAAACACAATAGTGGGACAGGCAGAGGACAGACATTCTCATTCCACAGGAGAGAGGCAGGAAAGCAGGTGATGAGTCCCTACTTGCACCCTGACAGCATGCAATGTGTCCCCACACTGCTGCTGCTTTACAGCCTCCAGATTGGCTATGGCATGGCCCCTTGGCGATCTTCAAACTCTACAAGGCAAGAATTTTTATTTAAAGTCAATTTTTTTCCCATGGAAATCCTCGCATATTACTTGTTTTCAGACGTTTTGCTGTCTTTATCAGGCACATTATATGGTAACACAGCCACTATGGGTCAAAAGGCATTAGTTGATCATAAATCAGTGTCCTGAAATGCAAATCTTAAAGATCTTTGTCCAGTGCACATGTGTAAACATATAGCCAAAGAGGAAGCAAGCTCTCTGATCTTGACTACTTGATAAACAATGGAAGAATTGGAAAGTAATTATGAGGAGGGAATTGTAAAATTCTAGATCTCCCTCTTATTAAGATGATTCAATTCTCATTGACACCTGTAAGAGTAAAGCTACCAGTGCACTCAGTTGCTGAAGGGCTAAGCCTGTGCCTGGGACGCAGCCCACAAACAGCCCAGGGACAGGGGTTTGAGGCCAGGTACCAGCAAGGAGGACACGGGGTGAGCGGAGGCTGGGAGAAAGGGAAGGAGAAAGATAGAGGGAGGGGGCACTGGGAGATGGCGGATGAGGGAATGGGGGTGTGGGGGCGAGAGGAGGTTAACAGCTAAATAAATAAAATGCTGCTTCTTCCTCTCGCTTCCTTCCTGCCTGCTGCCTGCTTGCCTTCATCCCCGCCTCTTCCTTCTTCTTCAAATCAATCAATAAATCAAGCAATCAATAAACAAAGAGTAAAGCTGACTTCCCATACTCTATAAACTTGAAAACTAAAAGCTCTGTCAATTTATCTAAAACAATTATACTATAAATAGGTTTTTAAATTTAATAACAGAACAGCTTTAATCTGACTAAAAATGAAAGTCCCAGGACAGGCCTTTAAACTAAAATTGACTTTTACAATTGCAAATAAAACTTTATACTATTTAAAGCAATGATGTATTTAGTATAGTATAAGAATGGAAAGAATCAGCAGTCTTGTTTTTCAGGGAAACAAAATGAATATGAGATGTATCATTTTCTTCTGTCACTGAACGTCTCTTATATAATTTATCGAGTTACAAATAACATGTTCATGTTTCAAAGAAAACAATTGACTACTTGGGAACATAATTTCTATCTGGTCTTTATAGACTTAGTAACCATATCTCAGAGTTTTATACCCAATAAATTGCTGCTGGTGAATGAATGGTACTTCTCAGAATACTAACCTAGACTCTCAGAAATTGAGATGTCTCTTAAAGCTTGCAAAAGTCCACAGGCATCAGAATCAGTTTACATCAATTAATATAATTACAGAAAACTATATGTTGGATCAATTTAAACACTACATGCAAATATAAGGTTAATGCCACAGCAGCTAACTAGAAGAATAAAATATGTTAACACTAAAATATAAAGAATGGTCTACAACAAATGCAAATTAATGAAACATTTTGAGCTTGGAAAACTTATTACCATACACATTTTGACGACCAGTAAGTGAACAGATGCTTCTCCAAAGACACAAGTAACAGATTCTGCAATGATTCTTAACTGAACACTTAACTTTTATCTGAGACTTCGGTTTCTTTTTAAAGATCATTCTTGTCCTTGAATTTAACCAGGATCGTTTTGCAATACTGTTATCAGTATGCTACTGGTTTTTCTCTATGCAAATCAAGAGCATTAGGCTGTTCTTCCTGAAGAGGAAACTGCAAAAATGAATCTGGAAAGGATAATTCTGAACCAGGTCTGCTTTGACATGACTAGCTCTGACTTTCATTTGCTGTGTTAAGTGTATTCTAGGCACATTACCTTAGAAAGCATCACCTGTGGTATAGTACAGGATTCATGTGGAGGCTTGATCAGAAATCGTTAAAAGGGGGAGGAATGAGACTGTAGCCAAAGGGGAGTGGACTAGTCACTGTTCCGTTATCCCTGTCTGATGACTAGCTCTGTAAATGATGGAGTTAGTTCAACCTGGGAGGAACCCAATACCTCCCAGGACAGAGTCATCTAAAAATGGAATAAGAAGGAAGGAAAGAAAAGCAAGGGAAAAAGAGAGTCTAGTCCTATACTCATATTTCTTTTCTCACTCCCCCAAGAATCGTGCCAGTCTTTATTAGAATACTGTCAAGCTAACCAGACAAGCATTTAATAATTATTGAAACGCTTCACTTGTTCTTGCTTCGATGTTGTCAGACAGGATCTCATGTCTGAATCTCATAACTATTCTTTAAGTCTGAAAAATGTGATTTGATATGGAGATGAGAGCAACCAGCTGGACGTGGCACGAGGGTCTAACCCTGGTGTCCAGTAGAACACATAAGGGACGGTATCCACAGTCACCACTAGAGTAAATGTTGGAGCAGCAAACTCCTCATGAAGCAGCTGAGGCAGAACTCAGACTTTTTCAAGTGCACCCCCAATTTTTTCTATCCTGGGGTAGGTTCTATAATCATAACCCAAATCCCCAATGGGTCCATACAGAGAATTCAGTCTACGAATTTGGACGAGAGGACTAGCATGCCTATTTTCATTAACCTCCAAGTGAACTGCAATTTGGCATTATTAAATTATCAATGCAGGCAACAATTCTAGAAAAACAAGTTAGACATCATAGCTCTTTTCTTATCAACAGTCATTATAGACATTCTAAGGCATTATTTATGCTAATCCTTGCTATCAACTTAGTTATTGATCTATTGCTAGACATCATTTTAATGTGTTTATAAGTATGCACATATATTATTGTATCATGAATTTATAGTCATAATATTTTGATAACTGAATTTCAATAAAATGGTCTTTCTATGTGATCCTGTGTAAATTATTTTAAGCACCAAAACAGTCTGAGAAGGTACATACATACATACAGGCTTCACCAAATTGTTAAAGAAGTCCTTCAGGTAAAAAATAATGAAGGAGCTCTGCTAGAAAGCATTGCTGCTTTTTCTGAGGAAGTGACGCAAGAGCTAGAAGTCAGGTACCACTTTTCCACTTTTTTCATGCTGGTTCTTTACTCTTTATCTGATAAAAAGTTTCCTCCCCATTTTGCAGTTTTTAAAAGGAGATAGTCCACTTCATGAAGTGTTAAATAAAATTTGTTTATATCATCTAAATTGTCTGCCTTAACCATTTTTAAAAGTCTAAGCAATATAGATGAATACGAACATAATAAAAGAACTCAAACAGTCACAAAATTCTGCATCAATACTTGTTATAAGATGGCTATCCAAGTTGTTGAGAGCAGACTTATATCAATTCCTTTTTATTAGCATTGAAATGAATGCACACATTTAAGACATTCTTATAGCAAATCCTTGAGTCTGCCAGGATACACCTGAGATGACTCAGACCCCAGGTGGAAAATTTTTATCCAGCCACATAACAAAACAATGATAAGGTTAAAATTTTCAAGCACATCTAAATCCAATACAAGCACAGATTCCCACTTCAAACAAATACTCATCTGTAGTAAATCTACAGAAGTGGGTATGTGACTCTAAGGGAAGCAGAAATGACTTTTGAAGAATATAATGAAGACATCCAGGGCTCCATTCTTGATAGGTTTGGAAAAATGTCAGGAAAAAAAAAGAGAAAATACTTTGCCTGATTTCAGATGTCTAATTAAAAAGCTTTTCCCCAAATTCCCCCTTGGATAGTTGCCTGATGAACACTAATCTAATATGTGCTCTGATCCTCTTAGCTTATATTGTAGCAGAACTCACATCCAAACTGTTGAAAACACAAAACCAGGAAGGAAGAATGACCTTATGGTTTAAGATTGGTGCACAAGTTTTCTACACTTAGAAAATTTTACATATGTATTGTAGGCATTTATGTACAGAGTTACCAATGTTAATAAATCCTTGTTATTTACATATTTGCTGTCATGATCCAAGTCATTTTATCTTCAGAAGAGAGATTCTGTGTAGTTTACTGAGTTAAAAAAAAAAAAAAAAAAACAATATATGGTGAATGTCCATTATTAGGAGAGTAATTGCAACTAGTTACAGTATAATGATAGCATGAAACATGATTTACTCCTTGTAATAATGAACTAGAGCTAGTTTACTGTCTTGGAGATATTTATACTAAGTGTAAATATATATAATAAATGTGATATCATTTTTAATAATGATAAAAACACCTCTATATGTAAGTTACATGTATGTATACATATGTTCATATATAATTATATAATCATGGATAAAACTATAAAATCACACACACTAGGTTGTTAACATGTTTAACTGGGCAGGGATAAGTGTAATATGATGCAAAAGGAAAGAGAAGGAATAAAGTGGTTTATGTAAAGAAAAAGAAAAAGTATTTCCATTTAGAAACAATGTGTAATATGCTCATATTTATTAAGCATTTTAAAAAAAGAAAGAAAATCACCTCCCAATATTGGAATAAAGCAAAAAGAAGCATTAGAGTAGATAAGGAAGGTGAAAGTGGCTGAGGAGTAGGAAGCACTTTCAGAATGGCATAGCAAGATCCTCTAAAAAAATGTTTCTCTATAAAAACAGTAAGAACACTGGGAAAAAGGTTATCAAAATCAAATTTTTCAGAACTTTGAATTTTGCCAAAAGGCTATATCAATTAGAAAAGAACGTTTTCTAATGGGTGAATCACAAAACAATAGACTCTGAGGCACCTGTCACTTGCCTATTCCCAGCACCCTCAGTGCTGTGGTACCCTTGAAATGGTCCAGCAACCTAGAAGCAATAGAGGCAGAAGAATGGGTTTGAAGCCCCCCAGAGGTCCTCCCCAGATAACTGTCACCAATGAATCTATCTGGATGCCCCCATGAAAGGATCCATTCTCAGAGTTTGTCTTTATATAATCTGGTTCAGAGCTTTTTCTTCCAACAGTTCTGCCCCCAGGGCACTTAACCAACATAATCTGTGGTAATTGTTTAACATCACAACTACCAGAAGGAAGAATAACTACTGGAAGTAAGAGATTGACCGAGGTACTTCAAAGGAAAAATGTGAGGAATGGGATGTCCAAAGAAGACTCTGAAAAGCTCTGACATGTTCCCTGAGATCTAGGTTAGTACATGTGTGAGGCTGTATCTATATCCAAGAAATACACAAGAAAATAATCACAAAGGTCACATCCTTATCATATGATTCTCCTTAAATGAAATATTTAGAATAAACCTAGAGAGAGATAGGCAGTTGATTAGTTTTGGACAAAGGCTGAGAGAAAAGGAAAAGTAGGTATAATGGATACGGCATTCTTTTTTATTTTGATTTAGTATTTATTGAGGTATCTTTGCTTTGCAAGATAATATAAACCCATATATGCAGGGTCTCCATTACTCAAATACGTGACAACACTCCTTTCCCACCACCAAAATACCGAAAGTTCTTCACCATTGTCCATTGGACCCCAGCACCATTTGCCCCCAACCCATCCCATTCCTTATTGGTAACCTCAGTTCTATTGCCAATATCAAGGCTTGGTTTTTGTTTAGTGTGTTTGTTTGCTTTGTTTCATTATATTCCACATATGAATGAGATCATCCCATATTTTTCTTTCCTCTTCTGACTGGTATTTCTTTTTACGGTAATGAAAGTGTTCTAACATTAGAGAGTGGGGATGGTTGCACAACTCTGTGAATATGTTAAAAAATACTGAACTGTACATATTAAGAGTGAATTTCATTGTGTAGGGGACACTATCTCAATAAAAAGAGGTGTGTGTTTTTTAAGTAAACGAAAGGTATGCTACATTTTCACCTTACATAGAAGATTTAGGAGTTGATTATCAAAGAGCTGAAAAGAGGGCAGAACACCTTTAGCTTTCAACACATTAACCCACTCTCTTGTTACTTTAATTTCTATTTGAAGTGTCCATGTTTTTTTACTGTGTACCATATTATCTTTAACCCAAAAGTTCTTGGTTAGACAAAGAGTTTTCTTCTTTCTTAAAATCCAACTGATGCTTCCATTTTTATAAAACACATAAGGAGAAAATAAAAACTCAAATACAGAACGCCACCTAGAAAGCTAACCTATGGACCATTTCTCTTTCCTAATCACAACTGGCTTGCAAATGCAAATGTAAATTAATGAAACTCCAGAAGTAGCTAATGTAATGCAAAGTCTATGTCGCATAAACAATGTCCAGTTCTGCTATGCAGTGTAATATGGAAGGTGCTCTGGTTAAAGCTTTACAATCTTCGCTGTGCTTTGCATGATATTAAAGACCCCTGGGAGGAAATGGTTTAAGGAAAAATGATATCTTGGTATCTTTTACCAGGAGTTCTCCCCTTGTTTCCTACCCAGAATATCTGTGTAGCATAAAATTCTGGTCACTGCACTTTAGATTTGAAGTGGACCTAAATAACTTTTTCAAGTGTCAGGGATTAAAAATAATATTTTAATTAAAGAATAATTTTTAATGATGAAAGTTAATTCTCTGCTAGGTGTTAATTCAGATAAAAAGCATTAAAATAATTTAAGCTAAATTGGGTAAAAATATATCGAATTCAGAAGGGTATTAGGCATCTCTAACAAAAAAATGATGTCTGATATTAAAATTTTGAAATGACATGTTTATTCATTCAATAAGGATTTTATTGAGCACTGGCTATACAGCAAAAAACAAATCAGATTACTTTCTCTATTCTCCTGATGCTTAAAATTTGCCCAGTGATGCTCCAGCCACTGTAAAGAAAGCAATAAAACTAAATGAGGAATCGTGAAATATTTGAAAGCACAGTGGTCTAGGATTCGAAGGATCTGAATTCCAATCAAGTCTGTCAATTACTAGACAACTAATATTGGATATGTCAAGATAATTTCTCTAAGCCTTGAAAAATGATATACATTGCCTGCCCTGTGTTAATTATAAGAACCACAGAGAAAATATTAAAACAGGCCCTGAAAACTATCAAAAGGTCTACAGTCACAGATTCACAACATTACTGAAATGTATGAAAAATTATCAAACCCCTTGTAATAAATAATTTTAGCTAATATAGACAATCTTTTGGGGGTCTCTACAGTTAGACAGAGTATCGGTAAAAGTTAGTGTTTTCTTCCTATTTAGGGAAAAAAAATCAGCTCTTCCCTATGTATCTTGTTGACATATAAACAGAACAACTTATTCTGACAACATTCTGCCATGCTGCCATTCCAGAGGGGTATGCTATAATTTAACTGAATTCCAGCACAATCCACCAGGACGTAGTGTCCGATCCCACAGGTTAAGGACTCAATCTTACAAGACAAGACTTCTCCCTCCCCCACCCCCACACATACACCAAATGCCAGTCCAAAGCCCAGGCTGTCACCGTGCTTCTGACCAAATGAGACTCCACATATACATGTGCAACTGAATATTACACAGCTATAAAAAAAAAAAGATGAAATCTTGACATTCGTGACAATATGGGTAGAACTAAAGGGGATTATATTAAGTGAAATAAATCAGGAGAAAGACAAATAACAGGTGATTTTATTCAAAAGTGAAACATAAAGAAACAAAGCAGCAAATAGACAAAACAAAATTAAAACAAACCCATGAACTCTGACAACAGAACTTAGTTTACCAGAGGAATAGGGGGTGAAGGGAAGAAGCAAAAGATGAAGGGACCCGAAGGACAGCGGTGGAGTGGAGGGTTAGAACTTCGGTTCCATGTGCGGTGTCGTATTATACAGTGAAGAAGTATGAACCTGTGCATTCAGTATTGCAAATCAATGTTACCTCAATTACATATATAAAAGTGTGTATGAATGCATGCATGTATATCCATATGTATATAAACATACATATATAATTTTAAGCCACCTTTTAACCTAAACGAAAGACAACTAGACGACTCTCATAAGAATTTCAAAGGGTTTTAGAAGCTCTGTACAGGGGAGCAAGTCTGAATATACATTTCTTATTACAAATTACAATATCACGAACAGTAAAACTCAGTTATAATTGTCAAGTACACTAACCACAAAGAATGACACGTATGAAAAGGGTTCCACTTCTCTCCATTTAATCATTATGATTTCACCTGGATTTCCTTTACATGTCAAATTACGTTTATAGTCTCGAGCAATGTTCCAGCCATAGGAAGAGAAAATGAGTCCAACAGATTTCCATCAAACTTCCAAACTAAGCAATAAGTACCATATGTTTCTTCAATCTGCAGGGTGCGTGTTTGTCACCTCTCTTTGAATCTTAACAAATAATGAAACTTTCAGAATAGAGACAAATCCACTTAGTGAAAGCAAACAATTGCTATAATTGCAACCACATTAACTGGACTGAGTTTTGCTTAAATTAATTCCGCATTTCTGATGAGAAACACTATCCTGGAGAACAATGAAGTGCTTAAGACATCACCAAAATATTTAAAACCTCAAAATTAAATTCATGAGGAAAATTAAATGCCCTTGGCATAATTTGGGTCTGCAGCATTACTGTCAGGTAATGAACACAAATCCCTAGGAATCGCTGATGCGCACCAAGCGTAAGAAACAGTTAAGACCTACAGGTGCTCTATGAAACAAAGGAATCTAAACAGTCTGTCTCTTTGGGGCTAATAGAAATAGAATAATCCTGCCTTTCTTCAGACACTGGCAAACATACACTGCGATAGCTTCGCGTCAGCTTAATCCTTCCCTTGCTGGTTCAGAATGAAAATAAATACTCAGTTTTAGAGCTGAGATGGGATTTCTCTTTGTGAGTTTCATGAAAGAGAGAAGAACAAACAAGAGAATGATCATGGATCGATGGCTTTGGTATAATTCCCATTACATAACTTTGTTTTAGGAAGTACAAAGTAACAATCAAGACAACTGCAGAGAAAGTTCTTGCAGGACTGTGCTCTGACCCTGTTTCATCAACATCAACCAGATCAGAGCACTTTCCACAAAAACCCATGCTCACCAGCATTCTGGAAAGTTAGCAACTCCACAAAAAAGATCTAAGGGGTATTGCGGGAAAGAGTCGCATTCCAAAGCATATCATTTGCTATCATCTAACTGACTCCACTTTTCTCTCTTCTTCTCCTCCCTCTCCCTGCCTCTCCCTCTCCCCAACCAGTTCTTTTTCTGGAATAACTGACAAATCCCTTCACCTGTCCTGATGCAGTTTCACCAGTGCCATTTACCTCAAGGCATGTTCTTTGTCAGTCACCAATACATAAAATTAATTGCACAAACAAAAGAAGAGGGGAAAGAGGGAAATGAGCAAAAAGGGACATGTGGACACCTCAGAACCAAACGGGGAGAATAGCTCCCATTAAATCTCTTGGCATTTCACTATAGAAACAGGATCCCTCCTCAAGGCACCAATAACAAAATGGGTAACTTACCTTACTTATTAAGTTAATCATCTTAAAACAAGTAACTTAAAACTTCAAAACAGAAGTGTAGACTTTCAGAGGTGAACCGCCACTTAATCAGTACCATTCTATTGGGGTGAGATGCAGACGTGTGTAAGCTTCAGAAATGTTGAAGGCCATGATATATTGCCAATATTTACTCACGTCCCTGTCTGGACCACTCTGCTGATGACATTTTATGTGTTTTTTAATAGGGCACTCAGCTAGGCTTGTTGGATAACGGAGTGGAGCTTTACCTCTGTGACCAGAAAGTGATTGTGAATAATCATTAAAAATCTACCCATCAGTTCCACAGACATCAAAGGGCTCTTGCATCAGCCCGTTCAGACTTACTGTGATTTTGGTCTCCTCGAGCGGCATCTGTGGTCCAGGCTGGACTGTGCTGACTAGGATGCGCAGTCGATGTCACAGTGCTTCGGTCATAAGTGACACTTGAAAGAACATTATCAGACACTTGAATGTAACCATCAGTGACCAAAGGTTCATTCCCATTCGATTTAAAATAGGCCTTTGTCATTGTTCCTGAAAAAAAAAAAATTCAAACATGACTAGACGCATCTGTTTTAAAAAGCACGCATTTTTTAATTTCTTTGAACATTGTTTTAAAATATTATATAGGTTTCAGGTGTGAAGCATTCTGAACTGATATCTGTATAGCCTTCGTTACTCAGTTTTCCCTCCACCACGATACAATTAATCCCTTTACCTAATTTACCCACCCTTAAAAAGCATATTAAGAATGGGGAACCTACACAGATGGGTTTATATTAATTTGTAACTCAAAGCTACCTCAATAAATATTTTTTAAAAGCATGTTAAGAAATCACCAGTTACTTTCTCAAGGTTCATTCTAAGCAGGAAGAAGAAAAAGGTATGTGTTTGATAAAGGCCAGTGCGGCAACCCACTTCACTGGGACAAACAAGAGCTTGAGTCTACTATTAACCACATAACTTGTGAATAAACGATTGTTTTCTCAGAAGTCTAAGATTTCGAAACTGAGTCTCCCATGTAGGTTCTGCGCAAAGAGTTTAGGGCAATTCTAGCTCTCCTGAGACTCACCGAAAATAAATACAAAATAATAAATCTTAGAGTGCTTTCTTTCTGCTTTCAGTTTCTTAATTTCACCCATCAATTTATATTACTCAGTCCCTGGGACGCACGCATCCATGTCTCAAAATCTGCCACCAGGGGACACAACAGTGCCTGCTTTGCTTCAGTCTTTTATTTCTCCACGCTTTTCAATAAATTCCAGTGAACTAGATAAAATAGGTAAATAAAATAACAACTCATATATATATATATATATACCAAGATTTATATCATGAACTCCCAAAAATAAAATAACAACTCATATATATATATATATATATATATATATATATATATATATATACCAAGATTTATATCATGAACTCCCAAAAAAATAAAAATTAAAAGGAGAAACTGTCTTTTTCTCATCTTTCATCAGAAACTAAAAGATGTAATTATAATAAGTAATAAGAAGTAGTCATTAAACAGTCACTATCAACTGCTCATTTTCTCATTCATTGACAAAACAAAGTCAAACTGAAGATTACTGGGAATCATCCAGCTTTGGCTGTAAGCAGAAACTTTTGAAAACAATCATGTATTTTTAACTCAGTCAAAACAGACAACAAATAGCTTCCAGAATAAAGTACCATAGTTGAGAATGCCACAAAAATAAATGAGTGTGATATTGATCTATTATAGAAATACCCAAGGGAAATTTTTGTCTAAAAGCATTTGCAGCTAATGTTCTAATTGGCTCTCACTTTTCCAAATAGTTTATGGACCATTAAAAATAAAAGAAATATAAATAAAATGCTTAATATCAGTCTATGGAAAAAATTTCTCTACATGTGTTTGACACTTGGAAAACATTAACTACAAATCAAAATAGAAAAGCAGCTGTTTTCTAGCTAACTAAGGTCAATAGTTTCATGCCAAAGGATTCTAAATAAAACACTGAAGTAAAAAGCTAAATCCTGACCACGTGGTGCAGGTAGAACACACTAAACAGTCTGTGTGATGAAGAGTAAATATCAAATGCAATACTGAAATGCAATGAAAGGCCTGCTGTAATCAGTTTTGATTTTCCAAGCAATTTAGAATTTGTCCTAGATCAAAATAAATGTGATAGACTTGACTACATGTAACAATATTTCATTCATTCAGAAAATTTTCTTTAATATGTCTTATTTTCACCCATTTGTCATTTGCTCTCTTCTTATTTTGGTATATCATCTCCACTAATGACGGTATACAAGAACCATAGCATCGATTTGCTTCTCACAGAAATCTTACGAAGCACCCGACTCTTGTCAACACATGTTTTAGCCAATGCCAATTCCTCACACTTACAACCCTGAGTAATTTCACTTAAAAGAAGGTCTATCTTGTATGAAATATTTCAACATTTGTTCTTAACATTTCATTTTTAAGTATTCGTCTTATTAATCATCTTTCCTTTACCTTTTTCATCTAACCACAATGATAAAAGTAGTAATAACATCTGTTTACTCTTAGAAGTTCTTTAAAATACTGGCTTGGATAACAGCTTTCTTTTTTCTTGCTTTTAGAGGCAACATATCAAAAGCAAGTTGGTAGAATGTAAAGATAACATAGAATATATGATAGTTACTGCAGCTGTGATCTCTAAAGTGTATTTTTTTTAGAGAGACAGAGAGAGAAAAGGAGGGAGGGAGGGAACAAACATATAGATCTTGTTTTTTAAAACTTGATCACATTAGATATTTGTTTCCAGGCATCTCTGGAAACGCACAAACTCTCAACTCACGATTGTCTATTATGCATTTTTAAAAGCACAAAAATGAGAACCCAATAAGACTAAATTCTCTCAAGATACACCATGATGAACTATAAAAATGCAGAAGGTTATCAGCTAAAGTAGAGAGTTGACTCTTCCAGTGCTTCCTATCCTTTTTCACATTCTTATTTCTATAGTTCCTTGGTTGAAAGTACAGTTTCTGTAGTCTGACCACTTAGATTAAACGCCTTCTAGTGCTTACCATCTCTGAAATGTTGGGCAAACTCTCAACCGTTTTAAAATAAGGAAAATAAAAGAACCTTCTTGGGGCTGGCCATCAGGCTCAAGTAGTCAATACAGATATACACATTTGGAACAGTTCCTGACATATAGTAAGTTCTCAAAAACTGTTAGTCATTACTACACACTGACAGTAATGAAAGTTAAAATTGTCTTCCTTAGGACTATAAGGTATTTTTAAATCAATACCAATTTCCTCTTACTGTAAGTGCATCCAACATAAGAAAACGGCTAAGGGGATTTTCAACGGTGAACCCTTTACCCCACTTTTGGAGTGAAAGATTTTTCATCCTAAATTATTAAGAGAAGTCCACACTGTATGAAGGCCGTATAGCTGAAAATTATTTTAGCTCTAATTAGCAATGTTTGATAAATAATCTATACAAATTTCAACAAAATTCACAGGATGCAAGAGTGTGGCTACCAAGAGTGCCAAAAGTGGGAAGGACAGAAAAGAGGGGTAAAGGCGATAAGGGAACTAGAACTCTCATGGTGGGTATGGTATGAAGAAATACCCAAAGACAGAGGTATGAATTCAATATCTTAAAATACATGCAACAATGCAAACAGGAGAAATAAAACTATTTTTTAATACTCTATAGTACCAATAATAATAGCCAAGCCTCACTGACCACCTACAATGAGTGAGTTGAGCACGCTGATAGACAAAATAGTATTCCACAGAGAAGTCCATACCCTAAGTCCCAGAATCTGGGACTACGTAACCTTGCATACTTTACATGGCAAAAGGGATGTTGCAGATGTAAGTAAAGGAATTTGAGATGAGGAAATTATCTTAAATGATTCAAGTGAGGTTAAGGTAATCACAGGGCTCTTAAGAGCAGAAGAGGCTAATGAGGGTGTGTATGTCAGATTCATGTAGTATGAGAAAGACTCACTGGGCCACTGCTCATTCTGAACATGGAAAAGGGGCATACACCAAAGAATGGGGGAAGTCTCTAGATACTGGAAAAGACCAGGAAACAGGCTGTCCCCCAGAGCCTCCAGAAAAAAATATAGTACTGCCAACATCTTAATTTTAACCTAGTGAGACCTTTTTTTGTACTTCTAACCTCCATAATTCTAAAATACATTATTGGTGTTGTTTTCAACTAACAAGTTTGTGAAAATTTGTTGTAGGAGTAATAAGTAACTAATAGAGGTGATTTAATAAGTATCCTCATGATGGACTTCCAACAACCTATAAAATAGATGCTACAGTAAGTTATCTCTTCTTTTATGGTGTGTCAGAGAGAAGGGAACTGAAAGTTACAAAGGTTATCTAATTTATGAGGAATTGATTAGTGACATAATACATACACATACATATATGCACTTACATATATTCACACACACCCATACTTACTTTTCATTCTGGATAAAGTATACTGGTTTAAAAATAAACCATCATACACATATAGAAATATATCTACCAATGATATGAGTCAAAATTGATTCTGATATTTATATCTCTCTAACAATATAACACATTTACTTTGCTTTTTCTGTGTTCCAGGAATTTTGCTGAGAACTCAAATTTTAGTAAAAAGATTCTTATCATTAAGGGAACCAAAGACCAACCATCATGTACAAACAATGCCATCTTAGGACTTAGGTTTCATATTCCTTAACCTTTCCCCCCAAAACCCAACCCGCTAGGCATTTCTGCTAATGGTTGACTGCACAACTGATGAAGGCCACACAACAATGCCAACCTCACCCCAATCACAGGCTAGTTCCTTCTCCCAGGACCTTAAAAGCCCTCAGTCTGTAAAGGAAGGGGCGTGTGATCCCATTCAATAGCCCTTCCCAGGTTTATCCTCAATAAACCTGTCTCTGCTGTCAGGCCATCTCTCCTCTTATCTTTTCCGTGTCTGTCACTTTTCCTAACATTGCAGTGCCAAAACCCGGGAGTGGGCAGGAGTTTTCTTACAACCTGGGAAGCAGTGGGCAGTGTCAGCTCATCCCGGGCTAACTTCCAGATCCCAAGAGCCTTCCATCCTGGCCTTCCACCCCATCTCTAAAACCCTCTATTTTTCTACTTCTGTTCTTAGCATGGAATGCATGAGGCAGATACCTAACCAGAGAAGGACTGTGAGGTCCAGGCTGGGGCTTCTTTCTGGTGAGCTCTCAAAACTCCTGGTCTAGAAATCTTCTTCTGATCGCTTGATAGGGTAATCCACATTCTGTCTTGTTTCTTTTCTTTTGGTTACTGAGCAAGCTTATCCTTTCTGACTGAATATAATGGGCCTTTGTTCCCTTCCTTTATCTTGGTTGTTGGTATGAAAGGCATAGAGGAAACCCTAAAACAGACACCCCTTTTGCCCCTTTGTTTTGCTCCTTTGGAGATACATCCTTTGTGCACTTCTTCCTGGTCACCCCCCCCATTGCCCAACTCCCCTCCTAGAGAGGGATTTCTTTCATAAACTGGGGGCTAGTAAATGCTTGGAGGGCATACATGACAGTTACCCCTACCTTTCCCTATGTCAGTCCACCTTCCCTAAACCCCTGCATGCAAAAGAATCTATATCCATCCAATTAATGACTCAAATCGACCCCTTAGTCTGAGATACTGATTCCCTAGTCATAGCCAATCATCAGCCCCCATTAAAATTTCATTAAAGGATCCCTCCCATCAAATTGGTGTTCCCCACATCCCCTCAGCCCATAAGAACTAAAAGGCCTACAAACCATTATTTCCTTCCTCATAATCGCTAAAATCCTAATCCCCACTGATTCGCCACCCCTTTCCTCCCCATGAAAAACCCAAAGGCTATTTCACCTAGTTCAGGACCTTCAAAAAATAAATGCAACCCTTCTCCCAACTTACCCCATCATTCCTAACCCCCTATACCTTCTTATCACACATTCTCCTCTTAGTCTCATTTTTCTCTGTCTTTGATGTCAAAGATGCCTTCTTTACCATCCACAAACATCCTTCTTCTCAGAACATCTTTGCTTTCATTTGGAATAACCCCAGCATGGATCTCTCCCAATAACTCACTTGGATTGTCATACCACAGGGTTTTAGAGATAGCCCTCACTTTCCGGGCAGACCCTACAAACAAACCATGCCAAATTAGACTTACAACCCAGGCCAGTTCACCAGTATGTTGATAACTTGCAGTCCTACACAAACTTCCTGCATCACCCTTGCCTCCATCCTTAGCAATTTTCTTGCCCAATATGGGTATCTCAGAAAAAGGCCTAGTTAGTCTCCCCTAAGGTCTTTTACTCAGGGCTACTCATTACGCTTACCTCCAAGGGAAATTCCAAAATCCTGGAAACAGGTTGTTCAGAATATTCCCTTGCTAACCACCAAAAAGGCCCTCTTGTCCTTCCTGGGTCTTATGGGATACTGCTGCATTTGGATTGCCAACTTTGCTGTCATCACCAAATCCCTGTATGTGGTGGCCAAAGGGGAATTACAGGAAGAAATCACCCCAACCCTTGATCTTCAAAATGCTTTTTTACCCCTCAAACAGGCCCTAGGCAAGGCCCCAGCCCTGGGTCTGCCAAACCCCCAGGAACCCTTTCACTTATACCTTCACAGCTCCCAGAACCAAGCCCTGGGACTCCTGGCTCAACAAGCAGGGGACTCCCCACAACCCATAGCTTACTTCTACAAACAACTGGACCCCATATGCAAGGGTTGGCCCCTTCATTTAAAGGTCTTAGTGGCTGCCTCTTTATTTATCCTGGAGACACAAAAACTCACTTTTTATGGTCCCCTACAAGTGTTCTCCTCCCAAAGTCTCCCAGGAATTCTCAGCCACACTGCCCTCAGTTCAATCTCGCCTTCCTGTGTGCAGACTCTCCACTTCACTCGCCTCCAACCCTCAGTCTCCTTCTCTCGCAGCCCCCACCCCCAACCCGGCCACTCTCCTTCCTCAGAAACCTGACATGAGAAGCACCAACACTCCTGCTCTGAAACAGTCTTCCCCAGTAATCTTCCACCACCTCACCACAAACCACATAAACGGGGCACCCAACTGGCTTACTGACGGAAGCGCCTCAAAAATCCCTGTCTACTTGGCTGGATATGCCAGTATTCAGGGAATCCATAGCAACTCTTCTTCTTTCCCACCACGGAGGGTAATTGAAGCAACATCGCTCTCTCAAGGAACCACCTCCTAACAGCCAACAGGCAGAACTGATTGCCCCTAGCCTAAGACAGAAACATTAACATTTGCACCAACTTGAAATATGCCTACAACATCCTTCACTCCAATGCTCAGATCTGGAGTGAGTGGGGATTTTTAACTTCTAAAAGAAGCCCAATAATTAACGGATAATTTATTCATCACTGTCTACAGGCAATCCTCATTTCCCAACAGGGGGCCATCATTCATTGCAAAGGACATCAAACTTATGACGAATTTACATCCTGGGAAATGGGGAAGTTGACCACATAGCAAAAAAGGTGACTGCAGTGGGATGGCTGCTGACCTGGGCCACTACATTCATATTTGGATTAACCTCTACAAAAATAATCCCAGTCTCACCTCTATTACCACACTAGCACCTGTTGCAACATACCACCTGGTCCCATTTATCCTACACAGAAGGGGCCTCTGGGTTTGCAGACAGTCAGCCTCTCTTTGTCTTACCACTAACTGGACAGGTACTTGCACTATAACGTTTCTCTCCCCCTCTATCAATTTTGCTCCCCAGCACACTCTTATTCCTGTCCCCATACTGCTATGGTCAGGGCTAAAAGAATGGTACAACTAGTCCCCCATCTGGCCACTCTAGGAATCTTCACTGCTGTAGGGTCCGGAACCTCTGTCCTAGGAGTTTCTCTAACCGAATTCAATCATCTCTCTAAACAACTAACCCAGGTTCTCAAGGAGATTTCAGATCAATTAATCAACTTGCAGGATCAGGTCAGCTCCTTTGCCTCTGTGGTCCCAGGAAACCACAGAGGACTAGACCTCCTCACAGCTGCCTACTGTGGAATCCGCGCTCTCCTCCAAGAACAGTGGTGAGAGATGGAGTCGCAAGGCTACAGAAACAGGCAGATGAATTATAGGGCACTCCAGGGTGATCATCTCTTCCCTTCTATTCCAGGGACTACAACCCTTCCTCACTCCTCTCCTCACAATCCTAGGGATTTTATTCCTACCCTGTGTCATCAATATCTTTCAAAATTTCCTCAGTAACATGATACTGACCATCTCTCGAGCCAGCACACAAGAGGACCTGTCATCGGCGCTCCTTCTGCACAATTTCTGGAACAAACCCCCACCTTTGTCTCCCTGACCAGCAGGAAGTAGCCAGAACAACATCGCTGCCCATTCTCTTATCTAACCATAGAGTCTAGAATAAGGGAACCAAAGAACAACCAGCTTGTACAAACAATGCCATATTAGGACTTAGGTTTCATATTCATTAAGTTCCCCTTTCCCCAAATAACCCAGGCCACTAACAGCATTTCCTGATCAGGCTGTACCTGCTAATGTTTGCCTGCACTGCTGACACAGGTATGGCCTTTTCCTTGTCCATCACTTTTCCTGACAGTCATTAAGATATTTATAGATTAATTGAGAGAGACAGGCATATAGTCTAAATAATACCAGCTTTACTACAAGTGCTTTAAAAATGACATGAATAGGACAAGCTGGAAACAAAAAGTAGCGAAACAGCTGTCACTCCATTTGTGAAAGTCAGGAGAGGTTTCTTAGAGGAGAGTGATCCTTGATGTTAATCTTTAAAAATCATTAGGAAATCAGGTGATGACAATAGACCATATACTTAAAAAAAAAAAGAAAAAAAAAAAAGCAAAGCATCCAAAGCTCTTTTTCTCTCTGGCACAATGATCACAAAGATTCAAGACGATGACAGTTTCATCAGTTTGGTACTTGATTGACTTCATAGGACAACCTCCTTCCCCCATCACCATCTTGCAAAGGACATGTGCAAAGTTGACTTTTGTTGTTTTGAAACAACTAGAACTTGTGAATTCTTTTGTTGCACAATATAGCATAACCTATACTGACTGATACACTAGATAAGAGCTAAAAACAGATTCATAAGAGTTGACTTGTTATTGCTATAAGAAAACATTAAGTATAAAGTGTGAAACATTTAAGAAAAAATCATAAATCTAAAGCAATGTAAACATTTCTTCCAGAATACCTTGCCAGACACCCTCACAAATCTGTCTTCTTTGTGTTCCTAGAGCACACACTGCTTATACGCATATACACTCAAATGAAGCTATTTTCTTATCTGCCTCCTTTAAGGTAAGAAATATGTTATGTCTGTCTTGAACACAGCAGAATGTTTAGCACCAATATAAGCCTCAATAAATACTTCCTGAATGTCTGAATGATGAAGGAAGTCATAGGAGTGATGATATTACCAAGAGAAGTATGGATAAAGAGTGAGAAGTGACCTTAACACAGACACTCCAACATTTAATGGAAAGGCAGAGAAAGATGAACTTAAGGAAATGTAGAAAAAGCAGCCAGAGATAGAAGGAATACCAAAAGTGTTAATAGCCAGGAAAGCAGAGAGTATTTCAAAAAGAAAGGAATAGTTCAAGCAAGATCATATCTGGACGTCACACCTGATGGAAGAGAGCATTTCTGGCTTCACCTCACCATGAGCATACACATTCTAATTGGTAAAAATAAACAGAAAGACACATAGGTTTTTCATTTTAAAGTCTTGTTCAAACATACTGGTGTCAAATGATGCACACTGGATAAAAAAGACATGGGTGATCTTGCCACAAGCAGATTCAACAGTATAAAAGAAGAGAAAGAGAGAAGATCAAATTGCAGTAGGTTGAGGACAGAATTCTCTTGAGTTCGAGACTAATAATGTTTACTATACTTCCTCTACTCTCTACCACTATCATTTTTCGTTCCCCTGTGCTACATGACAAAAGTTAAAAATTGGCATCCCACACAGACCATTCATAGCATTAAGAAAAGCACAAAGGTAACCTTAGGCCATTCCTCATAAGTTTATGTTTAAAGCAAAGAGAATTTATTTTAGTTGTGGATGAATGAAAGAACCTTTGAAATCAAGTCTCTAGCAGCCTGGGAAAGGAAAAAAGTTAAGAGCATTATGAGTTTTTAGACTATAATGTTAGTGATATTAAATTGAGATGAACAATGGTTTGCAAACATCGGTGCAGATGACACCCTGAAGCAACACATTCATTGGCTTTGTGCAATTACACTCCATTTTCCTCCCTGCCACTTCATTTACAACCTTCACTCCTTCCTCCACACCATGGAGGATGCGGGAGAATCTGTTTAAAAACAGATCAATCACTCCCTCACTCCCACATCCTCACAGTGAAGTTCATGTTTAACGTGTCACTCCTTCAGAAAAGGCTTGTCTCATCTCAGATTGATTCAGTCCCTTGTGATAAGTTCTACAGCAACTTGTCACCTCTGTTGCAATTAGTTAATTGTATGAGCATTTGTTTAATGTCTTCTTCTCTCACTGACCTGTGGGACCTATGTCCTAAGTTTACAACACACTACCTTTTATGCAATAGGCACTCAATAAATGTATGTTAAGGAGTGGACTGTATCAAATTATACTTACAACTGTATTTCTTTTAAATGTTTCTCAGCATATTAAAATTATTTTCCTTTAAATGTGCAGGCAAAATAGATATATGGTAAATGGGTGGATAGATGCACACATGCACACATGCATAATTTAAGGCAGGTATCAGTTCAATTTTTGATAAAATACTCCATGGAATAAACTTGACACTTCCGGTCATGTGCTGGCCACACAATCTGCTACCAGTTTAGTCCTTCCAAGAAATAAATTAGCCTCTGAAAATAACTCTTAGAATTAAGCATAAGTCATGTCATCTCATGCAAATCCAACAGTCAACCTGATTCCTTCCTAGCTACTTTACTGGCATGAAAATATACTGTAGCAATGGTTCCATTGTAGAGTTATGGCATTATGGATTCTGAGATTACTATGACAATGTGGTTATAGTACAAAGGTTTTAGTTCTGATAGAATTAAAATGAGATAAACATTTTAGTCTATTTTGAGGTTAATAAACCTATTAAAATAATTTTGACCATGATATTAGTAATAATATTCATAAGCAAATGAAAATAATTTGCTTTCATAATGAATTTTGCATTTTACAAAAAGCAATTTCACAAATCTTTCCTGTGACCTCCACATTAATCACATGAAGCAATTATTATACTCCTCACCTCAAAGAGAAGGTATGGTCCTTTACCTACTCACATATCTAGTCCATGGAAGAGTAAGGCAATAAACTCCCAGACCTTCTCAAGTGTCAAATTAAACATGTCTCCTCCTATGACCTATCCATATTTGACTAAGATTTAAGTACATGAAAATTTAAGTCTAATATTATAACTTTCTCACTCTCTACTTTTCTTTTTAATTACTTTCAAAACTTAAATTTTTATTTTAGAGCCCAAATATTCAGATCCTTATAGACAGTTCAGATTGTGAATTGTAGAAATAGTAAACTAAAGCTTTGTAGTTCCAGCTTTAATTTAGAGGGTTGAAGTGAAAAGCTGTTTGTGACTGCTCACTTCTATTACCTGCTGCTAAAATAATTACTCTGGAAGTCCAACACTTCGCTTCAGAAATCCTTTTTACCATTTTGAATTCGTGTATGGAGAAACCCACACAACATTAGAGACACAGAATGCATCTGTGCTTTTTAACATGAGGTTTTATTATCTTTTATCAATCAATAATCACTATTTTCTCTTTTCCTTTTAAAATTAGCACTCCTTAATTTATACACAATTGGCATCCTAGCAATTTTTAGCAACCATATATGTTTGGAAATAATTTTTGCACTTCAAAAGAGCATGGAGTTATACACTCAAACCAAACAAAACATTTTTAAGCAAAATGTAAAGAGGTTTTTAAACAAAGATATAAAATGGTTTGCAGAAAAGATACAAACTTTAGGTATAAGACAAATAAATACCAGGGATATCATGTACAACATGACTATGGTTAGCACCGCTGTATGATATTTATAAAGTTGAAAGTAGATCCTAAAAGCTCTCATCAGAAGGAGAAAAATATTAATTCCTTCTTTTTCTTTTTTGTATCCATATGAGGATGGAAGTTAAGCAAACTTATCATAGTAATCATTGCACAATATAAGTTAAATCATTAGGCTATACACTTTACTGATATAGTACTATATGTCAACTATATTTCAATAAAATCTAGTATAAATAGAAGATAGTAAATAAATGTCAATTATTCCTGTAATTTTATACCTGTGAAAATAGAGGAAATCATATTTTTAATTTAACTTTATTGAGCAATATGCATACAATAAAAGGCCTCAAATTTTAGATGTGCAGTTCGATAAATTTTAGCAAATGTATAGAATATTGAATGTACAATTTATTTAATCATTCATCTATTATAAATATTTGGGGTGTTCTCAGTTTGGGGTTCTTATGATTAAAGCTATGATGAACATTATAAATAAACAAAATTTTAAATGACTTTATTTTTCAATGCAACAAACGTCTCACATATAAAATA
Organism: Solenodon paradoxus; assembly: GCA_004363575.1. Lineage (NCBI taxonomy): Eukaryota > Metazoa > Chordata > Mammalia > Eulipotyphla > Solenodontidae > Solenodon > Solenodon paradoxus. The sequence continues at coordinate 296,652 of RJWH01001612.1, read as the reverse complement.
TTCATTTGGATAGATACTACTTCATTATGTATCAAATCATCTAGTACAGAACCCATGAAAAGAATGTTTTTGAAGATATCTGAGGAAACTCCACTTTTGAAAGGTTAACTATATAGTAAAGCCAAAATAGCACATAGAAGTACCTATAAATTGGTACACTTTTTAACTCCATACAGAAAAAATTTAAAAATTTGAAAATTCCACTCCTAGGTAAGCCTGAGAAACGAAAACACATGTCCACACAAAAACTTGACCATGAAGATTCAGAGCAACATTATTTACAATAGCCAATAAATGGAAATAATTAAAGGGAGGTCTCGATAAATTAGTGTGACCTGTGCTGTTAAAGGTGCATGCTGATAGCAAATTAAAATGTCCATCAACTGATAAATGGATAAATAAAATATGGCATATCCAGAAAATAGAATATTATTTGACTATTAAAAACGAGTGAAATACTAATGTATATTACAACATTGACGAACCTTAAAAATAAGTGAAAAAATTCAAACACAAAAACCACCACGTGTGGTTAAATGAAATGTCAGAATAGGGAAGCCTACAGAGATAAAATGCAGATTACTGGTTACTTAAAACTGGGCCGGGGGAAGATGGAAAGTTAGGAGAGGGAGACAGAGAGCCAAAGGGTACAGAGTTTCTTCTCGAGGTGATAAAAATGCCCCAAAATTAACTGTGATGATGGTTGTACTCTTATGTGAACATACACAAATTACTGAATTATACATTTACATGGATGAGTTGTATGTCATATCAATTGTTTCAATAAAGTAAAAGATGATGTGTAAATAAATGATCACTTAAAGCACTGTTTTAATAACATCCACCTCTGCTCTTAACTCTCAAAACACTGAAGTATTTAATTTAAATTTAAATTTTTATAAGCACTTAACCCTGAGAATGAAAGAAAATATCCTTCAGTGTGTGGGGGCGTTTTCAAATATAGTTGGACTTCTAAAAATCACAGTGACGTGACTTGAATTGGACACTTCGTCTTCACAGTTGGTCCGCTCCTGCTGCCTCAGGAGCACGGACACTCCCACCAGCGTAACCCCAGTCAGGATCCCTTCTCAGCTTCCCTTCTGGGTTACTTCTAGCTTCAGATGAGTACAAGTGGAGTGAGGGTTAAATTCTAAGCCCAATACATAAGCCAAAATGCGTGTAGAATCACAATTTCCTTGAAACTTCCTTCAGAAGCCACCATGTTGGAGTTGTTCCATTCCTCCATGTCTTGGCCCAACTTGTACTGTTGAATTTACTGAACAAAAGTGCACCTAAATTATGATCCCATTGTATTTGGTTGTCCCTCAGTATTTCTAGTCTAATATGTCCAAAGTAAAATTCCAACCTACCCTCCATCAACCTATAACCCTACTCCATCACTTTTTCTTCCTGCATTAACAGATGGCATCAGAACCAACCTGGTTACTCACACCAATAATCCAGGAGTCAGCCTTGACTCCTCCCTCATACCAAAATCCAGTCAGCCTTGATTTTCATTGCTTTTAGTGCACCAAATGCCTTAATTCAAGTTCTTACCATCTTTTGTTTAGCCCATAGCCAAAACCCCAAGTTGATCTCCCTGTCTTAGTGTCCTTCTGACTCTAACCCTTTGTAATGTGTCAAGGTCTATTATTTTTTGCAAATGCAAATATGATGAAGTTTTTCCCCACCTGAAAAGATCCTCCAATGACAAATCACTGGCCATAACAGTGACTTTTAAACATTTTTGTTGCAGGCAAATATTATTTTCAAATAAATATCATATATGAACAAATAGGTGCAAACAGGTGCTTTATTTCATGGTACTGATTTAATTACTTTATAAATTCCAAATACAGAACATTATGAAGCAATCAACGAGAAAATGCTAAGTATTTTGGTAAACCAAAATAATTTCAAATCACTGGTAATGCAAAAGATCAGCAGCATCTTGCTATTTATTTCTCTATTTAATTTGGTTGCTTATAATAAAAAATATTCAAAAAATTCTGATTTATAGCAATAGGCAACCAGCAATGGTAATGTTTGGTGGGAGTTTTTGCTCAACAACTCCCTTTTTAAATTTAGGATATGGTTTATTTAAAGAGAGATAGCAGTTTTGATGCAATAGAATCTTTTGGCACAAATTACCTGGTTGTTGGTTTTCAGTTAGTTAAAATTGTTTGCTTGTTATGCAACAATTAATCTGTTTTGTGTTTAAAATCTGTTTTTAATAGAAATTCAAAATAAACGTTTGTATAATCCTTGAGTCTCCTTCTTAAAATTTTGGTTCCATGGAATAGAATTTGAAATCCAATAATCTTTGTTCTAAACTCAAATTTCTTTGTATGACATGTAAGACATCCTGTGTCATTTGGACGTTATGCATTTAACTGCATTTCCTACCACTACGATATTTTCACCCAATTTTCTCAGTCTGTCTCCATCTTTCACGAGCTTAAATATTTGCACTTGCTTTTTGCATATTCTGCTTTCTTATACATTTTTGTTTGCTGTGACCCATGTATTGCCTTAACCTTAATTTCTATGAACTTCATTCCAAAGGTTAAAGTGTTACTACCCCTCAAAGCCATCTTTGTCCATCAAAATGTGTTGCCTGGATTATAGTCATTGCTTCCTTTCAACTGTGAGATCCTAAGAAAGAAGAGCTAACTTGACCATCTTTGAGCTCTCAGTAACTTTCAAAGAGCTTGCTACCTAGTATTCACTCCTTAAATGTCTTGAATTAATTAATCCATTAATATCAATCATAACATAGAAAGATTACAGTGGCTGAACCTTCAGATTTGTATAAAATGATCAACAGCTAATTCATCAAGTTGACACTTTAGGTTAAAAAAGTACCAAGCAGAGATCACTCTTGAAAACCAGGCTGACTTGACTTTTGACTTTATCTCACTTTAGTAATGGCATCACTCACCGTACAACGAAAGCAGGATCACCACCAGGACACTGAGAGCACAGATACAAGGAATCAACACCAGCAATAGAAAACGGAGAACGGAAGTCGCCAGCTTCCGAGAACAGCCACCAAAGTTATTGTCATCAGCATCCAAGACCTAAAGCAAAACAGGACAATGAAATATGGCTTTAATATTATAACTCAACACATGGCGTGAAATTTGAGAATACAGCTATTCATTCAGAACAGCAGCATCCCTAAGCAATTTTACTCTGTGCACTTCGGGGCATGAAATAAGGTTAGCCACCAAATTATGCTAATAAACGAACAGAAATTTAGCTATATATCCACACTCAGGGCAGAACGAATCTGTTCTGAAACATGTTTTGGGAGTATATGAATTTTAATAGTATTCCATCTTGACATTTTTTTAGAGAGAGGAAGGAAAGAAGAGGAGGAAGAAGCATTTTAAGGAAGGGAGGGAGGGAGGGAAAAGGAAGTAGAGGTGACTTTATTTTTATTTTTCACTCTGGCCTCAGGTAGCGAAGTTGGATTCTTGGACTTTACATTGTCAGCAGGATAGACTTCAGCTGCTTGAGTCACAAGGGAATGAATCCATCTTTACTTTTTTTTTTTTTTTTTTAGGGTATTTGCCAACTTGGTTTATTCCAAACAAAAGTCTATAAATCACCATAGCAGGAACACGCCTTGTCCCAGTTATAAGTCAAGAATGCCTACTACAGAGATAAGATAGTGGTGAGCAGGTATAAACAGGACGCCACTGACTTCATGGATAACACACTTCACTATCGTTTATCTTAGTCCTCATCCAACTCTGCGTGAATCTCAGTAAGAGAGATTTTCTGCAATAATGATTGTGCAAGGTTGAGTATTATTGACCATGCATTCAGCATAGGTTGAACCATGGAAAGAGCCTGTCTCATTGTCCAGTTAAACTCTGACAATCTCCCAGAACCTCCCCCTGTCCAAACTGCCCCTGCAGCCCACCCCTTTGTGAGAGGATGATGCTGTACAACAGTGACAGCAGATAAAGTTCTTGTCTTCAAATGCTTTAAACTTTACTTCATTCAATCTCTTTCCTGAAATAATACCTGGAAATTCATTTACTGTAAATGGTTAACTTAGAACAGGGACTTTTTTAACAGAAGCCTGAGCTGCAACTAAAGGTGATTTGACTCACTATGAGGAAACCCTCTGCTCTCCTTAATGAAAGCATTTCTCATGGTTCTTTCTGGGACTTCTGACACTTTTTACATTTCCTCCTCTAACAGTTTCTATCACTTCTGTGTAACTCTCTTGAATCTCAATCTTGAGTTCTGAACTTCCTTTCAAGTTATATCATATGCCTTCAATGGCTAATGGTTATAACAGCAACTCTTCTCAACACGTCTAAAACGAAGTTAATCTTCTCCTCTATCCTTACCTTCAAACTAGCACTCCAGAATTCTTAATTTCTATGAACAGACACTCCACTATATCGATAAGACAGAGACTTCCCACTTCTCCACCATCCCTCCTTCTCATGTATCATCAGGTTTTATTGGTTCTTCCTCAGTAAGAGATAATTTGTAAACTATTGACCTTTAATGTACAGCATTATCATAACCAAGTTGTTCAACAGAAATGATCTGTACTGTCATTTCCAATACATATACAGTCCTTGAAAACGTTCCTTGAAATATTGTGAGACTTCAAAAGTGTGGTAAAATACATCCAGAGAGGGAGAGAATCATGAACTTTCTTTGGCTTCTACAACAATGGAAAAGGTTTCTTTATTAACGTAGTCAGTGAGCATGAGAGGGATAATCTTCTTGGGTGACAAAGTCACACTGGCCCCATGCTACCTAGAATCCTGTGTCAAAATACATTCCGTTTAGTATTTTAACAGTCAATGGACTAGGACCTCACACCTGTGAGAACTGCTATTATCCAAAGACCGGAAACAATAAGTGTTGGTGAGGATGTGGGGAATAGGGAATGTGTCTACACTGCTGGTGGGAGTGTAAATTGGTGCCACTATAATGGAAACAGTATGGAGATTCCTCAAAAATTGAGAATGGAAATTCCATGTGATCCAATTATCCCACTGACGAGTATCCCGAAAATACAACAAAAGTAACTGAAAGAAATATATGCAACCCCATGTTCACTGTAGCAGTATTTACAGTAGCCAAGAACTGAAAACAACTGAATACCCATCAACTGATGAGTGGATAAAGATGTGGTACATACACAGTGGAACACCACCCAGCTATGAAAACACTGAAATTCTGCCAGCTGCTACAGTATGGCGGGAACTAGGGGGAATTATGTCAAGTGAAATAAATCAGAAAAAGAAAAATACCGGATGACCTCACTCATATGAGGAAGATAAAGAAACAAAACAAAAGAACAGATAAAAACAAACTAAAAATTAACCCATGGACTCTGACAACAGAACTGAGGTTATTATGGGGGAAGCGGGTGGGGGTGTGGGAGCAAAAGGTGGTGGAGTCCAACGAGCATGTAGAGGACTCTTAGAAATTTGGTGCTGAGTGTGGTGTGTTATTACATATGTGATGAAAAGCAAGCGTGCACATCTAAAACTTATATTGTTCATAAATTCAGTTACCTAATAATAAAAAAGAAAAAAAAAGAGTCAATGGAGAAACTGCTTGAGACTCATTATAATATCTCATATAAATACAAATAATCAAGTACTTGACCTCCAGAAAACATATTCATGATTAGTGTAAAGATTTTCTTCAGTGACTAAGAAATTGATGGCTTTTAGCAAGAGAAGTGGTACATAAACAAAATTCAACACTAAAAAATGCTTAGAAATTTCAGCACTTTTCTCACAGGTATAACCTTCCTCTTGTACTCATGGCTACTTACAAGTATTGCTACAAATGCTGCATCACTCAGAGGAAAGTCTTCTCAGGTGTCTCTGACTACAATAAAACTATCAGACTTTCTTACTGAGTGAAGAATGTCAGATAAGATATATTGCTAGGACAATTCTAAAATTTCATCTCAGTGAACTCAGCCACCCTCTCTCCAGTGACACCCTCTTGCAGAACCTACCTTCTGCGTGCTTGTAACTATAAGCCAAGGAGGAACAGAGCATCGTATGGAGATTGGGAATGATGCATCTGATTGGACCACACATTTTTCCAATATGTATTAACTATGCTTTACTAATCCTATTGGTGTAAACTCACTTCTTGTATCTTAAAAACTCCATTTATTTTAAAAGCAGTCATGTGGTTTATATAACATGTATGGATAAAATCTACCTCTCTAGGACATTTTTAATTTGGCTCAAGAGAGGACTTCTTATCCTTTTCTTCATTCATAACTCTATTATTCTTGCTCTATGGCCTTCTATCTTGCTGATTCAACTATTTTCACAACAGTCATTTTGTGAATGCTTGGAGACCTACTGTCCATTGATCCATTATCTTCTCCCAATCTACAAATTCTCTCCATTTTTCATTTCCCTGCTTATCTTCTTCAGAGTCTTTGGACATTATTTCAATGACGGTCCTTCTCGTGCCCTCATCTCCCTTTCCCACTTAGATTTTCTTTTTACGCTTCTCGTAAAAGCCAACATTTGACGAATTCAGCAGTTTCATCTCTGTATATCTGCATTTGAATTTGGACATTTGAATGTGATTGTAAAAAGTCACCTAACAGGACACACCCTGGTGGCCTAACGGTCTAGTACACCTCGGAGTAATCCCACGTACATCCCAGGGTCCTGGGTTCAAAACACATTTCCAGGGATAACAACCAATATGATCAACTAAATAAAAATACACAGAAGTCCTTCCATCTCTCTCTTCCTATCTGCCTACTTGCCTTCATTCCTGACTGCACCTTCCCTATAAAATAAAAATTATTAAAAAAAAAAAATGTCACCGAACAAGACTTCTAGATCTGTCTCCTCTCTCTGCAAACTACCTCCTCCTACTCTTCAGCCCTCACTCTCAGAAGACGACTCACCTCAATTCACACCTTATGGAGAGAATAAAAAATACCAAATGCGCATTGTGGTACCTACATAAATATACCTGCTAGAGAGAGAGAGAGAGAGAGGTGACAGATAATATTGTGTAGGAGGGATTTGAAATGTCCAGAGATGACATGGCAGGAGGAAGGACTTGACACATAGTCTATGACAGTGTAAGCAATAAACTCCTTTGTAACCACCTATGGAAAAAATGTGCTGTGCTCACTGGAGGGTATGAAAGATGGAGTCTTGGCGCTTTGGGGCTCAGCATTTGGATGTGAATCTGCTGAGCCCCGCTGGCAGAAAGAATAAACCTTGCTTCCTGTTAAAGCCTTGATGTCCAGTTCCCTTCCTGGATGGGCCTGCCGCTATATAAACAGACAGATATCTCCTCTCCTGCAGCAACAAAGAAGTCATCAAGATTCCTATTTAGGATGACTATTTTCACGTTTGTTACAGATATTACATCTTATTTCTCCATTTAATCTTATATTCTCTAGCTCTGTCTCTATTTCTCTCCAGCATCACTGCCTTCAGCAATTGCAACTGTTTTCTTGTGTTTAGTTCCTCAGGTCAAAAGGAATGCCTAACCATTCCATTTGTTATGCAACTTGGCCGATAATTTCTAAGTACTTATGTCTTAAAAACTTAGCAGTTATTTGAAAAAAAAAAAGCTACACTTAAATATAAATGAAAAATATTCTCAGTCAGCAATGAGCATTGCAACAGAACCACAGGACAAAAAAAGACTAAAATATCTATCTGACCCTTTAGAGAAAACCTGATGTAATTATACAATCATAATTGTACAAGTGGCAATTGGTAAATAAAATTAATTATTACTATAATACATAATTCACAAAAGTTTCAAAGAAAAAACAATCGAAACTTTTAAAAACCATCAAGACTATATTATACATGGTATAGTAGAAGGAAAGCATAAACTAATAGGATATTCAACCTGAAATAGGAATACAACATGAACAAAGACTCATAAAATTATAGAAGCTAGAAGTACAAATTAGTTCCTGCTTCTGCAAAAAACATAATCCTAACATGATAATAGTAGCCCAGTTATCTCCTCTCGCTCTCTATATATATGCATATATGTATGTATATGCAAAAGTTGCCTTTTTATCCTCAGTGTATACTTAAAACCTAGAACACCTGAACACAATCAGAAATGGATTAATATCTATTAAATAAATGAGTGAATTAAATCACCTAAAAATTACCCTGTACACAATTATGCAAATAACTACTTCCTTTCTAAAGATATATATCCAAAGTCTATCCCTGAATCATCAAAAAATACTTGAAGTAGAAAACGTATTTAGTAAAAAAATAAAAGCATTTTCTTTTAAGGGAAAACATCCTAAAATTAAGAAAATCAACTTTTACTAAGACTACTAGTATTAGTGTAATTCTATACTCATATTTCCTATTACAAGCTTTGAAGTCAGAAAATTTTGTGTTTCAAAAGTAAATGGTAGAGGATTTCAATACAGACAAATGTATTAAACACAACCTATGTTAGGAACAGAAAAGAAGTCTCATAACTCTGTTAACTCTCTAGACCAGAGATCCTCAGACATTCTCAGTTCATAGACACATCAGTGTCCAATCAATTTTATTAGTGTCCTTAGGCCAAATGAAAATCTCAGCATTCCATTTATTACATAACTTGACCCAATCATTTCATAAGTGTTTGTAGGCTAAAAAATTATGTTGTTGTCTGAAAAAAACACTACACATATATTGAGATGAAAAATATTTTCATGTCCTTCTGAAATAACCACAATGACTAATGGAATGTGGACATCTTATGGGCAGTGAACAACCTCAAACCTTGGAATCAGATTGGAAATCATCACCACTCATTGCCTGTTCTCCTTGAGTTTTTACATGGTACATCATTTTACACAGCAACCATCAAAAATCTGTCTGTATGAAGACAGAATGACATCAAAAGGAATATGACTCAATCTAGTCACACTGTGAACTATGTCAACCTAGTATTTCATCTGATAACCAACAAACATCAAATAGTGCTGAATTTTCCTCAAAAATTGAAGATTATCAGCAAAACATCTGTGAGTCACTGCAGTGTCACGGAGAACCTCAGCACAGTTTAGAAGCCAAGGTTCTAGATTATTTATTTCTCTCATTTCCATCTGTATAAGTCAAATTCTTAAAGAAGTAACTTACATTTCACCTCATTCAGAAAGAGTTCTTTGATTACCTAGACAGATGTCACCTCTTTCTGCCTCATCTGAAGTTCTGGTGTGTGACGGAGACTAATTGACCCCCAGAATGTACTCTTCCCTTTGATCTTAGAAATAGAACCCTAAAGTTTGGTTGGGACGACTTAACAATTGCTTAAAATAAAGACAGCATTTCCCAGTCCCTCTTGCAACTATGTGAGGCCATGTGAGTTCTTGACCATGGGATGAAACTAGAAGTTGTAAATGTGTCCTAGGAAGCATTCTCCAAGACAGTGCTATAGTCCTTCCTCTATCCTGCTAACTGGAATATGGATGTAATAGCTGGAGCTCAAGCAACCATCTTAGACCTAGAGATGAAAGCTCTATACCAAGGATGGGAATTTGCCTCTTAAAGAATTTGAGAAGCTGCCTAATCAGCCTTGAACTTTTGGTTATAGTTACATGAGAAAGGAATAAATTTGTGTTTGCTTAATCATTGTTAATCTCAATATTCTACCACAGTCGAAGTAGTTTTAACTAAATTGTGGCATTTATCATTTTCTACTTGGGATCATATGAATATTCCTAAACTGTAATCTCAGTTTAAATTAAATTAAAAGAATTAAAGATACGTGTTCAACTCATTCAACAAATAATTATAACATGTCCTCAAATATTATTTTTATTTGGACAACTAATTAATGCCTCAAACATAGTAGGATCAGAATAAATATATATTTTAGACAGTAACTGAATAAATAACTCGTGATTAAAAGCCAATTTTCCCAAGAAAGGTTTTGGGTTTTGATTGGCTTGCTTCTAGAGAGAGACAAAAACCATCAAAATATTTCATGCTAAGACATGTAACTGTCAAGTCTGATTTTGATCAGAATAGCAACTTAATGTAGCCACAGTAGATCTTCTGCTGCTAATCAGAAGCTCGGTGCCTTTCATGTCTTCAAAAAGGATAAATTCAGAAGAAAACATTTACAACTTACACATTTTAAATTATAATTTACTAAATACAATGTGGCAACTCAAATATTTTCACACAGGGGTTAACAGGGAATAAGCAATAAAAAGTAAGATTGGTCGAAATATCAGAAATCACAGGACAAGGTTATCTCACAAGCTCTTCAGATACTCTACACTCTACTTTAGGAATGTCCTATCTGATTTCCCCATGTCCTAACTCATCCCTTTTCAATCTCCACACTATAACCCAGGAAATCTTTTCAAATGCTCATGTGGATGCTTAACCTATCTGTCTAAAAACCTCCAGAGACATTAGAGACAAAGACCAACTTCCCTAACATGGTATAGAAAACTGTGTTTCTCACACTTCAATGTACATGTGCAACCTGTGGAAAGAGTCTGACATAATAGTTCTGGAGTGGGACCTGTGATTCTGCTTTCTTCACAATTCCCAGGCTGGCTGTCGGGAACACATTTTCAGTAGCAGGATCTGAAGACACTTCTAGATCTGTCTTGCCTGCACCCAGGCTCAGTGCACACCATTCATTGTCTCTTTTCACCTCTCTCTCTCTCTCTCTCTCTCTCTCTCTCTCTCTCTCTCTCTCTCTCTCTCTCTCTCTCTCTCCTGGTCATTGCCCCAATCCTGCCACTTGACTATTCCCAGTACTCTCTTCCTGGAATATCCTTCCTAAATTTCCCAACCTGCCCAGGTCACTAAAAACTCATCTTTCACACATCAACTCAAAACCTACAACTAATTATAGCCTTTCTGCCTTTTATTCCAGTTATATTCTACATGTATATGTGCAATTATTAGATTAGATTACTTATTCTTGCTACACTCTAGGATTTTATGAGCTAAGGGGCCATGTTGTGTTTTGCCTGCCATTGTAGCCCCATTTATCACTATCATAATTACTCTTATTTTCTAAAACATATCAAAAAGTCTGGCCTATAGTAGGAATTCCACAAAAATATTCAATTAATGAATCAAGGAACTCTTCCAAATACATCTTCCCATTATCAGAAGAGTTTTAGAAACATAAGGAATTGAAAACTGTTCCATATGTGAATAATTACTACAGCAGAATAATAAGACCAACAATACAAAATTAGAAAAGATCCCATTGAACAATTTTCCTCTAAATTTTATTTGCATATAGAAGTGCTCTTAGAGTTCCAACATCCATTTCCAAGACGGCAACATGTTAAGATGGCAGACTCCCTCCTCTCCACATAACAATTAAGAAAGCATATATGTGGTTACCACAATCTGTGAAAGAAACAAGAACAACATCCCAATGAAGGGATGTAGGCTTCCATTAAATATAGAAGAGACCAATCTCTCTCAGCAACGCATCTCTCTGTTCTGAGCCTCCAGGCATCAGAAAAGTAAGGTAAATCCAATATGCCCCTGGAGTTAAAGGACTTTCTCTGGCAGCAGCGAGCAGCCACAATCTGGTCTGCAATCACTGAGCAGGGGGAGAGGAGCCTTGAGCAGGGTGGAAAGAGGACAAGGGTCCAGTAAACAGAAGCATGGCTTATGCAAGGAACCAGCACTGCAGGCTTCAGTTAGGAATAGGCCCTTGGGGGAAGCACATTCCCCTCTTACATTTCAGCCCTGAACACATGGAAGCTGTCCTATTTGGCCCTCCTGAAATTGTACTCCCTGGCCTAAGGGCATGATTACCACCCACTGCTGGACTGCAACTTCTCCAGAGGACTGAGAAATTTTCAGAAGAGAGGATCTAACCTGCTGTCTCCCTTCTGTGGGCTGTGTTGAAAAAGTGACCCACTTGCTGACGGTGGGCCCACAACTCCTGCGTCTCTCTCTGACAACTTTACCGACCATACCGGTGACTCTGAGTCAAAGCTATGAATTCTCTATGCACTGGCAACCCTACAGGCCAGACAACCAGACCCAAAAACAGGGGTCTTCTTAGAACATCAACAAAATGACCAGTGTTGACATCACACACCTGAAGAAAATCCAGGCGTCAAACCAAGATCCAGGTCTATTCTGTGTAACTCGACACCCTAACACAAGGCATCAGGGAACATCAGGGAAGCCTAACTCAAAAAAATAAACAAGAACGCCAAAAAGATCAAAGACACAAAGAAATATACAGGAAATGACAGATCTAAACAAAAACTCAGGGGAAAATCTGAATGCAACAGACTTATGCAAATTATCTGATATATACTTAAAAGCAACAGTGATAAACACACTCACTGAAATCAGGAGAACAATGGAAGAAAAAAGCGAACTACTACAAATAGAAGACACAAGGCAGCTCAAAACAGAATTCGAGGAGGTAAAGAACAAAATAGCTGAACTAAAGAACACCTGGTAGGCTAAACAAAGCCTCCAAAAGAATCAGTATCTAGAACACAGGGCCGTGCAATGAGCTCAGCAGAGAAGCATAGAGAAAAAAAATAAATAGAAATGAAAACAGCATAACGGACCTGAGGGATAACATCGGAGGAAAACATTACATAATAAGGGTCCCAGAAGAAGAAGAGTTTTCTCAGAAGCTATTTGAAAAATGATAGCTGAGAGTCTTCTCAACCTGAGGAAGGAAGCAGACCACCAGATTCAGGAAGCTCAAACAGTTCAAAACAAAAGAAATCTAAATAAACCTCTACCAAGACACAACATCATTAAAATGTCAAAAATACAAGATAAAGAGAAAATCTTGAATGCAGTTACAGAAAAACAAGTTACATACAGAGGAGCCCCAACGAGACTGTCAATTATTTCACAACTGAATCTTTAACGGTAAGACACAGTACATACAAAGTGCTGAAAGAAAAAAGATTTCAAAACAAGAATACTCTACCCTGCTAGAATATCACTTAGAATTGAAAAAATGACAAAAAGCTTTTCAGATAAGCTAAAGTTAAAGGAATGCATCACATAAAACCAGCTTTACGAAAACACTGGAAGTCCTTTAAAATATAAGGAAACCCCACATAACAGCTGCAAGACATCAAAATATCAAAAGTGGGAAGGAAGAAAGGAGAATAAAAACTGATGGTTAGAAAGAGCTAAATTCCTTTCAAGTAAAAAACAGGATATAAGAATAGAAGCATTAATGTAAACCGCAAGGTAACTTCAAAACTTACCTCCAGAAAAAAGCAAAGAAGACAAAAATGAAAGCCATCACAGCATAATTGCTTTCAAATCACCTAAGAAGAGAAAGAGAATATACTGTCTGCAAGAGCAGCCAGAAAACAATTAACAAAATGTCAATAAACAGTTACATATCAATAATCACCCTATTGTCAAAAGACTGACCTCACCAATCAAAGGCACAGAGTTTTCAAATGAATTAAAAAAACATAACTCAAATTTCTGCTTATATTCTTCAAAAGATAAGCATAGGTTAAACAGTTGGAAGATAATCCTATGGTCAAATGGTAAACAACAAAACAGGGACATATATATCACATAAAATAGACTTCCAATTAAAGAGCATAACAGAAGAAAAAGGTAGACATTGCATAATAATTAAGGGGCAAATTCATCAAGAAGATGCTAGGTTCCCCCCACCACCAGATTTGGAGGATTTGGGGGTTCGGTTTGAGACCGTGGAAAGGAGTGACCTAGAAAATGCTTCGAATATCCAAAAGAGTTTATTTTGGAACCTCAGAAGAGGGCTGACTCAGTAAAGGAATAAGCCAGCCCTGGGAGGAAAGATTCTTGGCTTTTTATAGGGGTTGGGGAATAGGAGGTAGTCTTTTTAGAAATTCATTAAGATGTTTATACAGATTAGTCAAAACAATGAGGATCCTTATCAGAAGAGACTGAGAAGAGTGCCTAGGACCTGCCTCTGGCAGCCAGGAGGAAATATTGAGAAAAAGGCCAATGGAGGTTCCTGTTGAAATGCCACACACACAGCTCTTAGCACAAATGGCATCACCCAGTCCTTTCTGGGGGTCCTTGTCCTATCAGAAGACATAAAGTTTATTAATATATAGGCACCAAATGAAAGAGCATCAAAATACGTAAAGCAATTATTTACAAAACTAAAGAGAGATATTGACAACAGCACAATAATAGGCAACAGCAACACTCCATTACAACAATGGGCAGATCAAGCAGGGGCATGAAATTAACAGGGAAATGATAACTTCGAAAAACAAATTTGAACAGATGGGTTTCATAGGCATATACAGAACACTTCACCTATAACTGCAGAATTTATATTCTTCCCAAGTGTGAATGAAACATTCTCAAAGTTAGACCTTATATTGGTAAACAAAACATGTCTTAATGATTTTCAAAGATTGAGATACAATTTCAATATCCTAAATAGAATTTACAATTGTGAACAAAAGAGATATTAATTTTTTTTTAATTTTTAAAAAGATATTATGGCAAGTATCTTCTCTGGTCACAATGGCCTGAAACTAGAAATCAAACATAAAAAGAAAGCTGAAAGATTCCAAAGTAACTGAAGACTAAACAACATTGCTCCTGAATGAGTCTTGGGTAAAGAAGAAAATTAAAGAATATAAAAAGTACATGGAGATAAATGAGAGTAAGGAAACAAGCTATCAGAACTTATGGGATGCAGTAAAATCAGTACTAAGAAGGAAGTTTATAGAAAACTAGACTTACCTCAAGAAACAAGAAAAATTGCATATAAGCAATCTAACCCTACACCTAAAACAACTAAAAAAAGGATGATTGAAGCCAAAAGTCACTAAAAAGAAGGAAATAATAAAAATCTGAGCAGCAATAAATGAAATAGAAATTATCAAAAAGAAAATCCAGAAGATTAATAAAACCAAAGCTGGTTCCTTCAAGCAATAAACAAAATTGACAGATCCTTGGCTGGACTCACAAAGGAAAAATGAGAGAAAACATTATAAGTAGATTCAGAAATGAAAGAGGGAAAATTGCAATAGAAGCTATAGAAACACAAGACATCATAAGAGACTACTGGAAGCAGCCTTATGCCAGTACCTTGGACAGTCTCAAGGACATGGACAGATTTTTAGAAATATTCAGCTTACCAAGAGTGAATCAGTAAGAACTGGAAAAACCTGAACATAATGATCACAAGCAAGGAAATTAAAGAGGTACTCAAAAACATCCCCCAAAATAAAAGCCCAGGACCAGACAGCTTTACTATTGAATTTCACCAAACCTTCAGACAATAATACCTAGTCTCAGATTCATTTAAAAAAATGTAAAAACAGGGAGCACTTTCAAAGATTTCCTATGAAGTTAACATTGCACTGATATCAAAAATTGATGGACATCAGCAAGAAAGAAAATTATAGACCAATAACTCTAATGAACACAGAAACAAAAACTCTCAATGAAATACTAGCATACTGAATCCAATACTATATTAAAAGGATCATCCATTATGACCAAATAGGATTTATCTCAGAGATGCAAGTCTGGTTCAACATACGCAGATCTATGAATGCGCCACATCAACAAGAGCAAGGAGAAAAATCATATGACCATATCAATAGAAGCAGAGAAAACTTTTGACAAGATTTAACACCCATTTGTCATAAAAACTCTACAAAAAGTGGGGTAGAAGTTATATACCTCAACATAATAAAGGCCATATATAAAAAAAACCCCAGCAAATATCATACTCGATGGCGAAAAACTGAATGTGTTTCCTCTAATAGCAGGAACAAGACAAGACTGACCACTCTCAGCACTGCTTCTTTTTTTACCTTGTGCACTGTTTTTTAACATAGTACAATAGGTCTTAGCCAGTGCAATTAGGCAAGAAGAAGAAATAAAAGGAATTCATATTAGAAAGGAGGATTTGCAGATGACATGATAAGATATGTAGAAAATCCTAAAAACTCCATCAAAAATACTAGAATCAATCAATAAGTATAATAAAGTGTCAGGCAACACAATCAATGCACAAAAACCCATTGCACTTTCATACGCTAACGATAGTATAAAAGAGAATGAAATCAACGAAACCACCCCTTTTGCAATATAAGCAAAAAGATCAAATACATTTGGATATATTTAACAAAGGAGGTGAAACACCTGCACAATTAAAACTATAAATCTTTCTTAAAAGAAACAGAGAAAGATACAAATAGAAGGAAATATATACCATGGTCATGATTAGGAAGAATTCATATTGTGAAAATGGCCATCATACCTAAACCTAGATATAAACACAGATATAACGCAAATCCCAACAAAATCCCACAGGTATATTTCAAGGAAATAGAATGAGAATTTTTTAATTTTTATGAAATAATAAAGGACCCTAAATATCCAAAGAATCATGAGAAAAAACAAAACTGGACATATCATACTCCCAGATATTGAGCTATATTCTACAAAGCAATAGTGATCAAAACTACATGATACTGGAATAATAGGAGAGACACAAATCAGTGGAATAGAACTGAATCAACAGAAATTGACTCATTCATCCCTATCAGTTAATTTGTAATAAAGGAGTCAAGAGCACATGATGGATAAAGGAAAAGTCTTTTCAATAAATGGAATTGGGAGAACTGGGAAATCACATGCAAAGAATGAAGCTACAGCACTCTCTAACATCACACACAAAAATTAATTCAAAATGGATCAGAGACTTGGATGTTAGACCAGAAACCATAAAATTTGTGGAAGAGAATATGGGAAAGACGTTCCATGACATCAGTCTTAAAGAAGTCTTTGGAAACTCAACTCCAGCATCAAGGAGAAAAAATAAAAACAAAAATAAACAAATGGAACTATATCAAATTAAAAAGCTTTTGCACAGCAAAAGATACCATCACCAAAAGAAAAAGACAACCTACTGACAAAGAGACAGTATCTGCAGTTAATATATCTGATAAGGATTTAATACCCAAAATACACAAAACAACTCATAAAACTCAACAATAGGGAAACGAATGATCCAATAAAAAATGTTCAGAAGAATTGGATAGACATTTCTCCAAAGAAGACATACAGATGGCCAGCAGACCTATGAAAACAAGTTCCACCTCACTTGTTATTAGGAAAATGCAGATTAAAACAACGAGATATTATGTTACACCTGTGAGACTGGCTACCACATTATTCAAAAATATAGAAACAAATATTGGTGAGTATGAAGAGAAAAGGGACTGCTTTTACACTTGGTGAGAATGCAAATTGGTGCAATCCGTATGAAAAGCAGTATGGAGATTCCTCAAAACATTGAAAATGGAAATCCCATACAATCCCATCATCCCACTTCTGGGTATTTTCCCAAAAGACACAAAAACACTTAATCACAGACACATATGTTCCCCCATGTTCACTAAAGTTTTATTTACAATAGTCATGAATTGGAAATTACCTATGGACCTAACGTCAAATGGAATACTACACAGCCCTTAGAAAAAAATGAAATCCTGTCATTTGAGAAGACAGGCATGGAGCTAGAGGGCATTATGTTAAATGAAATAAATCAGAAGGAAAAAGATAAATACTGGGTGATCTCACTCATATGTGGAGTATGAAAAAACAAAGCAAAGGAACAGACGAAACAAAAACCAACCACTGGACGTTAGCAATAGAACCGAACTTACCAGCAAGGAACGGGGAAGGGTTGGGAGTAAGTGGTAGTGGGAGCTGATGGACAAGGGAGAAAAACTTTTGGTATTTTAGTGGTGGGCAAGTTGGGTTACAACGTGTCCGAGGAATGGGTTTATATATGGGTTTATATTATTTTGTAAAGCAAAGTCACCTCAAAATATATTAAATTTTAAAACAAAAAAAATGTTTAATGTTCTTAATTCTCAAAACAGCTGTTAGAGGGATGCTATTACTAAACCCTCTTAAAATGAGCAGTTTGAGAGTTTAGTTTGTAATTTAATAAACATAATTCAACAAAAACGCAGAATATTTTGTATAGAAATATTTGTTTAGTTCACAGTGCTAAATTCCACTTAGGACATTGCAATTGCATGGCAGTCTATATTCACACCACACCCACCACTGTCCCTTACCGCACTTTTCCCCTCATTCCCCGTCACGTCATGACCAGTCCTGAGTCCTGCGATTTTTGTTGCAATCTGTAGTTCATTTGTTTCATTTCATTAAACTCAACATGAGTGAAATAATCCTGTATATCTCTTTTTCTTTCTGACTTATTTCACTCAACATGATCCCCTCCAGTTCCATCCAAATTGTAGCAAAGGGCGCAATTTCTTTCTTTTTTTTTTTTAATCGCACCATAGAATTCCATTGAGTTTATGAACCACAAATTCTTTATCCAGTCATCTGTCGTTGGGCATTTAGGTTGATTGCATGTCTTTGCTAATGTGAATTATGCTGCTATGAACGTAGGGGTGCAGAATTTTTTCCTGCGTAGAGATTTGGTATCCTCTGAGCACAGCCTAGGAGTTGGATTGTTGGATTGAAAAACAGATTATTAAGTGATACTCTACCACTCAATTCCTTTTTCTGAAACCCAATAGGTAACTAGAGATCTCATGGTCTTCAGTGGGGCTTTAATTCTAGCCCATGACTTTGAGGGCTTCCTGGAGTTCACTCACCACTCTCCAGCGCTATTCCTACAAAGACAGATTAAGTACTCACCCTCTTTCATGCAGAGCTGACCCCAAATGCTCCCAAATCTATGAAAGATCAGATCTCTGAGCTCTCAACAGAAGTGTTTCAAAAGTCACAAATTCCTCTGTGCAATGCCCTTTTGGCGGTTAAAAAGTAGATCTTTCCATTCTTCTGGATCTCCTTCCAAATCAGATACAATAATGGTGACTCACCACTGCCCTGCCGCAGGACAGTGAGATAGCTTTTAGAAATGCCTTGTGATATTTTTCATTTTCTTTATAGAAAATTTCAAAATTATCATTAAAACCCCTAATTTAATGATCTAATAAAACTTAATTACCTGGAATCTTTCCTCACAGAAACCTTCTATTCTCTATCTTTTGGTAAAAAGGAAAAATAACAAATCAAAAAGTAAATGAGTAAGAATTAAATTTACAAAAATTGTAAGAGAATGGCTTGGAATGCTCAAAAATTAGAGCTCATCTATAATTTCTATAGCTTAGAATATTTTCCCTTGGAAGGCATGTAAGTCTTGATCTAATCATCAATATATGTAAATGTTATGTTTGGTCCAGTGTAAGAAACATTTTCAGTAGTAAACAACGGAATAGAAAGGAAGTTTAATTCCATATCGAATGCATCAAAAACCTAATTGGCAGCAACGACAAAACTCTATTCCCTGACCATTCCAAGGTTTTACTAACTATATGCCTTCCTCGACCTATAGTAGCACTGGAAGTGATAATATTCACCTAAAGACACAGACTACAAAGAGGATATCATCATTTTGCTAATATTTAAGCTATGGCATCACACCTAGAGAGAATATTGAAATTCTTATTTCAAATAGGTTTTCTTTAAAAAATTACAGCCAAATATCAGGCATACTTGAATTAGTATATAAGCTTTTTCTGATTAAATCTTTTGAAATGTGAAGGCAAATTTTACCTTTCTAATGTGACCTTATACTATGGATCTTCTTAAATATCAGATAGAAATATGGTTCGGGCAGGGTGATAACTCTGTAAGTTCACCCAGACTTCCAGTGGTAGCGATAATATTGGACACATTGCCTCTGAAACATTCCAATTATCTCTCTCATATTTCAGACTTCAGATAAACAAAGCTATTCTCAAAATGGAAATGCACAAACAATATGCTGCCTGGGTATAGGATTGTTATTATCTAGTTATTAAGATTACTAAGATCTTAAATATGATTACAATCTTAAATACAATTAAGAAATCATGTAGACTTAGTTTTAATATAGAATACTTAGCACACAGACTTCTGAATTTTAGGAGCAGAAATACTACTAGTAAAAGGTTATACTAATTCATATGTCCATTTAGTGAATTTAAGAAAATTATTAATGAATATTCTGTATTGAAGCATGCAGCATTAGCATTTTAAAGTCCATGTGTGCATAATCACATAACAACATCTGTATATATTATAATAAGCAATAAACACACTACTAAAAGTTCAATTTTTGTCTTCGCCATATAATTGACCATTTCCATCCAATTTTCCCTAATTCTACTTATTTCTTGAAGTTTATGATGTGAGCAAGTGAAAACATCAAAATATTTTTAAGCCAGAATAAAAGTGCACATTTTTATGGAATGGAACAGTGTTAGAGGCGTTCCTCTCTGTTCTTAATAAACTGTGAAATCATTCCCTACATGAATGAAAAGTAGATGTGTTGAATAAGAGTTCAATGATTCAGGTAACTCCTCAAATCCACCGTCTGTCATTTCTCCATATTACTAGCCCTCGTTTTACCAAAACACCAAATACCCCCCAAATCATCTATCAGTGAATTACACCAAACCAAAATGTATTTTGTTGTGATGTTTATTTCAATGTCCCAAGAGGCAGGAAAAAGAAGCATCTGGTTTTCAATAAGTCTTGTCATTCTGTTTTCTGACATTTAATTGAAGCATAGACATTCAAATAACTCGTGAACTCTTCGGAAATGAAATTATTCCATTCGACCAGGACACGGGGTTTGGCAACCCAGCCCTGTCCACATGCGTTCCTTTGAAAATTAACATAAAAACAAGAACATCAGCTAGTCCTCCCTCAAGTTTCATATTCACACATCCCAGAGTGGATGTTCAATATGGAGACTAAATAACCACAAATTATCCCCCAACCCCGTCAAGAAAACTGGATAATAATAATTCCATAGCCAGGCAACATATTGTTTCTGTGTTTCTGTTTTGAGAAATATGAGCGAGATGACTGGAATGTTTCAGAGTCAATTTGTGCAATATTTTCTCTACCACTGAAAATCAGGGTGACCTTATAAAACCATCATCCTCCCCTAACCACATTTCCATATTTGCAAATAAGAGATAGAAAAATATACAAATATCTTGAAAATAAAATAGTATTAGTGAAATAAAAAGGGATAAAAATGCTAAGTTCAGAAAACTCAAGAAAGTCTGCTTTCTCTTAAACACATAGTTGATTATGCTCAATTCAGTCTTCCTAGAGAAAATTTATAGCTTTTATTCAAATGATGAGATATCTCCAGAGACCATAAGAGAGCCTCTTAGGTAAACCCCAGTTTCTTCAGAGCAAGGTGAGAGGATCATACATCTGTGATTGTACACAAGATTATTTTGTGAAGAAGCAGCAATTCCCCAACTAACGTAATAGAGAAGATTTGTCCCCATATCTCAAATATTTCAATGTTACCATTTTATGGCAGAGACAATTTTTAAAATAATAAAAGATTATTTGAGGAAGATACAATACCAGTACTCTATATATATTGAATAATCTTAAAGGTCATATTTTTCCTAGTATATTTCTTTGGAAAGAAATGGAGGCACCTGGGGAAAAAACAATGACAGTCACATTATCCATCCCCCAGGAAATTAAATATTTAACATTTATTCATCAAAATATTTTGAATTTTACATCCTGATTCTAAATGATTACATTTCAAAATTTAAAAAAGAGCTATGACGAAATCCAAAGCCTTATATATGAAACCTATTTTTCATGCCTGCACTAAGGAAGTTATTGAATGTGTAAAAATTTACAAAATCTAATTGACTAACTGACCCGATAGCAATGGAAATGTTGTGACTTTTGAAAATTGAAACAGATCGGCACAATTGAATAGAGAACTAAAAGATTGACTTTCTACAGATGAAAATAATCAGGGAATGCGTACAAGACAAAATGGATTTTATGCTCTGCAACAATCTATTTCAGGCATTTCACTGCAAAGCAAAGCATAAACAGATGTTGAAAATAGTTAGCCTGCTGAACCTACCTGCTGAAAGGAATCTTCTGCAGTAAAATAAATAAATAAATAAACACAAAATACAAGGAAGGATTTTATGTGTTAGATGAAGCAGCAATTTCTTTCTGAATCTCCGGAGCAAAATGATGACACACAAACTCAGCATTCATTGACTGTTTTGCTGTATTTCATGAATATTCTACTTGGAAAATACAAGGAAATTCTCAGTTGAGGTTTCCATTACAAAACAAATCTCTTATTGACCACTGCCTTATACAATCCAGCAGTATTTTTTAGGGGAAAAAAAGACTAAATTAATTTTTGACTTTTCATGTGCATTGGGTATTTTCCATTTTATCATCTACAAAAATATACTATTAGAACTAATCATTGTAGTAGTGTCTGAGTGAAAACTTCTGAAATCATGTCCTCAGAAAGACAAGTAGAAGCCAGCGCCCAGCACAGCCCAGGTATTATGACCAATGATAGGTGCTCCATTACTTCAGAATATTCCCCATGTACCAGCTTTCCTGACTGAGAAGCACTTAGGCTGTCCAGCAAGCATCCATTGAACACATACCCCACCACTGACTCTAGCCTGGGTACAAGACACAGTCTGAAGTAAGCAAACTCTTCCCACTTTCAGTAGGCTCACACTGGATCTTGAAGGAAACACTAAGGACTTATGCCTTTACTCCACAGAGAGATGGTACATTTTTTGAGATAAAACATGGTCTTTTCTTTATGACTATCACCCCATCTGGCACATAAAGAACACAGAATTTTAATGTCAACATCAACCAAAGAAGAGAGTTATCATTTATTAGGTTTGATAAGATTAATACCTACTACATTAAACCAAGAATTTTGAAGAAGAGTAAAAAGTGGTATTTAGGGGGAAAAATACACATAGTGTGATTATTTTTAGTGGGCAGGGCATAAGTTTTTAAGTTTTGGTAGATCAGTAGTGTTCCATGAAGGATTTGGGGTTAGGACAACTCTGTAACCTCTGCCCCCAGGCTACACATATGAGGCTGGGGTAAGATCAGACTTCTGTGGCTCCTGCAGGAGAGTGAGACCAAACGTCGCCAATAAACTGCAAACCAGCTGAGACCCTTGGACTCTTGATAAACGTGAACCTGTAGTTTGGATTATTTATACCAGTCTTGGAATAGACATTGAAGGGCTGCCACAAATTTCTGTTCTTATTATGTTGTTTTAAACTACATCCAGAGGCATGGAAATAAACTAGATTGAGGTATGCATACATCAGATATGTGGGGCTTGCTCATAAGTTTTGACCATCCTCTGTCACCTGGTCCCAGTTCACTCTGACTTTGTCATTAGTCAAGCTCTGATTTCAGCTTTACAGGTTGGAAATCTAATTCATTAATTCAGTCAGAGAGAGGTGGCAGATTTTGTTTCAAAAAAATAACAGTGTATTCCGTCATCTTGAAAGGTAAAGAAGGATCACAACTCAATAAAATGTCTACAAATGCCAACGCTAAAAGGCAATACAGAAGGCCAGGACATTGAAGATTCTGTCTTTACAGAATCTGTAAGTCAAGAAGTCAAAGGAGATGTGAAATGATTTGAAATGATCAGAAAAACAAATTGACGAAGCTGGAGAAAGACATAGATTTCCTTAAGAGAAAGGCTGAGCTTTTTGCTGATAGGCTGGGCAGATAAGAAGAAAGCATGCCTCTGAATGTCTAAATAGATTGACATAGAAGGCAAAAGAGTTTTAGTCAGCTCCAGTGTTCTTAAAGAGGATATAAGAAAGGAGAGATGTTTTTGAGGGTTGCTAGATAAAAATTATACATGGCTGGAACCCAAAGAAATCAAACAGATGAGAAGGGACAAGATCTCAAAAAACAAAGAAGCAAGACTGAGAAACTACTCAAATCTGGATTCTTTTTGTTGTTATTGTATGTTTGTTTTTTCAAAGGAAAAGTGCAGGCAGAATGAAGTCAAGTAGGCAAGCAGGCAGGAAGAGAGAGGAAGAAGAAGCGTTTTTATTTATTTTATTTAGCTGTTCATCATGGTTTCCCCCAAGCCCCAAGCCCTGGGACCTGAACCCAGGTACTTGGGATGTATGTGGACTGTGCTCAGCTGGAGACACCAGATCTAACCACTCCTCCACCAGGGCACATCCAAATCTGCTTCTGACTTCTTAGATGCAGATAGACAGTTCATAGCAAGAACCATAAAGGAATCATGCCTTCAAGATTAGACAGTTATGCCAAGTGGCTACTGAACATCTGGGGATATTAGTGTAAAATTTAGAAAATCAGCATAACATTCTTCAAGAATTTTTTAGTATCAAGTTTCTGCCTGACATTTAGATGGGTGCCTATGCACTTACTGAATGTATACAAAAATTGGTGGGATTCGGAATAAGAGAAGACACAGTAAAGATGAAGCATGTTAAAAGAGAACAGGGCAATCCATAATAGTTTGAGTCCAAACTGAGGTTAGTTGAGGGTCTGATAAGAGAATACTTTTTAGATGCGAATTAGCCAACTCAGAAGAATAATGGTGAACTAGATATATTTGAACATAGAAGCTTTGGGTAGACCCAGAATCCACTAATTTCAAATGTCTCATTATGGGAGATCTCACAGAGAATATTTAAAAGAAAAAATCAGAAAAATAAATGATGGCCAGAAAGTAAAGAGACACTAAGGCAAGTCCAGAAAATACTGGACCTACAAGAAATACAGATAGGAAAAGAAGCAAAGACAGAGGCACATTGCTATCAATACATGTTGAGAGCCCACTGCTTAATTTGTTCCCAGAAGCCTTCTACTTGCTTCTTCCTGATGTCACCTGCTTTCCTGCCCTTGGCATCTGTGAGCCACCAAATGAACCTAAGATAAATCCCTCTTTTAGGGCTTAGTTACTTTGAAGGTTGCCATAATGTATAACCAGTAGAGTCCTATCAAATAGAGAACTTCTAATAATTTAAAATATAGTGCAGGGGATTCTAAGGGATTCTAACCGCTCTTAGGCCCCTGGGGCCAGGCGAGCACAGGATGTTCCTGAGTATCTATTCAGCACGTGGGTGCACTCCTAGCAAGTGTTGCTTTCCTCCTTCCTGACATGTTCTCTTTTCCAATCTAATGACCCAGCTTCTTCACTCTTGTTCATATCTGTTTAAATACATAGCTTCATTCATGAGAAAGGGAGAACATTCCTTTTAGGCACAAAAAGGAAGAGAGCAAAAATCGAGAGCAAGGAGTATGAAACTTGATACTAATAGGGTCCTGGCAATTAGGGGTAAGGGGAAGGATGGGTTATCAGATGGCAAAAGAGGTTCAATTCACTTGGATCCTATAAATGAACATCAAGGGAGGACCCTAAAGAAAGACCTCACTGGGGAGTTGGAATTTAAGGCCTTAGATGAAGCAGGATGGTCCAGAACTATGTTCTCAGTGAATGGAGACTGGAAGAATTTCAAAGAAAGGACAAGGAACTGTATCTCTGAAAAGATGAACAAAATAAAATTCTCTTATGAGAAAGGAAAACTCCCAGGTCTCTATCAGGAACAGAACTGGGTACCAAATTTACACAATCTTCCATGTGTAAAATTACCAAGCTGTGGAGATAATGCAAAAATAAATCCCAGGCTAGTGATCCCACTGAAGTACCTGAAGTAAAATCAAAGCAAACCAAAATCATAACCATTCTTCACATTCACTAACCCCTCCCACACCCCAAATAACAATAACCAAATTAACAACACATGAGAAAGTAATCTGTCAAACTGTGCTGAGAAGAGGGGGTGGAGAAATGAACAGCAAATAGCTCCTGTGTTCATAGAACACACTATCAGAGAAGAAATAGAGTAAATAGTTATGCAAATATTCACCTAAGTCTAATTTTGTTAAGTGTTATCTAGACTAAGTACCAAGTAAAGAATGTGTGGTAATGTGAAAAATAAACATACAAAGCTTAACATGTTCACTGTAACTACAAGGAGCAGCCTAATATTGAACATCTTTCAGTGACAAGGAATATTGACAAATATTTACAGAGAAGCATTCAATTGAATTACAATTCTCTCCTAAACTTCTCAGCTTCTTTCCAATGATCATTTCTAAATTTATGTTATTACATTCACAATATTTGCTGTGATGAATGCTTATTACCTATGAGTAAAAAGTCCAGACTATTACACATCATTTTCTAAAATGCTAAGTTGTTGACAATGAAAAGAAAAGAAGGCTTTTGAGGGTACAGGATCTCGTTGGTCCATCCATCACATTTTTTTAATCTTGTTTTGACATTCTTCCACAGTTAGTATTCCCAAGTAATAAAACATTTCTAAAATCATATTACACTATTTCACATAGAATAACATCTGTCAATTCTCTTGAGTGTCTTTTCAGTACTAGAGTTGTCTGCACTTTGAGACAAAACCAAACATACAAATAATAAATGTTTTTAAATATGTACAATGTTATGAAAAACAAACCTCTGGATCCAAATTAAGGCAGATTAAACCCATTAAAAAGATGTCTGTAAATGTTTAATAATTGCCTACCCTTGATTTATTGACTTCTAGCCTTTCTAAAGAAAATTCAAGTAAGATTTATAATTGTGAATTAAGTAATTATACATTCTTTCCATCGAAGAAGTCAGGAAAAAAATCTCCTCTTGGAAATGTAAGATAGAGTTGTATTATTAACAGTATACTAAATAGTGTATGACTTTAAAAAAAAATAGGGGGGTGGGTGGAGGAGACTACCATACTGACAAATAAAGTCTGTCTTAATGTAGATACAGAAGTAAAAAGTGAAAAAAAAAAAATCCTGAAAATGTAAATCCAAACCATGAGGTATCACCTCACACCTGTGAAGACTAGCCATCAAAAACCGTAAACAACAAATATTGGTAAGGATGCAGAAAAAAGGGAAGGCTTTTTCACTGTGGTGGGAGTGTAAATTGGTGCAATCTTTATGGAAAGCAATACAGAGAATCTTCAAAAATCAGAATGAAAATTTCATATGATTATTGACCCACTTCTGGGTATTTGTCCAAAACACACAAAATCACTAATTTGCAGAGATGTATGTACTCACATATTTATTGAAGCATTATTTTCAGCAGCCAAAATTACAAACTACCTAAGTGCCCACCATCAGATGAATGGATAAATAAGATGTGGTATAGATTTCACAATGGAATACAACATGGCCCTAAAAAAGATGAAATCCTGTCATTTGTGACAAAATGGTTGGAACTACAGGGAATTATGCTAAATGAAATAAATCAGGAGAAAGACCAAATGACCTCACTTATATGTGGAATATAAAGAAACAAACAAAGAGAAAAAGCAAAAACCTGCTTTTTGACATTGACAATGTAACACAGGTTACCATCAGGGAATGGGGTGGGTGTGGAAAGCAAGTGGTGGGGGGGCTCACTGGACAGTCATGGAAGACTTTTGGTAACTTGATGCTGGATGTGGTATGTTGTAATCTATTTGACAAAATGTCCAATCTGCATACATGGGCTTACATTATTTCGTATATCAAAGCTACTTCAATAAATATTTAAAAAAAAAACAAAAAAGATTGGATCAATATTACTCTGCTTTACTCAAGTCTCACAAAAATCCTGTTTGTGGTATAATCAAAATACTGACCTGAATTTAAAGGTGCAACACTATCCTAACCATTACCCAAATTCATTGTGTTTACTAAAGAGTAAAATACAGAAAAGAAAAAAAGTCTCCTGAAATTATCAAATAAAATTCATCTTTTTTAGAAAATTTGAAACAGCTACATATTTATAGAACAATTAAAAGTACAAAGTAAATAATTTTTTTCTGAACAATTTGATATTAAGTCGCTCACTGGATACTACCACTCTGGAATACAGTAGTGAGTATGTCCTATAAAAAGAGGACATTGTCCTACATACTCACAGGAAATTACATGGACATTTTTCTACTAATTCTCAGAACCCAGTCAACTTTTGCCAGTAATTCCAAGAGCCTTAAAGGCTCTCATTTAGATTCACACATTACGCTTAGTCTTCGTGTCTCTTTAGTCTCCTTCCGTCTTTCTGTGACTTCCATGATTTTATTTGTGTAAATCGCAGACCAGTTATTTTGTAGAATACACCTTAGTTGTGGCATAGGATTAAATTCAGACATCTTTAGCAGAAATATCACCAAAGTGACGTTACATCCTTTCCATTTCGTCCTATCAATTTGTCCCTTCAATGATGATAATCCTACATATCACATGATGATCAAGGTAGGTGCCAGGTCCCCCACTGCATCATCACTGTAATATGCCCCCCACCCACCCTTTGCCTTACTAATGCAATTAATAAGTGTTTTGTGGCAAAAGTATTGAAATCATGCAAATAGCCTTTCCCTTCACTTTCAATTTATTCTTTATTTGTTGATATATGCATAAACTTTTGATTCCCTAGGTAATTCAATATTTTATAATCCTTTGCCATCATCATTTACTTCCCTGCCCACGCTGCCCTCCACTAGACCAGCAGAAGTCCATTCAAGCTGATTTCTGTATCCTTTTAAATCATTCTGTCAGCCCTCCCTACTTTCTGGAACAAGATGTTTTGAAGTCACCTTGTCCTTTCCTTATCTCACTCTTGGAATTAGTCATATTTCCAAGATGCATGGCTTCTTTGTGTAGATAATGGTATTTTAAAACCAGGATCTGGTTGCTTCTTAGTAAGCATGACTCAGGCTAACCCTGTTTTCAAGCTCACTCAGCAAACAGAGCCAGAGGAGAAATATGTTTCTGTAGTGTGTACACACACACACACACACACACACACACACACACACACACACACACACGTTCGCATCTACATTTATTTAAATATTTATCTTCATATATTGAAAACCAAGCATTTGTATCCATAGTTCCAATTTTGACCCTACATTACAGTGTTTTAGATCAGTTTTTAATTTCTATATTTTAGCTCCTTTTTCCCACAGTAAGAATCCTAGCTTTTTATTATTTCTGTGTTTATAACTAGACAAGCATATTTGCTTCAAATCTTAACATTCTTAGCAGTCATAGAGAGTGCTGTTACCCCTATTCTGTATATTGTTATAAAAACAATGTTTCTTTCGTATAACATTTTGTAGTGTATCTAAACCACTTTCCAAATGTTATCTACTTGATCCTAATTACAATTCTACAAGCCAAGTAATACCATAACCTTGCTCCCAGAGAAGAAAAACGAGACTCTGAGAAGTGAAAAATCTTGTTCAAAGTCATTCTACTCATAAATCGCGAAGACTCTCTAGACCAAACCTCACTCTCCTTTCACAATAATACAGTCTTAGTTATGGCTCTGTGATCATGACTACTGGGTAAAGCATGCACTCAGCAGAATTCATACGTAATAAAGGCTTCAGTTAAAGACAGTGGCCTCAGGTTGGAACTTCATATTTGGAACAGAAATATGTGCATAGACTGAACAATCTGTTTAGGATTAAATCTTTCCTATTGAAAAGTGGGACAAGCCTCTTTGTTGGCAAAAAAATTGAACATTTTACTGCTTTGTCTAAAGACCATCAGATTTTTTCAAGAAACAATATTGAAACACATTACAAACGTGCTGTTGAACCTGAGTATTTGTTCACACCTTTTCAACTCCACTGAGTGATATTCCCACCTGGCTTTCTCAACAGAACATATAAATTAATATACCTAAACCAAACCTTTTCCTCCCCAAGCCTACAGCTTCTCCTTCAATGATTCTGTTCTCATATGTTTCCCTCCAATTTCCCCACTCCACCTGCGACAAATATTCTAGCTGACTACTCGCAAGTCATTCCCTTTTCTTTCCTTTTAAAACAGACTTTTTTGTTTGGGCACTAGCATGCTCAGAATGAAAACTCTATTCACTAGACTTCTTTGCTAGAAATGTCCACATGACACAGTCTAGCCAAGAGGGTGCCACATGGGATGTCTGGAAAAGCCCTTCTATTTTTCTTCTCTTTATTGCTTTTGTTTAATTTTATTGAAGCAACATTCCATTATAGTATTATGCAGACTTTAGGTGTGCATCATTGTAAGTTAAAGCTGCTTTTTTTGAATATGTGTACCAGAAGACACATTCATAGTATGTAAAGACCCTCCTTCCTGTACCCTTGGTCCCATCTCCTACCTTGGTACTGAGTACCTGTGTCTCACCCCAGGCTATCTTCCTTATGTCACTTTGTCTCTGACCACACCCTAGACCCACTCCACACACATCTCCTTGCCCTACTGGGCTCTGACATAGCCCCTCTTGCCACTTACCCCCCCAGGAGATGCCTCTCACATGACAGGTCTAGGACACCATGACACAGCCCCTGGGGCACCCTTGGGCCTCCCTGCTCCACTCACAGGACAAACTGAGGACTCAGTTCTTCACCAAGGGGTGAGGAATAGGAACCGAAATTTGAAGTCTATAGAAAACAGTGTTATTTGTTTTTGATTCTTTTCTTACTAATGACACATATAAAAGGAATAAAATGACAATACCTGGAGCCTTCAGCTTCCTCAGCTACTTTTAAGCTAGTAGGTTGAGAGTGTGCGTGTTTAATGGCTCCACAGCCAAACT
Source organism: Solenodon paradoxus (assembly GCA_004363575.1). Classification (NCBI taxonomy): domain Eukaryota; kingdom Metazoa; phylum Chordata; class Mammalia; order Eulipotyphla; family Solenodontidae; genus Solenodon; species Solenodon paradoxus. Next base: position 266,121 of record RJWH01001612.1, on the reverse strand, counting down.
ATCATAGAAGCTCCACACTTGTACTTTCTCTCAGTTGACCTATCCTGAGCTCATTACAATTCTTATGAGAAAAAAGTTGAAGTGGAATAATTTGTATATTTTTGCTCTGCCTGAAAAAATGTGAGTAGATAGAAGCATTTTAAAAGAAAAGCCTATTTTTAAAAAGTTTTTAAAAAGTTTTAATATTTAATAAAAATTATTTATTCCATGGGTTTTGTTTATCTCCATTAAGGCGAATAAACCATTTTTCTGGGAAGACAGTGTTATTTTTTTCTCTGTTGGTGAAACTGTCTTCAAGGAAAGAAGGGAGAGAGTTGTCTGCATGTAGGAGTTTCTGACACAAAATGATTTGAGAATATTGTTAGTTCAGAATATCTAGAATAACATTTCTTATCGAGTGTGTTTTCGTTTTTCTGACATTCAGCTGAGAGACGTGAAGTGAGAACAACACAAACTGCTGGAACCACCAGGAGAGCCGAGTAGGCGAGCTGAGGTTGTCACCGGAAAGGGCTCATAAAGTCAGGACTTGAAGGCCTTCCAGGGGCCACTTCACTGCTCACCCCAGAGGTTCATCCCCGCTTGACTCTTAGAGACTTGGGAAACTCAGTTTTATGGCTAGAATCAAAACCACCAAAGGCCAGGTTTAGGACTATCATTACTAAATTTAGAATTTAGATTAAAATAATGATAATATTGATAACAATAACACCAAGAATTGTACTGCTACGAACCTAGAGGAGCAGTTTCTCCCTGGTTAGGGTCTTTGTGTTCTGGGGGTATATGCCTAGAAGTGGGTTTGCTGGATCAAAGCCAAAAAAAAAAAAACAAAAAAAAACTTCCTATTTCTATTTTTTTGAGGACTCTCCATGTTGTTTTCCAAAGAGGTTCAGTGATGCACATTCTCGCCCACAGTGTAAGAGTTCCAGGGTGGTTTCATTCATATGGAATATGAAGAAACAAGACAAAAAAACTGACGAAACACAGCAGAATGCACAGGATGCAAGACTGTGGTTACCAGAGGGCTGGGAAGCAGTTTGTGGAAGAGGAAATCTGGTGGTGGTGATGGACACTGCAATTCCAGTGGTGGGTATGGTGTGACATGCACTCAGACTGAGGTGCGATTCCAATATCCTGAAAATCACATAGCGAGGCAAACAAAATAAATAGCAAAGAAACAGTTTAAAAAACAAAACCACCAAGACCAGCGGGGAGAGATGGAACTAGACTCTGAAGTGTCCCCCAACTCTTTGATGGAATGAAACTGGACTCAGCCAGCCGGGTATTCCTTAGGCCATTCCTGGCTTGATCCTCCCATTCCCAACCCCGGAATGGGTCATCCCAAGTAGGCAGCTGGGTGTAAGAGCTTTGCGGGGCCTCCCCAGGGCTATTTTTAATCTGGTATTTTCTGCTTATAGTCTTTCCACCTGGGGCAGTCCCCAGTCTGAGGGATTCACTCCAGCTGAGAAATCTGAGAAGTTGGCTGGTCTGTGACAAGAGTTGCTGGCCTGTGACAAGAGAGGTATTTTTAGCTGAGACTTGGGGATCTCAGAATTATCATCTACTTTAGACCCTCTCCCCTCTCTCCACTCCCGTTCCCTCTCCCCTCTCCCCTCACAAAACAGAGCCAAGCAAGGGGAAGGGGGCCCTCTCTGAAGTTCCTTAGCAACGACTGCAGAGTGTATTGTTGGAAGAGGATTCTCTGTGTGCCCTGGGGGAGTGGAAAAGCTGTCCTGAGATTTGTTCCCCAAATAGTGGAGGGCCTGGGAGTCCTACCCACAGGCCAGGTATCACCATGGAAGAGGGGTTATCCCACACCCACCTGCCTGCTGAGTCTGCGTCACTGGGAACTGGCTAGAAATACAGATTCCTGGATCCTGCCGGAAACCTTGGTGGTGGAGTCAGCAATCTGTGTACTATCAGGTCCTTCAAGTGATTTCCACTAAACTTTGAGAATCTTGGCCTAATCAGACACTCACCAACATTCATAGATTAAGGTAGAAGGTGAAACTCTGGGTTTACTAAACCAACATGACGGTACTTTTTACAACTAATAGACATTTTGAATGCATATTTATATGGACAAAAACATTATGTTCTTTTTAAACTGGCTTTCATTACTCTTTTTAAATGTACATTTAGATGACAAAAACATTGAGCTTTTTTTTTTTTTTTTTTAAACTGCTGCTTGACTCAGGAAAAGAAAGCCAGCAACTCTTTCTAAACCATTTTGTCCTCCTGTGTACTGTACTTGAATGTGAAAATCCTTTCTCTCCTGTTCATCTTCAAAGGCCGTGAGAAGTCACCGAGTTTTGCTAGAAACAGACCAGTGCTGCAAGGAACCCTGGGTGAAGATGCTTTGAAACCAACTGTAATTGAGATGATGGAGTCAAGGGAACACTGTCTCAAAACAATCTTGGAAATAATATGACTATTAGTGTATTCGTTGCGTATTACTTTCTATTGTTGCTGAAATAAGTACTCACAATGGATTGCAACACAAATGTATTCTCTTTAGATTTCTGGAGGTCAGACATCTGAAATCAGTTTTACTGGGAAAATGTCAAGGTGTCATTGGGGCTGCTGTCTCCTGAAGGTCCAGTTTCTGTGCCTTTTTCAGCTGCTAGTCGTCTCCTGCATTGCTTGGTGTATGGCCCTCCCTACATCTTCAAAGCACATCCCTCCAATGTCTACACCATTAATACATTGTCTTCTCCTCTGACTCTGTCCTGTGATGACATTGAGCCCTTCCACATAATCCACGGTAATCTCCCCATTTCAAATACTTAAACAGTCACATTTGCCAAGTCCCTTTTGTCATATAAAGTGGGATTCACAGATCCTGGGGCTTAAAGCATGAATATATTGACAGGGAGTCATTATTCAACCTTCTGCAAGTCATATACATAGTTCCATACCATCCAACATAGCACGGTAGTTACATGTGGTCACTGAGCACTTGAAATGAGCTCAGCCAACATTGAGATGAGTTCTAAGAGTATTGAAACCTGAAAACTTAGCAAGAAAGGGGCAAATATTTAATCAATAATTTTGATATTGATTACTTCTAAAAATTAAAAAATCATGTCTATATTGAGTCAAAGAAAACATAATGTTAAAATTATATGAATGTTTCTTTTTGCTTTTCCAACTCTAGCTACTAGGCAATTTTAAATTCCATCTCTGGCTGACATTATATTTCTATTGGATGGTGTTACTCTAGAACGTAAAGGAAGCAAGGTGATGTTAAACTTCAATTTTCTGTGTGTCATACTCATAAGGGAGCCTAGAGTTTGAAAGTAACAAATTTTTTTCTTTCAACTCTTCCTTGGGAGAGAGCTACTGGGTTATGCAGAATTGATATTCCAAACCAAGAGGGATTTTATCTTAGGGATGTAAACATTTAAATTCTCCAGTAGATGACAGTAACCCCAAAATTATTTTTCTGATTTGTTGGGGTTCATACAAAACGTGCTTTTACAAAGGACATCCATAAAGCATTACATCACAAGTCTTTCGGTCATGACCCTGGGAGATGAGTATTCAGAGCCAGAAGCTGAGCCGGCAGGAAGTCTACTTGCTGGAAGGGCACCCAACTACTAAGTGTGGAGAAAGGACCGTCGCTTAGGTCTATACCGGTCAGCATCGAGGTTCATTCTACTTCCAGAGGTTTTTAAATTATTATTTTTATTATTCTGCCCCCCTCCCCCACCGCTGGTCTCAAGTACCGGTCCACAGCTTTCATTGCCGGCACATTCACCACATAAGTCACGGGACAGGGTCTTGAGTTCTTTAACATCCAATCTTCCTAATTTTCAGAGATCCCAGAATTCTCCTTATGTACCTGAAAATTCTGTTCCTTTGAACACATTTTTATTCTTCTTTATTTAACGGTGCATGCAGAGAAGGTATGGCCTACTTAGCTATGTAAGAAGAGGATTTTTCTCCCATGTCAGACTCTTCCTCGGCTGCATTCAGAGGCATCCTGGCTCCCAATTTGCCCCTAGCCATCTATTAGAAGACCCCAACACCAATGACCCATCCATTCCCTTGCTCTCACCACCCATAACCTGGCTGCTAAGGCTGAAATGTTCAGGTCTGACCTACGATCAGGGAAGATACCCCCCAAGAAACCTGGGTTCAGGTTGCTCACAGTGCCTCCCAGATTTCCACTAATCAGTCTTCTTTTGGTGTTGAACAGCCAATTGGGTACTTTGACAAAAGGTCACTGTAAGAAGACGTAGCAAAGACCCACAAACCTCAGGTCAGCTAAATGTTCCTAACCCAGACAGTCCTCAGTGATCAGGAAAAAAGGAGGGAAAGGAAAAGATAAAGGGTAAAAGGTATTGCTCATTTTCTCTGCCACATTGTAATTTCAGCTTTTAGATCTACAGAGGTCTTTGCTGAGCGTCTAGTTCAATGAACTCATTTTACACCTGAGGAAACCAGGCTCCAAAGGTGAAGTGGGTGTGCCCTGGTGGCTTAGTGGTTTTGTTCACCACATGCAGTTCACATACATCCCAGGGTCCCCTGTTCACATCCCAGGTCCCAGGGAAACAGTCAAGGTGAACAATGAAATAAAATAAAGTGCTTCTTCCTGTTCTCTCTTTCTGACTGCCTGCTCGCCTTCATTCCTGCCTACACCTTTCCTTAAAAAAAAAAAGGTAAAGTGACTTCTGTAAATCTAAGCAACTGAGTATCAGTTCGAGACTAGAATTCCCATTTCTGATGTGGCACAACTGAGACAAAGTTATTTTACAGAGATCACAGTGAAATAGTAAATAAAATAATGTATGATTGCCAAACCACACTCCGAAAGGTAACATATTGCTTACAGGATGAGGCACCGAAATAGGCACACACAAGTGAAATCATCTGCAGTCAACATGATCCTGGAAAATCCTTAGGAAAGTGACACATTGGAGACCCACTTAACTGCTGTCAATAAATCCCACAAGGTCAGTTTTTCCAGAGATGGAACAGGCTCGTCAGCTGAACCCCAGATTAATAAATTGGCTGGAGGTTAGAGAACAAAAAGGCACAGGTCTTTAAACACAGGATCACACGTAGAGCTGCATGAGGGATACATATATAAAAGGCCCTGGGGCTCTGAAACTAGCAGTAGATTTCCTTCTCTTATCTTGTGCACTCACTCCAAGGCACTCAGCAGCACAGGCATGATGCCTCGTGTTACTTAAACAGTTCTCTCTCTTTGCTGCCGTCTGGATTTCATGTTTATGGTTTAGTTAGAAACCAAGCTTCACACTGGTCTTTATCTGCCATATGCACTGTTGTACCCCTGGTTTTGTGCCTGGCACCTCAATATTTGCTGAACAAGCAGATAGATTGACTCCTGGTTCTCTCCCACGTGTGTAGTTGAATTCTCCTAAATTATTTAGGTCTAACACACGGCTCCTAACCACTTGGGATGTTATAGTACCTGAGCTAGGAAAATTCATATCGAGCTGTCCACAGAGGTTTTTCACTGCTTCTGGGTTCACGGAGCCCCAGATTAAGATCTCCTGGTAGTATTAGCCTTTACAATGCTGTTGGATGCTTTAACAGAATGACTTACAAGGCTTTGGAGAGACAAGACATTGTCTACTCTCATAGCTGCACATGGACTTTTCTTTAAAACTCTCCCACATGCTGAAACAAAAAGTTTGTCTTCAAATGTTTCCAAATGACCCAAAGGGACGCTGAGCTAAGCACAAACTAGAGCCACTGAAATGGGCTCTGTGATTCACCGCTATCATTTCTACCCTACCCCTAGGCCAGCCTTTTGGCTGCCTGGCCCTTCCCCACAGATGTTTTCTTGAAATGCTTACAGGGTTTCAGCCCTGATATGAAGGAGCAAAGAGGATCACCTACGGGGCCACCATGGATCCCGAACGGGTTCTATCAAGTACTGACAGCATGCTTGTCGCCACCTGCTCAGTTGGTTTGGATGTGGAGAAATGAACCACAGGAGAATATGCAAACAGCTGCTGTAAGGTGAGCCGATGGGGGCAGGTGCCCGCAGGCTGAGAAGAAAACAGAATACACAGGCACGCCTCCCAGACCTCAGAGGTGAGCACAGGCTGCTGGAGAAGAATCAGACAGAGGCCGAAAGCCAGACCACTGCTCTGGGACAATGGCTCTTTTAGGAGCAAAGAGAAAGAAGCAGAGACTGGAAACAAGGCTAGGGGCAGTGACTGGCCTGGGAAAAGGCAGTTGATTCAGGAATCCAAAGGTGAGCCACCTCATGTCCTCCACACCCACATGCAAAGCACATACTAGCAGAGCAAAATCCCCCAAGCTGTTTATAAACTAGTAAACCTGGACGGACTGTGCTTGCTTTAAGCAGACTTAGCAAAGCCCCAGAAATAGAAGAAACTTGTAGAAGGTAAGGAATCGAGACAAGGAAAGGATTATCTGTCTATGCACAAATGTACAGGCTTGAATAGTGTCCCCTCTCAAAATTCGTGTCCACTGGATTTTCAGAACAAAACCTTACTCGGCAACATGGTCTTTGCCTTTATAAGTCTTTGGATGAGGTCAGACTAGATTCAGAGAAGGCCCACATTCAGTATGACTATCATCCTTATAATAAGAAGCAAGAACACACAGAAACAGAGAAAAGAGACCATGTCAGCATGGAGACAGAGATTAGAATGAAACAGACGAGCCAAGGAGCACCATGGATTGCCAGCAACCACAAGAGCTAGGAATTGAGGAGAAAGGATTCCTCCCTGGAGCCTTCAAAGGGAGCATGGCCCTGCTAACATCTTGATTTTGAATTTTTGCCTCCAGAACTGTGAGCGAATAAATGTCTATTGTTTACGCACCCAGCTTGTGGCACTGTGCTCAGGCATCCCTAGGAAACTGACACAGCATCTTTCCCTCTTAGCTGGTTACAAACATAGCTCTGCGCAGTCATTCATTCACAAATAGTTTGTAAGTACCATCTCTTGCCAGACACTCTTCTAGCAATTAGCAACAAAAAAAAAAATCTCTGCTTCCATGGAGTATATAGCTTAGAGCAGGAAGAAGCAGGAAATAATCCTTTAAAATAAGCTGATAATGTCCCTAACCTGGGGAATGAAGCAGAGACCACTAGACCCAGAAATCTCAGAGTTCAAAACAAAAGAAACCCAGCAGAACTACACAAAGACACACTATCACTAAAACGTCAAAAGCGCAAGATAAAGAGTGAATCTTTAAAGCAGTTAGACAAAAGCAAATTACATACAAAGGCAACCTCATAAGATTGCCAGCGATTTCTCAGCTGAAACTTAATGGTTGGAAGGGAAAGAAAGCCATGATATACTCAAAGTGCTGAAGAAAAAATACATTGGACAACCTCAAGGGCATGGATGTAGTTCTAGAAACACACTGTTTACAAATAATGAATCAGAAAGAAAAGGAAAATCTGAAAAGAACTATCACAAGCAAGGTAATTGAAGAGGTAATCGAGTCTCCCCAAAAATAAAAGCCCAGGACTAGACAGCTTTACTAGTGAGTTTTACCAAACCTTCAAAGAATTAATACTAATTTTTCTCAAACCCTTCCAAAAAATTGAAGAACAAGGGATGCTTCCAAACACTTTCTATGAGACAAATATTACACTGATACCAAAAGCTGATACGGACTGATAAGTCTAATGAACATAGATGCAAAATTTCTCAACAAAATATTAATTAGCAAGCTGAATCCAACAATACATCAAAAGGGTCATTCATCATGGCCAAGTGGGATTTATCCCAGGGAGGCAAGGATGGTTTAACATATGCAAATCTGTCAATATAATATGCCACATCAACAAGCTCAAGGAGAAAAATCATGAGATTATACCAACAGATGCAGAGAAAGCTTATCTGACAAGGAATTAATATTAAAAATATGCGAAGAAGTCAAACCTCAAGAACAGAAAGACAGACAATTCAATTAAAAAAAAGACAGGCAGAAGAACTGGACAGACATTTCTCTAAAAAAGACATACAGATGGCTCATGGGTACTTGAAAAGATGCTCCTCCTTGCTTGTCATTAGGGAAATGCGAATCAAACAATAATGAGCTATCACCTGATACCTGAGAGGCTGCTTATTTGCAAAAATCTAATGTTGGTGACAATGCAGAGAAAAGGAGACACTTCTACACTGTTGATGTTAGTGTAACCTTTAAGGAAAACAGTATGGAGACTCCTCAAAATATTGACTATGGAAATTCCATATGATCCCACCATCCCATTTCTGGGTATTTGCCCAAAAGATACAAAAACACTAATTCACAGAGATACATGCACCCCCATGTTAACTGCAGCTCTATTCACAGTAGGAAGAACTGGAAACTACCTAAATGCCCAAAGTCAGGTGAATAGATAAAGATGTGGCATATGTACAAAACAGAATACTTACACAACCCTAGAAATGACGAAATCTTGTCATTTGAGATAACATGGATGGAACTAGGGGGAATTATGCTGAGTGAAATAAGTCAAAGAAAGAAAGATAAATAGTGAATGACCTCACTCCTAGATGGAATTTGGGTCAGTTGCCTCTGAAGGAGCACAGGTCACGTATACCTGGGTTCAAATCCCGAGTCCAGAGGGAAATAACCAGTGTGAACAACCAAATAAAAAAAAGATGCTCCTTTCTTTTCCTGCTTGCCTACTTGCCTTCATTCCTGCCTGCACCTTTCCTTTGAAATGAGCGAGAAACAGAGAGAGAGAGAGAGACAGAGACAGAGACAGAGAGAGAAACAGAGAGAAAGAGAGAGAGAGAGAGAGAGAAAGCAAAGGAACAGACTAAAGAAAAAACAACCCTTGGATATTGGCAAACAGAACTGGGGTTACCAGTAGGGAATGGGGCGGTCACAAGTGGCTGTAGGGGTCCATGGACAATGGTGAACAACTCAATAATTTGGTGGTGAGCAGTGTGTATTGACATATATTTAAGGAATGGGGAACCTGCATACATGCCTTTATATTATTTTGTACAGCAAAGTTACCTCTACAGATACTAAATTTAAAATAAAAAGAAACACTAGAAGTCCTTCACTCTGAAAAGACAAAATAAAAACAGGGATGATTCCGTGATACAAAACTACTTCTTGAGAAAAAAGGCAAAAAGAGGTACTGGACAGGAAAACTTTTTTCATTCCAAAGTCTTGTGAATTATCGCTTAAGCAAAAGAAAGTTCTAGAACTAAGAGAACACTCTGCAGTGAGGGAGATATTCTTTCCATACGGCAACCACTGTCACATGTGATTACCAAGCACTTGAAATGTGGTTAGTGAGACCGGAAAACTGAGTTTTTAATTTGATTTAATTTTGATTAATTTAAATTTAATTTATTATTTCCTAATTTAAATAACTCACATATGGCCAGCAGCTACTCTGTTGGAGAACACAGCTTTAGCATCACAGAGGGCTGGCTGTGGAGAGAGACCCAAGCAACTCATTGACTCTGAGATGGGACTTAGCTCCTTAAGTAAAAACAGCCTAAGGATGGTTCAGAGAATGTACAACTATGCATAGCATTTCTAGGTGATATATACTTCCTTAATCCTCACAGTGTCCTAATAGATGGGCAATCAAATCATCCCCTTTTGCAGATGGGGAAGTTCAAAATTATCTGACTGCCTTGGACTTTATAACTTTTAAGGGGTAGAGTCAGAGAAGTAAATGTAACCTTGACACCAAAAGACTGCATACTCTATTCACCAAGGCACTTTTCAGATTTGTGATTTTTGCCATTTCCAACCATTCTGAAAAGCCTAAAATCTGGAGGTATGTGTGTGTGTTTCTCGGAATGGACAAGTCTGGGACTTTTACTTGAGTGCTTAGCCCATGCTAAGCTGCTTTTCTACACAGTCAGTGTCTTTTAGCCAATCAGCTTCACTTTCATTGGTTCAGGCAAAGTGGAATACCAAAAACAGATGGGGCACACAGAATGCATCAATGCATATCGTTGAATAACTTAAGGCAGAGCAGCACATTAAATAAATCTTTCTCCTGTGGACACGTTCAACGAAAATTATATGTTACAGCTTCCCTGCCAGGAATTCCCATTTCCCCAGAAGCAGACACTCAGAAACCCTAATCCATGGAGGGAAGCTGACGGTAAAGAAACGAGGAAAAATGAGCAAATGGATACTTCATTAACAATAGGGAGATGTAAAAATATAGGCTTCTCTCTGGATGCTAACTCTCTGGAATCAGCGGGTGCTCAGTCCACCGCCATACCTCCTATTTGGCCCCCACCAGTGGAGAAGGGCAATTGAAGGGCTTGCAGAACAAGAGAGACTGCTATTCAGATGAAGCTCACCATAAAGTCATGGTGAGAAATGCAGCCCCTCCCCAAATATAAACTCAGCTGGTTGGTGGCAGAGGCACCATTCCTTCTGTGTTATTGCTGTTAAGATTTTTGCAGCTGAGCCTGGTGCATTAGCAGTTAGATCAGCTGCTTCTGGAGGAGCACAGTTTATATACAGCCCAGGGACCTGAGTTCTCATCCTGGGTCTGGTAGGAACAACCAGGGTGAACAACTAAATAAAAAATAAAATACTTCTTCCTCCAAATCAAAAAAAAAAGTTTTTTGCAACGTTATGAGGAAAGTTTCTGATGCTATTAATCTGGCTTTTTTTTTTTTTTTAAGCTACACAATGTCTGGCACATGAAAAGATGTTCTTCCTCACTTGTTATTAGCGAAATGCAATTCAAAACAATGAGATATCACCTTACAATCTGTAAGATTGGTTCCTATCCAAAAATCGGGAAATAACGCATTTTGTCAAGGATGTGAAGAAGAGGGAATATTTTATACTGTTGGTGGGAGAGTAAATTGGTGCACTTCAAGAAAAGCAATATGGAGATTCATAAAAAAATTAAGAACGGAAATCCCAAACAGTTCTGTCATCCCACTTCTGGGTATTTATCCAACAAACACAAAAACACTAATTCACAGAGATAAATCACCCCTATGTTTATTGCAGCATTATTTACAATAGCCAAGAACTGAAATCAACTAATGCCTGTCGTTCAGATGAATAAATATATATATAATACTATACAGCCCTAAAAAAGGTGAAATCCTGTCCCTTGCAAAAACATGGATGGAGCTATAGAGGATTATCCTAGGTGAAATAAGTCAGAGGAGAAAGAAAAATTAATATGTGGATTACAAAGAAATAAAACAAAGGAACAGACAAAACAAAAAACAACCCTTGGACATCAAGAAGGGGGTGGGGGAGAGTGGAAGAAAAAGGTAGTGGGGTCCAATGAACAATAGTGAAGAATATTTGGTAATTTGATGGTGGATAGAGTGTATGGTCATTTCTTTAATGAATGGCAAATTTGCACATTTGGGTCTATATTATTTTTTAAAGTTACCTCAATAAATAGTAAATTAAGAAAGTTTCACAATACCTGGAAATATACTTGGATTAATAACCCAATGCTCAGTCTGTCTCTTTAAACTGCTAGAATGTTAGCTGAAGCTTTCACCATTGATTCTGTAATTTTATCCTGCAAGGAACCTGGTGGGAAGAGCCCCCTTCCCCTAAATAAAGTTTTCCAGTATCTTGAGGTTTATGTGATTCAAACACAAATAACTTAAAAAACAGTTCAACCCAGTGAAACTCGCAGAGTCCTGGAAAGGATTCTGTGGAAAGCTTGACTGCTTAGCCCAACCCATGGGTATGCAAACATCGAGTCCAAGCAATTAGTCCCCTGCAATCTGGTTATAGGGCCAGATTTTTAGAGCAATTTCACAAGACAAAACTATTAGGCACCAAATAATTCAAAGAAGCTGTCGAATGCTGTGAGTATGACAAACGATGATTTTATGACTTTAAAAAACGCTTTGTTTCTTCTCATTCTCTCCGGGTTGTGCCAAAATTAATGTTTTGCAGCCTCTTTAATTTCAACACCTTCAACTAAAAACGTGTGTCTCTGAATAATGATCAACAGTAAGTCCTGGCTTCACTTCCTTTCTGGTAGCAACGGGGCATTCCTTTGCTACCAGGGGTTAAAAAAAAAAAGGAAGAGAGAAAACAAACGGCAAGAACTCAAGACTCCAAGTGTGCATGGAGAAATCGTGAAGGTTTTATACCTAAGTCAGTGCGTGTGGTTCACTGTTTTGAGAAGTTTCCCGATCCACTTTACGAATTGCTGGGATAGCTTCCCAGGGAGTGCCCAGCCGGCCGCTTCCCCGACGAGCTCGCAGCGCCAGGGTTAGGTCCGGGAAATGACCAGCAGCATAAAAAGCACCTACACCGCCATCCACTGGCCCGAGCGGAGGGCACCTGAAGTAGAGCGCCCGCCACCCGCACTAGAGAAGTGGGTCCCAGCAGAATCCGACCAGGCAGCACCTTGCTCCGGCCCGCGAAGCCCTCGGTCCCTGCTGCTGAGAGCAGCTAATGGTCCCCAATCCTTGCTGCCGAGACCAAAGCAACAGCAAATGGATTCTGACACCCTCCTGACACCACAGCAGAAGGGCAACCGCAAACTAGACCTGGTTCCCAGGAGCTCAGGTCAATGAGCACAGTCCGTGGTCAATTTCCCTCCCTTTCCTCTCCCGCACGAGAAGCACCGCTGTCCCTGCCCTGGTCAGCATCAGTGCCCGCCGAACCTGGAGCAGCTCAGGACCGCCGCCCGCGGGCGACCGGCGCCGGGTGTGCCTGGGCCAGGAAGCACCGGAGACAAAGTTTGCGCAGCGAGCATCCAAGAGTTCCCAGGGCCCTGCAGGTGGGGCCGGTTCTGAATGCCAGCGCTCAGTAAACGAACCAATGATGTCGCGTCGCCAGGGAACCGCGCGCGAGTCCCTGCTTTAAGTGGGACGGAGAACAGAGCCAGGCGCGCGCAACTGGGGAAGGAGGCTTACGTCCGGGGCGGGAAAGGCCGCGGCGCAGTCCGTCCTGCTGCCGGGTGCCGGCGACGCGGGCGCGCAGTGGTCCCGCGAAGGGCTGGTCCCGTCGGCTCCTTCAGCAGCCTCCCGGGGCGTCCGCGCGCCGCCGAGCCCACTTGGTGCGTGGGGGGCGCGGCGCGGAGGGACTCTGCAGAGGTGGTAGCGTCCCTGGCAAGAAGAGCGGGGTCTCCCCACCGACCCGACTCGAGCGCTGAAGGAAACCCTGCCCATGACCCTGGCCCGATGCCGAGCGACCCGTGTGGAGGACCGTGCGCCCGGGTACTCGTGCAGGTCGCTGAGAGCCAGACTGGGAAACCCTAAGCTTACACTCGGCGGGAAAGAGGTGGCACCGAGAGCCACCGGCGGCGGGAGGGGTTGACCCTGAATTCATCCTGCCCGAGAGGTCATCTGACCTGCTTGTCCGCAGGGCGCGCGACTGGTGGGTCTTACCCGCTCCGGGGCCCGCGCGCAGCGGCTGCGCTCCTCCGCAGCGAGCGCTCGGGGCTGTTTGGCGGAGTGCATGTCTTGCCTTTTCCTCTGTCCACTCTGTCTTGGTCGCTTTTCTCTCCTCTTAGAGACCTGGGAGAAGCACCTTGCTCCTCAGGAGGAGACAGACAAGTTGAACTTCAAGGGACTGGGGCCCCACATTTTGTCTGCTAGGCAGATCCCACCCGCGGACCACTCCCTCCCACCACTCCCGTCTCCGGGTCCCACCCATAAGAACCTAAGGACATCTCCTCCACAACCCCACCTCTCTGCATTCTTTGAAGAAATTCTTCTTCACGGGTAACAATAACCAAGGGGATTGCTGGTTCAGCCCCTCCGCTCAAACTTTCACCCGCAGCAGCTTGGAAAGGACGACAAGTTCGGGCTGTAGAAGAGTACTTGCAAGGAAAAAGAGTTGTTTCTCAGCTCCTTAAAACCTCCTTATTATAGATCATTTTCTTTTAGAGCTGCGCAGCCAAGTAAATATCAAAATAACTGCAGGCGCCAGTGATTAAAGATCATTTTGTTTCAAAAAAGATTGTGAAGGTTTACAGGGCGAGCAGTATTTGCATTAGGCGAAAGAAAACCTGCCTTGGGTTGTAAACTAAATGAAGAAACGCAAGATTACCTGAGACTTTGCTGAGGCTGCAAATCAAGGGAGAATCTCAGTTGGCTTCAGTAAACCTAGTTTGCGATTTCCGTGGGGGGCACACCCAGACTGAACTCTAAGCTGGTATCTTTCTGTGATTTGGCAGTGGAGGCTGTGAGAGGCAGTGCATACAGGTTCTTCCAATGGAAAAAAAAACTACCTTTTGAGACTCAAATTGTCAAAGCGTTCAAGAAAAAAAAATGCATTGCTTTTTTTTTCTTAGAAATTATTTTTTAAGCAACTTTAGTTACGATCTAATAGATATTTCAGAAATTACTCCGGAAGTTCTTGAGGACATCCAAACCCATTATTCTGGAAGAGACCAGGCATAGTCAACAAAAATATGTATCAAGCACCTGTTCGTTGAGTATTTTTGCTGAGGGAGGGAAAGAATACTTGTGTGAAATTGGGAAAATTTGTATTTTGTTTCTGCAATGAGGTGGAAAATATTGTACATGTATGATAAAATAACTGTAGCACAGATTCCATCCGTGTTCCAAACATCAGATTTGGAATCCAGTATCTGAAAATTTGCTCATAGTTCATAAAAAGTAAGCCCTTGTTTGTGGCAGGCTTTGTAGCACACTTTACATGCATTGTCTTCTAAATCATGAGGTAGGTACTATTATGCTTACTTTAGAGATGAGAAAGATGTAGGGAGTCAAAATAGTCAATCCCGGGTTTACCTAGCTATCAAGTGCTGAGATGAGACAGATTCTCCCAAGGAAGTGAAATTTGAGGACTGTGTTCTTTCTAAGATACTGCCTCCTCACTTGCCATCATCTGTTATCGCAGCAGGTCACACAGGCCTGAAAGTCAAGCACCTAAGGAGACTCATCTCCAGCTCTGTCTTCAGCAAAACACTTAGTCTGAGTCACAGTTAACTCAGTTTCTAAAATGAGGGTTGGACTCAATCTTCAGCGCTTCAGAGGAAACCAACTATGCATTTCTATTTCACCTTTTTCTTCCACTTTCTGCCCTCTGGTGGAGGTGCTTTCAGAACCATGAAATTAGAATAGCGAAGTCAGTGTATTCAAGAAAGCCAGGGTAGATAAAGTCTCCCTCTCTTCCACTATGTTCTGAGAACTGAAGCTGACAGCATTCATAATACAAAATACACATTCCTTAAGTTTCTTTTAGCAAGAAAATCCAGCTAGTTCTAGCTACCTAAGGTCAGTTCTAATTACCAATTAGTAAATACATGAGCTTTTTGTGAGGTTAAACACCTATTTTTCTATTATTTGCACCAAATTTTTAGAATGGAAGAAATCTTGAAAATGTTAGAAATGTCAAACTAATTTGAATATGCAGAGGGCTCAGTAATTCTCAGTGACCTATTTTAATTGTTCCTTTACAAAGTTTTTGCCAAAAATTTTAAAAATTGTCACGTTTGCTTTTCATCTTAAAAGAATAGCCATCATCTAGATCATTAAAGTACTTTTAGAAAAAGAACTTTCTAGTCATTCAAAATTTGTATTGTCTAGTATAGCAAGCATATATACAACTAGATGATTTAAAATAAAAATTACAAACTTTTAAGAGATTTGTGGACCAACTAATTGAAAGATAGTGAATATGTCTCTGAAAAGGATTATTTACAGATTAAAAATTTCAGTCAAATTTTCAGACCACTTTAGTGCTTAATACTTTTAAGTGTTTAGTACTGCAAATGAATTCTCAGTGAAGCAGCCAGTACAGCCCAGCAATGGATAAATAGGCAGCCTACTCCATGCCTTACCTATTTAGCTGTTGATTCAGCAAATAATCATTTAGGATTTGCTAGCTGGCAGACAAACCAAATAGTTTCTGTCCTCACAGAACTCTTTAGTCTAGTGGAATACATTAAACAAGACATATGTAACTATGGTGAAATACTTGCAAATAATATGGGACTGGCTTTAGGGAAATAGAATGTGATTTATTTTTTAAAGAAAGGTGGAGGCAGGAATGAAGGCAAGCAGAGGCAGACAGGGAGAGGAGAAAGCATTTATTTATTTAATTTACTTGTTCATCTTGGTTGTTCCTGCTGGTCCCAGGTCACAAACCCAGGACTTGGAGAAGTATATAATGCACTCAGGCCCTACTCCACCAGGGCATGCCAGAATGTGATTTTTTTAAGCTGAGATCTAAATATGCAAAGACTTTAAATAGTACAAGAAACAAGCAAACTAAACATTTACCTGTTGCAAGGAGAGGGCATTTTATTTATCTTAAAAGGAAAAACAACACACTCAGACTGCTGGTGATACAGTCCAGCACACTGAAACAGTCTCTGTATGATAAAAAGGAGTATGTGGAGACTTCTGTTTGCTGTATATAGTATTTCCGGGACAGCCATCCCCTGGTCTAGTACACTGGAGTCGTCACTGGGAAAAAAGTAGCCCGTTAACGATCTTAAAAGGAATTTTATTTTAGCACCTTCACATACCAAACACCAGGGGCCCTCACATCGGCCAGCATTCTGCCTTGTATTCCAGGGACAATGCTGCCATCGGTGACAGCAACCACATTACCAAAAATTGAGGTGCCTCAGTTCACAAGTTTTTTTTCTTTCCTTATTGAATCAGTTTTTAAGATTAGGCTTAAAGTTACAATATTGTCACATTTATAGCTGATTTCCAAAGCAGTTAGGCACTGCACAACATGATGTGTATTTTCTGTTTTTAATTACTGAAACAAAACTAGTTTCCTTTGCTGTAAAATGAGAACTCATATGCCATCATGAAAATGAAATATGTAAATTGCTTTAAAAAGTTCCAGACATGCAATAGCTAATATTATTACTGTTATTCCTTTGTTACCAGTCTACAGAAAAGGAAGAAAGTGAGATTTACACAAGTTATACAATCGCCCACGATCTCACAACTCACAAGTGGCAGAACCAGAATTCACATCCAAGCATTATGGAGCCCTTAAGCCTCCTCTCTTGTCGTTCAACTACTAAGACTGCAGTGAAAATGCCTAAGGAGTTTATGGGCTAGAATTACACCATAGATTCAGTCACTTACTCATCAAATACTTGAGCACTGCAGTGGATTGAATAGTGTCCACCCCCAACATTAATGCCCACCTAGTATATAAAGAAAACCTCCTTTATTTGGAAATAAGGTCTTCTTAGTGTAAATAGGGCGAACTCTAAATACAGAGTGTGTAATTTATGTAAGACAGAAAAGGACACACAGACATGGAGACCGTCACATGAAAGTGGAGGCAAGGTTGGAGCAATGGTCTACGAGTGATGGTCTACAAGGCAAAAGTGCCAAGGAGTGATGTACACAACCACATGCTAGGAGAGAGACTAGGAAGAGTTTCTCCCTTGGTCTCTTGAAGAAACCAACCCTGTTGACTCTGGCCTCTTAAACTGTGAGTAAAGTTCTATTGTTTTAAGACACTGGGAAACTACCAGTATCTACTAGGTGGTGAGGCCGGGTTCCCCACTTTGTGTTTATAGCAGTAAACAAAGCTACATCCCTGCCTTCATGGGGATTACACTCTAGTCAAGGAGACAGACAATAAGCAAGCAATACAATGGAAGGTGCTGGTTAGTGCTATGAAAAAAAAAAAAAATACTGTAAGAAACAGAAGATGTCCAGATGAGGGTGAAGATTCAGGAACATCTCTGGAAGTGTTGTAACTCAAATGAATCTGTACTGTGGAAGTTCATGCATATATGGGGAATTTTTCATAGTATCATTTAAGTACATGCCCCCACACTAATTGGAAAGAAAACTTAGCAAGAACAGAAGTTCAGCAAACCTGCTCAATATATCAAGATTATGAGATGAAAATGGTTTCCCAGGTAAGTATCTTATCTCTCTTGCCTCTTAAAGAGTTTCTGGGGATCAGAAAGTTCCCAGCTCCTCCCACTTCTAAATTCACTTCTCTCCCAGGAGAGAGTAACAAGTATTCTGCTTCTCCCTCCACCTATGAAACTCACCATGAAACTCACCAGCCCCACAGACAAAGGCCCACCAGCTGCTATAGTCACTGTCATTCAATAAGGAGGGACATTTTTAAAAAACTAGGAAGGACCAGAGAGGAGATATAGCTATCTGATGTCACCACTAGATGCAATGCTAGACACTGCCCAATATCCAAGGATGTGCAAAACAGCTGAAGGAGTCACCTGAGTCATTTGAAATAAAATTCTAATAGCTCATCTTTAAAACTTCAACACTGCTACTTGTGTTTAAAAATTTTAACATTCAGAACCATTAAGTTCCAGCAACAGACTTCTTTATTAAAACAAAAAAAAAAGACTTTCAGTTTTGCTCCAATAAATTTCCTTTGGCAATTTTAGCAAAACATACCAATTTATTTGAATTTAATTTAGACTTCAATAGTGAAAATAACTGAAAAACGAATGCTGGTGTTGGTCAATTCCTAAGTGCTTAAGCTGCAAAACCTTGACAATTTCAACATAAATATTCCACTATTGTCAAATAGTAAGCTGATACACTTTTATAGTGTCACAAAGTAAACAGGAAAGTAAGGTCATCATGTTCACAGTCTTACCTATGCCATTTTTAGTGGCTATCTGATCATTTTTTCCATTCCTTCTCTAACTGGCTCAGATTGAAACAAAAAGCATACTATCTATGTACTACTTTATTTCCCTCAGAAGAAATTAGTATTTAGACCAAATTGAACTTCATTTCAATTGAACTTTCTTTTTGTTCCTCAGCCATGCCAGCTATCTTAGGTTAGATGCTGCTTTCTCTCTTTCAAAGACTTTGCCTTAGATCTTCAAATGACAGTCATTCAGTTCATGGTTGAAATGTTCCCATTTCAGAGGGACTTTCTCAATCTCAGGTTGCTGATAACCTGTCACCATCACGTTCATCACTTTCGGAATCATTTCCCTTTATTTTTTACCACCACTGATGGTACTTGAAAAAATATCCTCCTTTTTGTGTATGTTACCTGCCTGGTCTCTTTCAAGTCTTAGCAGCTTCCTGAGAAAAAAGGATCATTATTATCTCTAGTACCTAGAAAGTACCTGTCAACAGAAAACACCTCTATTGATTAGGTAAATGAGTGAGTAGTTGTGTGACTTTGGGTAAATTAAGCTCCTGAGCTACCAGTCAAATACATAAAAAAACAACAGCTTAATTTATCATTCACTCAATCTTCCTCGGCTCATTAAATATTTTCCCACCAATTAGAAAGAAAACTTAAGAATAAAAGCCCAACACACAGACAAGAACTAGGTTTCAGGCTTGTTTAATAGGTTAAGATTCTGAAACACATGAAAATAGCTTCCCAGATAAATATCTAATCAATCACATTCTTTAATACTCATTTTAATTTAATGACTTGAACATAATAAATCTAATTTAGAGCTTCTAAAACAACCCACTATCATGTTATTTTTAGTTAGATGAAGCAAAATTTAAAAATCTTTATAACTTCTGTTTAAAGCCTACTTCTACTACTTTTTACTATCAATTGTTTTTATTAGTTTTATACACTGATATTAATGCCTAACCTAAAATTATAAGCCCCTGAATATTTTATTTAAAATTTTTTTTAATTGTGAATATTTTAGATAATAGCAAATATTCTAGATTACAAATTTGGTATGAAAAAATTTAATGAAAACATCAATCATACAAAAATTAATTAGCAAAATCATTTTAAACGATTTGCAGTTCAAAGAGATTTGGCTTACTGATAATTCTCTATCAGTTTATTCTTCATAAGAACTGATAATTTCCAGCTAAAATTAACTGAGAAGATAGAGGTAAGAAAAAAAGTAGAATAAAGTACATAAAGCTCATAAGCCCTGTGCTCAGCACATACTGCTCATAAATATTAGTTGTTCTTTTATTATTACTTTGAAAAGACACATACATACAAGTTTTACAAAACATGCCAAACTTCAGGTAAAAGCTTCTAACACAAGAAAATAGCCACATGTGAGGAAACTAGCCTGGCATTTTTTCGAAAACAATTATATTTTCCTTGAGAACGTACTACATAAAAACTTTGATGACTGATAAAAAGTCCTCACAAATAAACCAACTTCTGGATTTAGTTATACAGCTTTCTGTTACAATTTAAGAAGTTTTTTAGAGATTCATTTTTTTTAAAAAAGTACAAAGCTACATGATCAAGAAAAGTACCTTTTAATAAGTAAACAAAACATTGTGGAATATTCCTCTTCCTGCACATATGGCTCTGTTTCATCTTAATTTTACCAAAAAAAAATAATAATGTTGGGATGAAATAGTAAATGAAACAATTATGTTAATACAAAGGAAGCACAATGAACAATTAATCTGTTAGCCTGCCACTAACAATGCCTTGTGAAGTATTTTACAATTCCTTTCATGCCTTGACTATTAAACAATGTCAAACTGCCATTTCTAGTATGCTAATTCTAATTAAGATAAAGCTGAACATTCTATCCTGACAGCAGCTGAAAGAAAACACAGAGAGGAATGTGACTACAAGTCATGTTCTACAACAGACACTTTCTAATATTTAACAATTTCTCAAGTCCAGTTTGAGGTATATTCAGAGGAAAAATGTTTAATCCACGTTGTGGACCATGTACCATGCAAAAACTACAACCACAACGGCACACACCACAAGCAGGTAATATTTATGTTTCTGCCATAGTGTTAGTTCAACTGTCACTTCATCTTTTTTCCTGTTCTTCTTCCGACGACCCTTCAGTCTGTTTTCAAAAGCCTCCAGTTCTGCCTAAATCAAAAGAGTATCATTTTTATTAAATTCAGGAAATACATTAACATTTCCCACTTACATGAAAATAAATCAACTGTGGAATGTTTTAACAGTAACGATATATAATAAATCAGTTGATTTTATTTTTTTTAAAGCCCTCTCTCCACTACTGACTAGATCCAACAAATTCAGAATTCAGATAATCAGAATAGAAACTGAGGAATAATAGAAGATTTAGTTCAGAATGCAGACCTGACTTCCACGCTAAATATAGAAATGCCTGATTAAGTCAGGGTGCGTAACACACAGCCACCAGTTTTATACTTTAACATCATTAACCTACTAAGTGCTCAATAACATATAACTTCTAGCAAGTGCTAAGAGATGTCCAGTGAGAATAAAGATGTCTATAATTCTAGTGTTTTGTAATGCTATTATTTTAGTTAATAACAGTGTACTATCATGCATCATGATTAAATTTTAATAAGTAGATTCTTGGTAGCAGAGTAAAAATTTTAGATATGGACTCCAGTAGATACCTTAAGAGGGATGCCATCTCACCCCAACCCTCAACCCCAGTCAAAGCAAGAAAACTCTTATAGTTGGAAAACAGATGAAATTGGTAAGGACATAAATTAAGAGATATGCAAAATACAGGAGGTTAAACAAAATCCTGTGCTTCTTCAGGGGGTTAGTATACCTAAATTGAAGTGAATGGCTAATTTTTGTTTGTAGGAACTATATTATTTTCAGTCTAGAATAGATTTGATGAGTTCCTCATTTGTACTTGGAATGTACCTTGTGTTTGCATAAAAACTAACTGATTCAAAGAGACATAAATCTGAGTATTTTGTTTAGTTACCTGCTGTCTTCGTTTTTCCTCTTCAAGAGCAGCTTTGGCTTCTGCTTCTTTTATCTGTTTATAGACATTTAAAAATTAGCATGACAATCATCCAATTTGTATAGAACTTTTAACACTTTCCCACCAAGGCTATACTAACCTTTAACAATTTTGGGGAGCTTAAATACTGAAAATTATTTAAAGAAACAAATATGGTAAGGGTACTCTCAGGACACTTAGTACTATCTAACAACCGAAGTACTATCTAACAGATTAGGAGGTGAGGAGAGGTGGAGGGTGGAGTGTTATATCTCACATCAGCATTTCAAGTGAATTATAGTCATTGCATCACGATTCAGAGAGTTACGACAATGTAAATTGAAATACTTTTAAAACTGATTATCCTTTTCTATTGAGTTACCATGCTAAGAATCTCCAATTCATAAACAAATTATAAATGCCATTCTTTGTCTAATGTTGAAATTGACCTTTTACCTCAAGTGCCCTATCTGGAAGGGAACCCTTAGTTTCAAAAACAATTGAGAGTTTATTCATTGATTGTGAGGATTCAAGAGGCCAATGAAATAGGTGTTGAAATAGGTGTTCATTACACAAGCAAAAAAGATGGGATTTTGAGTGGGTGATAATCAGTACATATAGAAACGCACAAAATAATCAAGCAGAAGTCATTAGTACATTAAAAATATCTAACATGACATTACCTCAGATGCTTTCCGCTTCATCTCCTTGCATACTGTGTCACATTCAATTGAAATCTGATTTTCACGTACTTTGTTACACTGCAATTCCTATAAGCAAAAAGATTTTAATGTCAAGTTTTAAGAGTTTTCCCTAAAGTCTAACTACTAAATACCATTAAAAATGCCAAAGTACTCTAACAGTTAGCTATGCAAATTATTAAAGTCATGTTCATTAATATTTAATGATGATATATGGCTGCAAGCATTAAAATGTCTTGGTTCAAAGAGTGATTATTACTACATTTCCTCTTAATTGCAAAAAAAAAGGAATATCACTAAATTAAAATCATCCATTTAAGAATTATTTACTAAGTGGCACTATAAACTTAGTTCCAACTTTATTTTTATTCTTTATTGTTTCCTGTTATTCTTCTAAAGCTTCCAGGGAATGAATGTTCCAGAGCAGAACCTTCCTACACAGCTTTCTGAGGTAACGGAAATGTTCTAAATCTACACTTCGCAATAGAGTAGCATTAACCGTATATGGCTATTAAACACTCAAAGTATGGCTAGTAAAATTGAGGATGTGAACATTTAATATTATAGCTAATTTTATTAGCTTAATATTAGTGATATCCGTTAAAGTTCAAACTTAAAAATCCTTATGTGGTTGGTGGCTATCAACTCAGTGCAGTTCTAGAAAGTTTACTGGAAAGCTACAAATTTTTCTCTCAACAAGTCACCTCCAAAAAAATGTATAGTTGAAAATCATTCTAAGGCATATAAGTGCACTTCGCTTTCTCCTTAATGAAATAATATAAAGCTAATCTACTCTTTTCATATGACTTGACATCATTACTATGAGCAACTCTTTTCCCCCAATTGTCAGTACCTTTGTTTTCATGAATCATGTTCAACTGCCCTTTTTTTAATGTTGTGCTTGTTAGGATAGACAGATAAGTTAGACATGAGCTGGGGTCACACAAAGGATATGAGGAGACCAGGGACCCACATAATGATGATGGCCACATCAGTACAATAGAACTATGCAGGCCAGAGGCAGAAAGAAACTACAGAGGTCAAGGAATGTGAGGCGGCACTTTAAAACTACTGGCAGTTATATGAAATATCCAGGAGGTCTTGTACTAGTCACCAGATAGGAGACTGAGACAAAGGGAGGGGATATAAATTGGCCCCAAGCACAGGTGGGGTGCTTGAAACTCCACATCCTGGAGCAACAGAAGTGGCCCACTCAGACCACTCCTGAATGTACTTTGCTGTGGCCTACTAAATGATCACTTCCCTTGCTTCTGTCTTGTGTATGAATTCTTTTCTCATGCCGCAGGCAGGAACTAAGGCCCAGTCGTTCACGGTAGTAACATACTTACCTACTATATGGAATCTTAGGGAGAATTATTTGCCAGTTACATTGCAGAAAGTATTGTGAATAAGCAAATAGTATAACTGGCAAAGTCATAAATGGGGGGTGGGGGGGTTTAAGCAAAAGTTGAAGGAGCCTATCCATTCTAGACTGGCCTTATAAAAACTGTGAAAGGGACTTCTTTTATGCTCAAAGGCAGGATATTTCTTTTTCTCTCATCTTCTGGGTGCATGGCATACTTTGAGGGGCCACACAGAAAGGTTAAGAGACCAAGAAAAAAGAAAACTTCCAAGAAGCCATCAGTCTCAATAGTGAAGTCAAAGAAAATAAACCTGCCCCTGACATCTGAGAATTCAGACTCTTTCTTCATAAATGTTGCTGGATGGTCTATGGTGTTTCCACTGAGTTTTCCACTCATTACTTTTTGCCCTTTTACTCCTCGGTTACCACTTCTTTATCTCAAAATGAATTCTCTCCAAGTCTAAATGTCATTTTGTAACTTTATAAGGCGGTGTATGTGAACTCTTTTAAGGCAACATTTTCAAACATAATATGATGGCAAAATAGCTGCATAAATAAGAGCAACAAAGGTTAATTCCAAACCATTTCTTAAGCCATAAAATCTCATTTTAGTCACTACTTTGTATTCCTTGTACAAAGAACTCAAATCTAGAACACACTGATTCTACACAAAAAAGAACAGTGAACTTGGTCCCAATATAAAATAATTTTAATTAATTTGCAGAAAATTATATTATCAAAGCTGATTTTCAAAAATAAGCATTTATAGGTATAGGCCAAAAACAAAGATTCCAAGAAATAAGACCTTAAAATTAGAAGACAAAAAATAAGCCAAAGAACTACCAAAATATAGAAAAAAAATTATATCGGAAAACATTTTCGATAAATTTAAATATTTACCTTTTTTATTCTTTTACAAGGACATCTAAGTTTCACCTTCTGGTTGCAATTAAAGGGACATTCACCTGGATGGCACATCTCTTTGCACCTGTGACCACAAGGAAGCTAAAATAAAACCAAAACGAGGTAATTATAAACTCAAAACCACGTTGTACTCCATTTTCTTTCCTCTCTCCCCAACTATTTTGAGTCTATTATAATTAAGTTAATCAATTCTGGATAACTGGCTAATATTCAAACTTTTTCTTTTTTTAAATTATACAGAAAGTAAATTAATGGTACAGGAATGTCTACACAGGAGTACATCTTATATCATTGCTGTCACTAATTACAGCCAAAGCATTTCAGGGTACACGTCCCTGTTCTGCCCCTTCCCATGGCACTGGAAACAATGACATCTACAACAGTAATGGAAAACATGTGTCAAGGAGAACAGAGCTGCCCAGCTAACCTGGGTCTCTAGATAGAGTACAGTGAAACATCTATCTTCCCTATACTTTTATGTGAGAAAGAAAACTTCCTGTCCATAAGTCACTGTGATATAAACGCTTTACCTTTTCCTCTAAAAATTTTATTCTTTCCATTGCATATTGAAACACATGGGGGTAGTCAAATCAAATCAGGAATAGCTATGATGTCTATAAGCTCATCTTTAATAACTTAAGCCAATCAAGTTTTTAGATGAAAAGATCTTTCCCCTTTTCTATTCAAATCTTATCTAAAATGGAGATATAGTTTAAATCATCAGAAAAGCATGATACGAGTTTGCCTACATTTGAATAAATAGAATTATGTAATAAACCTATTTCAAACTTGCTATGACATTGCTAACCTGTGTTGACCTAAACCACAAAAAACATTTTTTTAAGCATTCCATATATATTTCTGTCTCTCCAACCAAAATGTAAACAAAAGACACCACTGGGTGGGTAGTAGTCAATTTCCAAAGTCAGACTGCCTGGAACTGAATCCCAAAGTCCTATCTGCTAACTGTGGGACTTAGAAAAGTCACCTGACTTTTCTGCACTTTACCAGTAAAACCAGGATGAGTAACAGAACTTTATAGAGCTGGTATGAGGATGAAATGTGTTTTGTCTAGCTATTATAATAAAAATTATTCTTCTAAATAAGTTCAGAGCAATAGTCCTACATTTTCTGTGCCTCTCATAGTTACTAACAAAGATATCCGACAAACAGTGGGCACCTCAATAAACATGTGAATTCTCCAAATTCTAATCTTTACGATTCACCAGATAGACCCTTCAAACTATTCATTCTATTCACTATAAGAAACTCAGAATTATTTTCCATTGTTTTCAATCTCTAGTGCATAGCTAGGTTTCCTGTTCCTTATTATGGCTGAGTCATTCATACCAGATTGAATTCGGATCACTCACACTGTGTATGTTCACTTTTTTATCAGAGAGCAGGAGTGCTAGAATGAGTTCCGCATCCCTGGACCACTTCAACTGTGGTTTTCCCTACAGCTTAATACTAGGCCCTGAACACTGCTTAACAAGCTCAATATTTATTCATGATCAAATACTTGCCCCACAGTGGTTTCAAGTCTTCATACTACTAGCTTCACTCATTCCTGCTAGTGCTTCTAGCCTGACTTCATAAAGAAGATAAAGCATTTGGTCTCTTTTCTCTGGCTGCCTCTTCGGCCTTCAAAATGCATCTCTTTTCTCTAAATGCTTCATTGATGCTGTCATCCTATTATTCTATGATCCTCCTTGCCTTTCATATTCAGTGCTGGTAGTGGTAGAAAACATAAATTGGGAAAGCTGTCTGGTTCACTACAATTTCCCCAGAGGTCACAGCCACACTGACAGTTCCAATTCCCTCTCTGCTGCTACCTATGTCAAGGGAGTCCCTGGGTCCACGCTGGGCCAAATCAGATGTTCTCTCCTGATAATCTGAAAACTTGAATGGGATAGCTGGCAGATTAAATAACATGATCTCACTACAAAGCCCTTGAGAGCTCCTTGGGGCTGCCCATTTCCTAACTCATTACCAAATTTTGCTATACAGTATTTCATTCAGAATCTGTGAACTGTCTCCCACTATCCTCCAAAGGGATCTTCTTTCTGCAACAACTTCTTTCTGCTAGTCGAACTGATTTCTGTAGCTTGAAAGAAGGAGAACTGAAACTCATCCAGAAGCATACTGTACGGGTATCCAAAGAAAGTTCCACAGGCAAAAGTCATGCCATTGATACTGAAAAATTGTGCTAAACTCACTAGTATCAGGAAAATATAAATTAAAATCACAAGATGCCCTAAGAAGGGCAAAAATTAAAAATTCTGACCACGTCATCTGTTGACAAGGACATAAAATAACAAGAACTTTAAAATACGAGTAATAAATTTAAAATTTTACTGACTGAAAAATGGTACGATTTTGGAAATAAATGTGATAAATTAAGTTGAAAGACTACATTCCCTAAGACCAATCAACTGCAGTATCACATACGTAGAGAAATCTACTCACACATATACCAGGTGCACAGACAAAGGTGTTCATGGCAAAATTTTTCATAACAACTCAAACTAGAAACAACCTAAGCATCTACTCACAGTAAAACAAATAAACTACAAGTTACTATACAATAAAATAAATGGACTACAGCCACATGCAATAAAAATGACAAACATAATATAGAGCAAACTAACAAGTCACAAAGTTCATACTTTTGAACTTTCAATACTTTAGGCCAACAATCAGTATTGCTTCCAGATATACATATAAGTAGTAAAAACTATAAGTAAAAGTAAGGAAATAATCATTATAAGAGGCTGATCGTAGTAACATATAGGAAAGAGGGAGGGAAATAGAGTTAGACAGAGTCCTTGGAAGCCTTCTGATATAGGAATGCTATATTTTTCCACCTGTTAGGTTATATTGTGCTCCCTTTTAACTATCCATCAAATTTCACATGTATGTGTTATGCGAGTATGTGATATTTCATTGTTTAAAAAATCAAATCGTGATCATTTCCCTATTAGATGTACAAGTATATGTTATCTCACAAGTCATACTATATTCTGAAAGAGTTGAAAAGTCATCATAAAGAAATCCGAAGAAAATACACAAAATACAATGACTATTTTTATTATAGATATGACATCAAAATTAGATTTCTCTAAAACATCCAACTTCTGGTATTCAATTAAAGATTAGATGCCCAACCATTTCCAATCAAAGTAGAATGGTTTTCTTCTATTCTACTCAGTCTTAACATCATTTTGCTACATTTTGGCAAGTCATATCAAATGGCTTATCAATAATAAATAATGTCTGATTCAAAATGCTATATTTTAATCCCCAAATTTAAAAACCTCTTTTAAAAATAATTAAAGCTTGAAAAATAGTATTTCTTGTGGATAAATAGCCATACCATTAGCACCATAGCCAGCACATTTATAGTGCTTACCATATATTAAGACTTTTACATACATATTAATTCATTAATATTCAGGTGGCACTCTGAAGTACTATTAATCCCCATTTTATATATGAACAACTTGAGTTACAGATGTAAAATAACTCTCCCAAATAAAAAGTAGAAAAGTTTCCGTAGGAATGCTAAAATCAAATTCAAAAGTAATTACTAAAAAAAGAAATGCAATGGTGGTGAACTTAATTTAATGCTTACAGATGTGGGCTGACAATAACACACAACCTAAATCTGTATAATGTTATGATGTATTATTCCTTCAATGAAATTAATTAAAATAAATAAAAGTAGAAATGTATATGTCGTGTAGTTTAAAGGTGTAATTGCTAACAGTATTTTTATATTTTTTTTAAATTCACAATTAAACAGTCTAGTAGGCACATAATGCATATCAGAAAATGCGTAACAGAGCTAGAAAGAAATGCCTGTCATTCATCAGTCTACTCTTTCATTCAGATTCATTCAATAAACATTTACAAAGTACCTAGTATGCATAATCAAGGACTGACTACAATGACATATACACCCACAAAAAATCTACAGTGTGGGAAAGGGAGTAAAAAGGAATTTATCAGTGCATGAGAATTTATTAGAATCTGATTATAAAATATATAATTGCAAATTAAAGTGATATAGTTATTGGTTCATTCCAAGTAAAACTTGATTCTGCAACACAGTGATTCTCAAAGTGTGGTTGAAAACCAACAGTGTCACCATAATATAGTTTACTAGGAATGCAAATTCTTGGGCCCCCTCCAGGGCCATAAAATCAGTAACTCTGAGGTAACACCCATTAATCTGTTTTAACAAACTACTGAAGTAATTCTGAAACACACTAGAGTTAAAAAACCACTGCTATAACCTTATCAATGTCGAGAAGTCATACAATGAAATGGGTTCTTTAGACACATCAAAGTCACCTGTCCACTCCTAGACTGTTCCAAACTATAAAAGTAAAGATTATTTTTCAAGAAAGCCCCAGGAGACTCCAGCAATTTAGGGGCTCCAGAATGGCCTGGGATCCAAAATCATGAGCATGGAAAACGTTTTAAATTAACAGTGCACATTCATTTAATCCCACCAAATGTCATTAAGTCTCATAATGGAATCATAGTCAATGCTATGCTGAACTGCATACTAGCCATGTCTCAATTATCTTATTTCTAACAATAATATCATACCAAGTTACTGTGTCAGATTAAAAATTAAACATTCCCATCTACTAGTTACTTAGAATGAGAATTTATACAGAAGAAAATTTATTTTAAAAAGGAAAAACTGAGGATTTGAAGAATTCAGAAAATTAAATTTGAAATATCCCATGTTGAAACAAAGGATTATTATTATAATCATCACTTAACTTGAAATGGTGTCCTTTCTTACAATCTTACATAAGTTTTTTAATTCCCGGGTACAAGTTCCAACAGTTATTAAACGGAAATCCATAAAGTATTCAAAGTTTTAGCCAAAAGGAAATATTGCTAAATAAAAGATGCATCACATACTAACTACTCTATTTAAGAGTTTGTTGTCATCTCTTCCTAATTTTAAGAGAAACATTTAGATAAGTGAATTAAGACAAAGAAATATAAGATACCATCAGTGCACCTGTAAGTCTACAGGATTCCTTTATAAACTGTCATCCAGATCAAGGAATATTACAGCCTTACCTTCAATAATAAAAAACACCACCTTTACTTTCAGACTGGCCAAAGACAAATGGACAGAATACTTTGGTCTCTCAAATTACTGTCAGGATAAATCAGTGAGTTTTTAGCTTTTTATTCTGAATGATTTTTTAATCACTTTGTTAGTTTGCATGGGGGGCAGGGTGAGTATTAGGCTAGTATAAAGCATGCTACTATCTTTAAATTCATTAGATTTTTTTTCAAAGGGTCATATCTTGTCTTAATACATCTAAATTTCATAAGAGATACACATCTACCCTAACCAGATGTGTTACATTTTTACAGAAACCATTATTTTCCTTTCTGGACCCAGTTGCCTAGTGAGTCTACAAAAACCTGAAATAAGATGACGAATAAGAAAAAGAGAAAATCCAAGCATGATGATACCTAAGAAATACAACTTATGAGGTTCTATTAAACCTTACCTCTTTAGGACACTGATTTTTGCAACAACTGAGGAGGTTCTTTTCATGTATATCAGCTGTGGTTATTTTTCTAAAAAAGAGGAAAGGAAGTTTTGCTGACATTCAAACGGAAGTCAATTTTTATAATTTTCCAAAAATAACTCACAATTTCAAACAGTCATAGAATTTTTACGTAATTCTTTTCTTGAGAACTACTTTGTCTCTGTCTGTAACAATTATCTTCAAATTACCTAACTACTCTGCTAACTCAAACCTTCTAGTCTTTTTTCTACTACCAACCAATCAAAAGCCTAAATGGCAATTAGTGCAAGGAAATTCAAGACATAAAACATTATCTGTGCCTGACCTCTCTTTAATAGTTCCTGCTGTTATCTTTCCCTATAGATCATTATTCATAATTATAATTCATAAAGCCTCTAAACAATTTAAAATGGTGTTTACTATTACTTGACATTGAAAAAATTAGAGTATTCAGTGAGAATTGCTGTAAAAAGCACATTTTTTTGGATAAACTACCTAGCAATATTAGAAACTGATTCCTTTTAGATTAGACCATAGAGATGAATTTTAGTCTTTGATCACTGTAGATCATTCATAATTGACTCTGGGAAATTTGGAACTTAAGTGATAGGAACAAAATTCAGATAATGTTGACAGGCATTTTTCAAAATGTATGTTCAAAAAATAAGAAATAAAGTTGCATTACCAATTTAGCTTGAGTAAAATGGAGTCAAACAAGTTAATTTATTTTAGAGACCATGATCAAAGAGAAAAAAATACAAAGTTTTTTTCTTCTATATATTCCACAAGCAAAATTTTGCATTTTTTAAGTAAGGAAAATATAGAAGTCATACCCTTATTTGATAACTGCCATAACAGCATATTTGTAATAAACAAAAGTCTACTTTTTAAATCCATAATTTAAAAACTATGCTACTTAGTTATGTGCAAGTCAATTTTTGATCCAACAAAATTTTAGTTTGACACTATATTTAAACAATCTCTAACAGGAGTGCCTCTCCTATTTCTTTAAAAGTAGCCAGTTGCTCCCTACCAAAACCCTTTTTTTTTTTTTTTTAAAAAGGAATGATGCAGGAAGAAATGAAGGTCAGTAGAGGCAAGCAGGTAGGAAGAAGAGAAAGAAACATTTTATTGATTTTATTTAGTTATTCATTGTGATTGCCCGCCCTTAGCCCTAGAACATGAATCCAGGTCCTTAAGATGTAAGTGGACTAAGCCCAATTACTACTCCATCAGGGTGTGCATTCTAACAAAATCTTATACAGAACCCTCAAACGGAAAAAAGCAGAATTGTCCTGGTTGAAATTAGGGTAAAGTATCAAGAAGATGAAATATTCTTTATTTTTGCCTTCCAGGTCTCCACTGGGAAATCTAGGCCTCTAGAATCTAAAGAACACAACTGAAAAATATTCCTTAAAGTATACTATCAAGGATTTTGAATTAGAAAAAGATACCAATTAAAATAATTTTAGTGAAATAAGAATATTCTTTCTGCTCTCTTACCTACATTCCACATACAGGCTTGTGATCTTGCAGTGACATTTTATTCTGAGCATCTGAACACAAGGAGGACATTCCCCCGGGTGACATGGTAAAACACATGGATGAGGACAGCCCAGTGGCCGTGGCTTAGAGCACCCTTCTTCACACTGAAGGCATTCTGGCCCAGCCTAATAAAAATCAAGGAAATAAATACCCTAGGTTCACAAGCTTAACATTTCTGTATATTAAGGTTGCAAAATTTATATATCCCATTAAAAGAACGTACTCCTGCCACTCTTAAAAACAGTTGTAAAATAGTGTATGCTTTCACTTATTTTTTTTAAATATTCAAAAGGAAAAACAGCAAGATTACCAATATGGCCATTATTCATAAAAATTTTTATGTCTATAAACCTCATTGAATCATGTGCCTCACCTTTAAAATGGACTCTCTGATCTGAAGCATCCCTAATAAGAATGTAATTTACTGCTTGAAGACCAATAAATGGCATAAAAAAATAGAGTAAAGCATTATGAATTATTTTCCACCCAATAAGCATGAACATCATCAAATTAAAGAAATCAACACACTGTTAGCACATAAATAAAGATTGTCAAAACATTCACTGTTCTGGAAATATTAATCTCATCTTGCCAAAGAGAAACACCTACAAAGGAGCAAAGTAGAAGAATGACCAGCAGGTTAATTTGGTTTTTAATATACTTCCATGAAGCAAAATTAAATTACACTTACCAATCAATATGTCTCAATGTAACTTAATAAGGTACCTCTCTGCTAGTGATTTGATAATTTAACTAGTATCTATTTACTCAAAGATTTTTATTGCATGATATTGTTTATTTTAATCTATGATACATAAGGGAGCTATTGACATGTATACAAGTCCTAAAGTTAAATATTTTTATTACTAATTTCTAAGTAAAGCCATTAAAAAGGAACTATTATGTCGATAAATTCTAAGCTATTTTTAACATGTAGGATTAAAAAGAAAAACATTTCAAATTACAATGTCTATAAGAAACAATCCCAGTTTTCTATTTTAAAAAGCATATTTATTTATTCCACAAAAACTTATTCAGCATCTATGTACCAGGTATTCCACATACTGAGAAAATGCAAATGGGGAAGATCAAGGCCTAAGGAATTTATAGTTAAACAGGAGAAGGCATTCTGAAAACGTTATGAAAAAAGATGAAGAAGGAAAAGAGAACTGTAGTACCAACAAAAAAGGAAGACTAAGTTCACATCTGAACAGAAACTCAGTTTAATAAGGAAGCCAAAAGAATGTAGAGTTCAAGAGAAAGAAGAAATAAATGTGGAAGCTCTAAGGTAAGAACAAACTTGGAATGCTGAGGTGAGCAAGAAAGAGTGATGAGTGCAGAAGTGGGGAAGGTAGTCAGAAGTATGATCATCTTAAAGTCTTATCCATCATTGCAAGGCCTTTGCATTTTATTCTGAGTGACTGAAAGCTACTGAAGGGTTTTGAGTCAGGAGATGACAATTGACTGACTTTTAAAAAGGTGACTGATGCAGTAAGACAAAACTGTAAGTATAAAGTTGGTTGGGAAAATAACAGAGAAATCTTGGCAAGAAAGAGGTGATGATGGCTTGGAAAGGGGATGTTAGTATGGTTGGAGTTATGAGAAATGGTACGGTTCAGGATCTGTTTTGAAGATAAACTTAAAGGCATTAACTACGGGACAAGGACAATGAAGGAAATAAAGAAATCAAGCAAAGTCTTTGATCTGTCCTATGGGGTAAAAATGGTAATACAACTTTGTAATAATGGAAAAGACTGGGAGAAGAACA
Organism: Solenodon paradoxus; assembly: GCA_004363575.1. NCBI lineage: Eukaryota > Metazoa > Chordata > Mammalia > Eulipotyphla > Solenodontidae > Solenodon > Solenodon paradoxus. The sequence continues at coordinate 232,661 of RJWH01001612.1, read as the reverse complement.
GGCAAACATAACCAAAGACAACTCACGTAAGTCTATTTCATTTGCCTCTTCCTGGCTTTGTGGTTTACTTGCAATAATCTCTCATTTAAATAACATGAGTAGAAGAGTCTACTAGGTTAGATGTTAAGACATCAGAGATAAAAATTTCTGAATTGATTCACTCATATGATCATTGACAAATCACTTGATAAACTGCAGTTTCCTTATTTGCAAAACAAAAATGTTACAAAGTTCTATCCAACTATGAGTGGGGGAAATTGCTATACTTGTTAGACTATCTTCCTAGATCACTTCTATTATCAAGCTCTATCTTCTAGGAGAAAGTATCTTCATGAGGAAATAAACCAAGTCTATCAAATATCTTTTACAGTTCTCATTAAAAAAAGAAAGAAACCACAGAAGTTTTAACCTAGGGAGCAATACTGAGATGCCCCACAATAATTCCCCAGTTTTAAAATGGTTTTGTTTTGTTTTTTTTTCTGATTAATCTAGAAATTCAAGGAGGAGAACAATCATCATTGTAAATAATGAGATGATAAGAAGGAGAGTCAAATAAACATTCTGGTTCTTATCATAACTTGGAAAACTAATCTTAATAAGTAAAATTCTTTGTTTTAATCAAAGAAAAACATCACAAAATATACATTGCCTTTAGCAGTGATTCTCAAAAATTCTGTGCCTTATCAATCACTTGAGAATTTTGTTAAAACATTGGGTCAGGGCCTGAGATTCTGCATTTCTAACAACATTCTAAGTGCTACCAAAGCTGCTGGTCTGCACACAACACTCGGAGAGGTAAGAGTACATAATATAATTAGATAAAAAAGTATGTGCATATTATTACGTATGTCTTTTCTTTTTTATTTATTTTTGGTGATATATTTTCCCCAAAGAGAAAAAGATTATCCTCATTACTCTTTTTCTTAGTCACAAAAAAAAAATTTTTTTAAAGGAAAGGTACAAGCATGATGAAGGCAAGCACAGACAAGCAAGCAAGAAGAGGAAGAAGAAATACTTTTATTCATTATTATTTAGTTGTTCATCTTAAGATGTTCCCACTCCCTGTGCAACCACCTGCCACCCGCATCACCCCATCACCACCACGGTGCACCAAGAATGATACTTTTTATGTGGTCATGCATTACAATTACCATCTTACAGACAACAAAAATTAACAATATAAGTAAATTGTCAATAACATGATTATAGTAATCATTTGATGGTATTTACTAATAAATTAAACTTTAAAGTTTTTGGTTTACTACTCCTTAAACATATTTGCTATATTCCTATAGAATGGAAGTGTAGAGAAAACCATTAATTATTTAAAAAATAAAATTTGATATTATTTAAAATTTAATTAAGAACTTCAATTTATATTTGCTTTCCCTTTGTTAAACAAGACCCAAAATGGAGTCACGTGTACTAAACCTACCAAGACATAATACCAAAGTAAGTGCAGTTACAACCTCTCTTAGGAATGTCGTTTTATCTGATCAGAATGAAATTTTCTGGTCAAGACCAGTGAGGTAATCTTTTCCATTCTCCCAAAGAAGATGAAATAGTCTTCCGCAAGACTTTTTCCATTCCCCATATGTCAGTTACATGAGTCTGAAAAAATATATTTTTATCTATTACTTCCTTGTATTATCTTTAAAAACGTTTTCTTTCTGTAGCCTCTTGGAGCACCTTTTTTTCTTGCCAGATGGGAAGCTGCCCAGTTCATCAATCATTTAATAAAGTCATCTTTAAAATTTACTTAGTTGAATTTCTGTTAGTCAACACCTTACAATGTGGCAATAAATAGTTGATTTCTCATGTTTGCAAAATATTTTTTAGTGAATTGCACACACATTTATGATGCTATTTACTTCCAACAAAAGACTGTGAACTTATTAAAATTGTGATTATCACCTACACATGTGTCAGGTTTGAAAAATGTCTGAGAGCAAATACTCTAGATTAAGTTCAGAGACATGAATGAACAGAATTGGAGGTGATATACCTAAAAACTAAAAAGATACAATTTCTGTAATTTCATCATAAAATCAAATCCTATGATTAAAAAGGTATAGTATGTAAAGAGTACCACATTAGAAGAAATAATTACTATGCGCTAGCACAAAGGTATAGAACAATATAAATCCAGCTATTACAGTAGGCTGAATTATGAAAAGCAATGAAAAAGGGATGAAGGCAAGAGAAAATGGAATATATTTATGGCATAATTATTGAAGAAAACATTTGAAGTAAACTAGACTGCATGCAGATACATTTAAGCTAAGAATATTACCTTGCTTTTATCGGTGCAGACATCAATTTCAGTTACTTTATGGCATTCTTTCATACATGTATGATTCTGACAATTTAAGGTTCGTCCGCACACTCTTTTACAAGAGTAGGGTCCTACATCGTGGCATGGCAGAGGATTCACCTTTAAAACAAAGAAAAATTAGCACACATCCAGAACTTCTGGTTCCGTGTTTCCAAAATGATTCCGTTGTTGTCTGAGAACAGGTTTCACAAAGGTTTGGTACATTTTCACTAATAATAACTACTATCAAAACCAAGTAACCTATCAAAAAAATTGAAAAACTGAAGGCCAAGAAGCAGCACGTTCTATTCCTAAAAGAGAAATTCATAGTGAATGTATAAACATGATTAATTCTCAATTAAAAGCACTCATATTAAATATATATATTTATATAAGGCAAGGTAAGCAGGTAGGAACAGAGGAGAATGAAGCACTATATTTCTTTTTATTTAGTTGTTCATCTTACTTGTTTCCTCCGCTCTCCCCACACTTCAGCCCTAGGACACAAACCTAGGTTGTCCTTGGGATGCATGTGTACTGCACTCAGCCAGAGTACGCAGACAATCCACTACTCCACCAGGGCACATCATTTAAAATATTTGAGACAAACTCTTGCACTCTTTATAACACTAAAATAACAATACTTTGACTTTATTATTTCTAACAATAGAAATACAAATTACAAACTTAACTTAAAACAACTCAGTGTCCGTAACTCACCTCGTGCTTCCCAAGACATGCCCTGCAAGAAAAAACAGAAAACATGATAAATTCTTCAAAAAGATGAGGACTCTAATGTTTGTTTTATTAAGAATAAAATATAAGTACATGGAAATAATGATTACAGAAAGACAAGATACAAAGTTAATATACAAAAGCTCATTTGTTTCCTATATACCACCAACTGACAATTGGAATCTTAAATTAAAAACACCACCAATTATATTTTAATAAACAAAAAATTAAATACTAAAATACATGAAATTTAAAAATACATAAGATCTATACGAGAAAAACTACAAAATGCTAGTAAATGAAATCGAAGATCTAAATAAATTTGCAGATATTCCATGTTCATCAATAGGAAGGTGCAATATTAAGATATCACTTTTTCCAACTTGATCAAGGGTCAACACAAGTCCAATCAAAATCCTAGCAATTATTTTGTGGATATAAACTGATTCTAAGATTTACATAGAAAGACACAATAAATAAATAAATAAAAAGCTGAAAAAGAAATCAGAGGACTTCAAGATTTACTACCAGGTTACAGTGATCAAGATAGTGTGCTATTGGTGAAATAATAACAAACTGATCAATGGAACAGAATAGAGAGCTGAGAAACAGATTCAATCAATTGATCTCTGACAAAGGATAAAGGCAATTAAATGAAGTAAGGATAGTCTTTTCAATAAATGGTTGGTGCTAGAACAAAATCCACGTGGAAAATAATCCAGACAGATCTTACACCTTTCACAATAGTTAACTCGAAATGGGTAAGACCTAAATGTAAAATAAGAAGAAAATTTGGGTGATCTTGGAATTGTTGATGACAACAGCACAACCTGTGAAAGAAAAATGGTTAAGTTGGACCTCATTAGACCAAAAACATTTGCTCTTTGAAAAACTCTTACATGAAAAGATAAGACAGAGACTGGGAGAAATATCTGAAAAACACATTCCGGTTAAAGGAGTTATACCCAAAATGCAAAAAGAACTCTTAACACTCAACAGTAAAAAACCAAACAACCCAATTAAAAAACAGGCAAGATTTGAACAGAGGACAGATGCCTAATCCAAGAAGACATGCAGATGGACAATAAGCAAATGAAAGGTTGCTCAAAGTCATATCATCAGAGAACTGCAACAGGACACCTACTAAATGAAATACCTCTAGACACCTATTGTAATGGCCAAGACTGAAAAACTAACAATGGCACGTGCTAGCAAGGATGTAGAGTAACAAGAACCCTCATGCATTACCAGTGATCATTCAAAATGGTACATCTACTCTGTTAGCTTGGCAGCTTCTTACAGAGCTGAACAGGCTTATCATATGACCCAACAATTATACTCCTATAAATTTAGCCAAATAAGCTGAACACTTAAGTCCACATAAAAACTACAAATAAACGTTTATAGCAGCTATGTTCATAATTGTAAAAACTTGAAAGGAACCAAAATGTTCTTCTATATGTGAATGAGAAACTGTGGTACATCCACATCATGGACTATTAGTCAGTGATAAAAAGGAATGCACTATTAAGCCATAAAAAGCCATGAAGGAAACTAGTTAAACAAGGCATAAATATTCTGTGATTTTAATTTAGGCGTTGTGTTATCTGAAGTCAAATCCGCCCTAAATGATACAGCATCCATTGTATGTTTAGAACTCTTTTACTACATGGTCAAATAATCATTAAAAATAACAGTATATTTCCAGCAACAAATGAAAAGAGACATTCTACTCTAAAAAATAAATATTTGAAGATTTCATGCAACAAACAATATTTCTCAATATATATTTCATAAATATTGTCATATGTCACTGAAAAATTCTATCAGATTAGAAGGGTCTTTATACATTTTTCTCCTTTTTGAGATAAAGTTTACGTCCCACAGGTATACACTTTTATAGAGTACAATTCAATGTTTTTTAGTATATTCACAAAGTTGAATAACTACCAAATCTAACTCTGGAATATTTTGGTAACTCCAAAGAGAAAAATCTTTAACTATTAGAAGTCTCTCCCACAGTCCATTATCTCCAACCCTTAGCAACCACTTTGTCTCTATGGATTTGCAATTCTGGACATTTCCTATAAATGAAATCAAATATTAGTTTTGTCTAGCTTCTTTCACTTAAAATACTATTTTCAAGGCTTATTCATGATAGCATTATCAGTAATCCAATCGTTTCTATGGTTGAATAATCCAATGTATGAGTAAACCTCATTTAGTTTAGCCATTCATCAGTTGATAGAAATTTGAGATGCTTCCACTTTTTAACTGTTAATGCTAATATGAACTTTCACATACAAGTTTTTTATGAACTCATATTTTCAATTATCTTAGGCATATACCTGGGAATAAAATTGCAAAGTCATATGGTAACTCTATGTTTATAGTTTCTTGAGGAACTGTCAAACTGTTTTCTAAAATAGCTGCACCATTTTACATTTAAAAGAGCAACACTGGATGCTTCCAACATCCTACCTCCAAAAACATTTACCATATGCATTCTTTACTTTAGCCTTCCTAATGAGTATAAAGTGTCTCGCTGAAGTTTTGATTTGCATTTCCCTTATAACTAATAATATTGAGCATCTTTTCACATGTGAATACTATCCACTTATAGAAATGCCTGAATAGAGTATTTGAATAAAGTATTTGCTCATATTTTAAACAGATTTTTGTCTTTTTGCTTGTAAGTTTTATAAGTCTTCAGAAACATTTTATTGTAGTAACTTTGATTTTACACATTAAAATAAATTCATATGTGTAGGTTCCCCATATGTGCAGTTTCCCCATTCCTCATGTATGTTGCCCTCCACTCAATCACCAAGTGTTCTTCACCACTGTGCAGTGGGCTCCGCCACCACTTGCTCCCCTCCACTCGCCCCATCTCATTCTCTATTAGTAACCTCAGTTTTATTGCAAGTGTCTAAGGGTTGGTTTTGTTTCATCTATTTCTTCATTTTTTATATTCACTTTCCAAATATGAGTGAGATCATCCAGTATCTCTCTTCCTTTGGCTTATTTCACTTAGCATAATCCCCTCTAAATCCATCCATGTTGATTCAAATGACAGGATTTCATCTCTTCTAATGGCTCTGCAGTATTCCACTATATATATGTCCCACATTTCTTAATCCAGTAACCTCATGGTGGGCACTCAGGTAGTTTCCAGTTCTTCCTATCGTGAATATGGCTGCAATAAACATGAGGATGCATAAATCTCTACAAATAGGTGTTTGTGTATCTTTTGGGTAAACACCCAGAAATGGGATGGTGGGATCATACGGGTTTTCCAACTTCAACTTTTTGAGGAATCTCCATACTGTTTTCCATTGGTGTGGCATCAATTTACACTCCCACCAACAGCATAAAAGTGCTCAATATCCTTGCCAAGGTGTGTTGTTTCCAGACATTTGGATAATAACTAGTGTCTCAGGTGTAAGGTTATATCTCATTGGTGTTTTAATTTGCATTTCCCTGATAGCCAGTGAGTGGGAACAACTTTTCATGTGCTTGATGTAATTTCAATCTTTGTAAATTTGCTGAGACTTTTGTGTCTCAACTTATGATCTATTCTTGAGAATGTTCCATACGCATTTTAGAAGAACATAAAATCTGCAGTTGCTGGATGAAATGTTTGATATATGTCTACTAGACCTAACTGTTCCAATGGTCATTTAAAGCAACTGTTTCCCTGCTAATTTTCTGCCTGGTTGATCTATCCATTGAGCAAGTGAGGTGCTAAAGTCTCCCACTATTATTGTGTTGCTGTCAATGTCTCTCATCAGTTTTAATACTTGCTTAATATATTTTGACATTCCTTCATTTGGTGCATATATATTAATAAGCACTAAGTCTTCTTACTAGATTGACTCTTTAATCATTATACAGTTTTCATCTCTGTCTTTTGTTATGCTTTTTAGTTGGTAGCCTACTTTATCCGATAAAAGTATAGCTGCCTTATCTTTTAGCTTGCTGATTCTATTGGAGGCTTCATCCAAACTATTATTGCGTTTAGTTCAGTTATCATATTCTTAATTTCTTTGATATCTTGCTTCATTTCTTCTCTTGTTGTTCTCTTTTACTTCCTCTATTGTCTTCTTGATTTCCATGAATATGATAATCAGTTACTCTAAATTCATCCTACGGTAATTTGCATGTGTCGCTGTATTCAGATTCTCCCCTGGGTTTTTGCTTGAATCCATCATTTTGCATATACTTCTCTAAGTCTTTGCTCTGTTTTCCATTGTTTATATTTTTGTGGGTATGGTTTCCCTTCAGTGATGGCTTTGTGTAGGGTGATAGCTTTCTTGGCTCACAGCTGGCAATCAGGCTGCATGCAGTTCTGCCTACACCCAGAGGGTGGCGCTAATGGGTAGCATCGAGGTTATGACCCTTCTGGGAGACTACCTTTTTCCCTTAATCCTGGAGGCAGGATATCCAGTAGATGGATCCTGAGAGACCAAAACAACATGCTGGTGGGTGGGGGTGGGGCTGGGGAATTCTAACTACCCTCCAGCCATGGTGGCACCCAGTGCAATCTCACTGCACTGGCTCCAGCTGAGACCCCGGGGCGCTGGTTCTCTCTCCATCCAGTGCAAGACCATGTCCCCCGCCGCGACACCCCAGTCCCACTGAGAGGGCTCTCTGCTGCTTCTGGAGTGATTCTCCAGCAGGCTTGTCTGTTCCCACAGTTCTACCCCGTCTCCTGCAGCCCAAATCTGGAATCCTGAATCTGCGGTGCTGCTCCACACCTGGACATTTTCACCCACTCTGATGGAGATCAGGGCAACCACCATTGCATCTCCATAGCCTCTGCACCTGCCCTTCTTCAGTGCTCATTTCTGGAGAATAGGTGAATTCCTAGTTGCTCTGTGGGGAGAATCTGAATCTTGTCCCCACCAGGCGCCATCTTCTGACCGTCTCTAGAATTATTTTTATGTTACGCATAATAAACTCTTATAGAAGACTTAGATTTTTCTCCCATTCTGAGATCATCTCAATTATTTGAAAGTGTCTTTGAAACAATTTTGTGATTTCTTCAGATATTAATATTCATAAAGTCCAATTTATCTATTTTGTTTTCTCATATTGCTTATACTTTAGGTGTCATATCTAACAAACCATCACTTAATTCAAGGACACAAAGCTTTACACCTGTTCTCTTCTAAAATTTTGATAGTTTTAAATCTTACAATTAGGTCTTTGATTCATTTTTAAGCAATATTAATATATGCTGTGAGGTATAGGATTCAATTTCATGTTTTTCCACGTGAAAATCCAATTAGTTCAATACCACTTGTTAGGAAAAAAAAATTATTTTCCCTATTAAACTGTCTTGATACTGTTATCAAAAAGTAATTGAACATAAATGCATGCTTCTTTCTGAACTCTCAATTCTAATATCATTGACCAATAATTCTATCCTTATGTCAATAACTCACATAGTAGTTCTGCAGTAAGCTTTTAAATCAGGAAAATGGTCATAAATGTATGAATTCTTTCCTAGACTCTCAATTCTAGTCTCTCTTTTCTCTCCTCGCTGATATCTTTGCAGATACTTTGAATCTCTTTATTCTAAAAATAATTGACTCTAAAACAATTTGTTTTAATATATACTCAAAAAACAAAAAACTACAAGCAACATATTTCAATCAAGTAAAAAGAAAACAACGCTTAATATTTAATTTTTTAAATCTCTAGCAAATATGACAGCAATTCCAGGAAGTTTTCCCACTATCAAAAATCATTTCATTCAATCTAAGATTTCAAGCAAGTTAACTGAAATAATATAGACAAGCATGTTAAATAATCTTCCTATAAGACAGACTAAGGAATTCAAGGTTAATCACTATGAAATATAAATAATTTTAGTGCTAGAAATCAAATAATCAATGTCTCTTCTGTATTTCTTAAAGGGAAAATTTAGGTCACTGAGAATCATTAACATTGCAAACCCAGTAAGAGATACCATAGACAACTTGGTCATTCATGATCTTACTGTAAGTCTTTAATAGAATAGATGCTAATAATTACTGACTGAATATATACATAAAGAACCCCTGTGCTAACTATACTTCCCCTCCATTAAATCCAGACTGAAATTACGCTATTAGCAGATAAAACTCCAGTAAGACTTGGTGTCCCAACTTGACGGCACAACCAATATGAAAACTCTACATGCTATTTAAACAGAAAGGGAAACTGAGAGACAGAATGGGAGTGAGAGCTTTTAAAGTTTAAAAAAAAAAAAAAAGAGCCCTTTCTTTAAAAAACCAATATAAAAGCTTTATCAGTATTTGATTTGGAACTTTAATTGCAGTTTTAGTTGCAAAATAGAACTTTAATTTTATGTTGTTTCCCAGCATTCCGTGCTCCCTTTTCCCCTCTATTTCATAACTTCTGTTGAAAGTGTGAACCATACCTATCACCCTACTTCTGGCTCCTTATAACTCACTCCAGGTCATTCCTGGCCCAATCAGGAAACTACTTGTTTTCATCTTCAATTTTCTCTCAAACACCCTTATTCAAGTTTGCTTTATCTAAAATCTGGCTTTCTTTCCTCTGTCTTCCATGGGCTTAGAGACCTGGCAAGGCAATTAGTCAAAAAAACTAATGGATGATGATATCTTGGATGTATTATTATTAAGCACAGGTTGCTATGAAACCAAGAAAAAGGGCATCAAACTCCATCTTCGGTTAAAAAAAAAAAAAAACCCAAATGAAACAAAACAAATCTAGAGGTTTTTAAGCCATATGCAAAGTATATTTGGAAAAGAATGAGACTGAAGACAGACTAGTTTAAAGAGTAAGCCTAAAATAATAATGAACTGAACAAATAAAAAGGGAAGGCTATTGAAGATACACTTTAAATTATGTCAAGATGGTAAATTACCATTATTTTTTTCACTTGCAGAACTAACTATATTTGTGAGAGATCAGGGAAACCATAGGAATTGAGAGATTTAGTGCTGGGAAAACTGAGCTGCACAGGACTGAGCTGAACAGGAGCTCCTAGAAAAAACACGATTTTTTTTAAAGTTACATTCTAATACTTACATAGGTATAGGAACTTGACATGGAGGACAAGGTAATGCAGTTTGAATAAACGCTGGTTCAGAAGGTTGTTCCCAAGGCCCTGTAGGCTGGTGCTACAAGTAAAATACATAACAATTTTTAGTAAGAGATTAGATCACATGGCTATTTTAAGAATCTAAGAAAATAACTCATGTATCCTCCATTCATGCAGGTTGAATTTATTTCAACTAATCAACAAAGTGTGCTTACTGAAATACTTTATTCCATCTGTATTCTATCAGATTATTCCACTCGACACATTTGATATTAAAAGCTGAGGCAGACTCTAGTTTTTAAATGGCAGAACAAAGGCAGTGTAGCCTTCACTTCTCTCAAGCCAAAAGGCAAATGAGAAAGAGTGGTAAACTCTGACTTCCAGCAATAGAATTAGAATGCAACATCCATTATTTGTTCACTCTTGTCTCCCTAGAAGAATTCTCCCTAGAAGAATGTTCACTACACAGTAAGGGCTCAAGAAGTCACCGAATATGTAAATGAATCTTTGAGGAAACCGAGAAGTATCTACAATCCTAAACTATGACAAATTTAGATATATCATGATTATAACATGATAGTCACACTGTATTTGGAAACAAGTGTCTATTGGTTTCTTTCCTTTTCCGTATTGTAATCTTCTTGAAACAAAAGACCACATCTTATTTACCTTGTATCCCAGCCCCCATGACGGTGCTTTAATACCCAATGAGTATTTATTTAATCACTGTTTACTGAAAGACTATGCAAAATTAGTAAAATGTTGTGCACAGCAACGCACATCTCTTAATAATACTGTTCTCTTACCCTGCCCGTTTGCTTTATGAGAGCTTGATCATGACAGGGAGCAGGACACAAGTGACCACATTTCTCCAAAACTTTCTGGCAAGGTTGACGGCATGGAGGACAAGAGCCAAAGTGACAGCGATGTTTTTCTTGACTTATATGATGGCAAGTTGGTGGGCGACTAAACCATAAAGTACAGCTTTTAAAATTTTGATCACTGAATATTACATATAAAGTGCAATTATCTTACATATCCTGATTTCACACAGAACAAGCATACTATGAATAGCAATATTTTAAGACATTAAAGCAAAATTAAAATTAAAAATACTGACAGTATTTTTAAAAAGCATGAATTTAAATTTTTAAGATATCAGATGTAAGTCTGTGCAAAGCTTCATACTAACCTGCACTGTTCTTTGCATTTGGGTGGTCTCGTGGTTCGCTCTCGGCCACAGGGCACCGTCACCTTTGCATCACCACAACTGCACTTCACATCTACAGTTTCTGGACAGGGATAGCAACTGCCTGAAAAACAAGTCTGAAACTTAACATGTCCTAACCTATCCAAATGACAAACAACACAATTAGCAGATTTCGTGTATTTGCACAAATGGATAGTGCACAATGAGAACAAGGAACCTGCAACATAGGAATGAACCTCACATGCACAGCACTGAGCAAAAGAAGCCTCAGACACAAAAAGAATGTGGTACATGATCCTTTTTTGGAAAGAAAGTAAGAAAAACAAATCTATAATATTCAAACTAGGATAGTTAGGATAGTTAGAAATGCTGGTAATATTCTGTTTAATGATCTGAGCTCTGCCTACATTGTCCAAGTTGCAAAACTTCATCAGGTTTTACGATTATGATGTGCACACTTTTTTTTTGAGAGGGGAAGGCATTTTTAAGGAAGGGAAAAAAAAGGACGAGAGGAAGTGAAGGAAGAAAAGGATAAAGGATTTTTTTATTTTTTTTATTTTTCATTGTTATCTCTGGGTTCCAGGTGGTGAACCCGGGGCCTTGACCTTTACGTGATCTATGCCACGGGGCGGGCTTCGCACTTGAGTCACCACTCTGTGCCAATTTGTACACTTTTCTAGATCTCCATTGTTATTTCAATAACGACTGGTAGAATCTGCTTTAAAATTTGCTAAAAGTTATGTTCTAAATAACATATTTAGCAACATTACTCATTCAAAGCGATATAAGCAAAATGAATTCAAGTCTTTGGAAAAGCTAATATTGACAATAAATTTAGGGCTCATTTTCATACATATTCTATTTAAATATATTAAATTATATTAAATCTATAAAATATATTTTAGATAAATTCCCCAACAAAAGTAACTTCTCTCTCAGGAGCTAATGTGGATTATTAACAAGTACAGTCTAGTTTTCATTACTCAAAAGTCTTTGTAGAAGACTAAATTTAAACCTCCATTTTAGGTCATTATTCCAAATACTTCTAAACACTTCAAAAGAAAAACTTACTGGGTATGAGCTTTATATTTTTTTTTTATTATGGGTTAGGAGAAATAAGCAAATACAACATGAAAGAAACCTTTTTAAGTAGGCTATAAAGTTTTCCCTCAGGCTCTTGGCGTCACCTTAAGGGCTTCTTCCTACTCTAATTTTCCCAGGAAGGCAACCTAGTAGAAGTGAAACTATGAAAGAAGGGAATATAGTCTTCAACTAAAGGGTGAGTACATTAAAGAGAATGATCCCTAGATTGATCCCTAAACATCAGAGCCAAGCAAAATACTAAATAACAGTTAACTCAGTAAGAGACAATGTTGGTCAAAGAAAAAGAACCTTGGTAAAAAGTCTCTAAAACAAAAAGAAGTTGAGAATTTTGATTCAAATAATGAACAGAAAAAAAGTGATTTTAAAAACACCATAGAAAGAAGCTACTATTATTGTACAAATTACCAAATTTATATTTTAGTGTTTCGTTAAGTATAACCCAGGAAAAGTATTAGCTTGATAATAATAGAAGCCAAGTTATCTTGACCCAAATGATGCAATTTTATTTTGATCTTTCCCCAAAAGTGATTCATATTACAGTTCTAGAAATTAAGTGACATTTGTCTATTCTCATTCAGCATATTATGTCAATTTCTACACTTAACAATGATTATCCATCTTTAGCAATTTAAATAGGAACTTACCAAATAAAATTTTTTTGCCAGTCTAAACTATAGCATCACTTTTCCTTTTTATTAAATTAAATCTTGAGAACAATAGGGATAATTTCTCTGAATAGTCTATTGGTGGTTAAGAGAATTGGTTACAGATAATTATAATATGATAAATAAAATAGCTTCCATTATAATATTTTCAAGTCAAGGATGTAGCATACAGAATACAATTACAGTGACTAGGAGGTCAACAGCCAAAATGTATATTATTCCAGTAATCCACAAAAATAAATACAGAAGACCTTAAAACAAAAAAAACTATGAATCAAACTTCCATGTATCCACAGTAAAAATATGCAATTAACATAATTCCGTATGAGTTACAGTATAATTTTGATTATCGAGAAAGATTGAAAATGTTATGAAATGATTCTATATGTAGTCTTTCCTCAGTATCATAATGAGCTTAGCTCCAAGAAGTTTACTTATAACTAAGTACATTTCCCTGTATACTTTAAGTCATCAAACCTCTAGATCTAACTAACAGTTTATTGAAAATACAGAGAAAAATATCAAATAACAACACAGATTCGATCTGCAAAACTAAATAAAACAGCCTAGTTTCTTAAATAAGTGACAAAAAATTAAAGAGATGAAGGGAAATCATAAATTTAAAGACATCAACTGTACACAACATGTCAATCTACAACATGTCAATCTGATTAAAGTTTTGAGTCATATAAATTGAAGTAAAAAAGATTTAGGAGGTGAACAGAAATTTGAACACCAGATATTTGCTGATACTAAGGAAATATGTAACTGTTTTAGGTTAAGAATTCATCCTTTAGAGACAAATACGAAAGTATTTTGAAATTTGCTTCAGAATACAAGAGGGGAAAGTGCTTTCACTACTTCTCCACCACATATGATGTCTAGTTTTTCTGCAGATATTCTACATTAAGCTAAAGATGCCCCCGCTTCTCTGTTTTTCATATATGGATGAATTTTTAACATTTCTTAAAAACATTTACTTAGACAATCTCATTTCTCCTCTAATCTGTTAATGTGGTGAATTATACTAGATTTCCTCATGTTAAATTAATCAGCCATTACTGGAAGAAATCTAAATTGGTTTTAAAAGACACTGGTTGGAGATTGCTAATAATGTTGTGTTGGACAGCTGGATTTAAGCAATTAAAACTTTTAATATTTTACAAACATGTTCATGAGTTAGATTGGCCTATAATTTTCTTACTTTCCTTTTCAGATGATATAATGTATTGGGGCACCTTTTTTTTTTTTTTTTACATACACTCTCAAATAGTCTTTGAAGAGAATGAACTTACACTTTAAATGTTTACTTGTTTAAAATCATGTATAAAATCAGAATGACTAGGTCAACTGCCTCTGAAGGAGCAAGCCACATACCCTGGGTCCAAGCCCCAGACTCGGGGTAAAAGCAACCAGTCTAAAGAACTGAATGAAAAATAAAATAAAGATGTTTCTTCATCCTCTCTCTTCCTGCCTATATGTCTGTTTGCCTTCATTTTTGCTTGTACCCTTTCTTTAAAAAAAAATCAATTAGGTATGGTGTCTTGTTGAGAGAATTCAAAATTACTGATTCAATTTCTTTACAAGTTAGAGGACTACTTAAAGGACAGTGTTTTTTAACAAAGGTCTAGACACAATGCACCCGTGTCTCAGGCAGCTGCAGCTGGGATGCTGGTGTATGGATCACATAAAACCCAAAGACCTGGTTTGCAACCTGAGGCCAGGATGAAGAACCAAAATTAATTAAAATTGTGTCTGCCTCCTCTCCCTTTCTTTCTTCCTTTTAAAGAAGTTTTTTAATAAATGAAAAGGTCTATCTACCCCCAAACATACTTTCCTTTTCCCAGCAATCTTTAATCCCACCATCTCTTTGACCTCATCTTGAACACCCTACTTCAGTCCTCCCTGCTGTTTTTCAAATGTTCCTTTCTCAGGACCTGTGTAATCACTGCTTTCTTGCCTAGAACATTACACCTCGCCCCCATTTCCACATGGTTTGATTCCTTACTTAGGTCCGGTCTCCTCTCAAATGTCATTCTTTCAGGGTTCTCCCCTGATTCTACTACATAAAATAGTATACTTCCCCATGACCATAATCTTCATTTACCCTATTTTTATTTCTACATTTGTTACCACCTGATATTCTATATTAACTTGATGATCTGTATTCTAACTGGGGAGAAGTGAAAAAATAAGAAGCTCTGTAAGATGATTTTGTCAATTTTGTTCACTCCTTTAATGCCCATGCCTGGTACTTAGTAAACACTTAAAGAGTTATTCAAGGAATTAATTACTGGCTTTAGAATATTAGTGAAATTTAAATCAATGGACCAATCATATGATATGACTGTAAAAGAAAAGAAAATCGTTTTAGACATAGTGAAAATTAAAAACTGGTTCTAAACTTCACAACTTAAAGACAATTAAAACATCGGGAAAACGTCTATGGGGGGGAATAAAATGTGATGCTTTGCCTAATGGAGAGGTAATACGGTATAATGGAAACATCATTAAACTTTGGCTCATCCTGAGGTAGCAACCAGTTCTATGACTTGAAGTCAATATTCTGTTTATTTACTCATTATACACAATAACAATAGTACTACATACCTCATAAAAATCTCTGGCAAGAGTAAGACTATTAATTGAAATATCTAGCATCTACCTACTCCCAAAGAAAGACAGGGAGAACAGTGCATACAGTAGTTTATCCCAGGTCACAAAGCTACTACACAGCAGAGTCCAGACTTGAACCAAGACCTCTTACCCTAAGTCCATGCCCTTCCCACTCCACTATACCATCTTTCAGGAGATTCCATTTTTTATCAACATATTCCAAATGGGTAACTTGTGTTCTATGTCTAATAACTCAAGCACCCCTGAGGCCCTTCCAAGGGGGCTAACAAAGTCTCACATACCTAAAATTTTCCAGAAGTTATGTGAAAAGTGATATCACAACAGACTAAATATAGAAGCAGATATGTGAATCTCTCTTCTATCAAGCTATACATTAAAAACATGCAAAAATATAAAATAACAATATTCTTCTTACTAAGTTTTTTCAGAAAACGTTTTTAACAAAACACATACTATCGTATTAAGATGTAATAGGTTTACGATAACTCTACTTAAAAAATAAATATTATCACATTTTAATTTTAAATGTAATATCAATAAATGAAATCTACATGAATAAAAGTTCTTAAGGTCTAAAGAGTGTAAAGGAACATTTGAGGCCAAAAAGTTTAAGAACCACTGACTTAGGATACATCCAATTACTCACTAGATTTAAATCCATATTAATGTCTAAAAAACAAAATCAAAATGAAAATCTTAAAAACATATTAATCAATCAAAACACTGGTGGGAGAGGAAGGGAAATGGCTGAAGATGATCAACAGGTACAACCTATCAGTTACAAAATAAATACCAGAGATGAACTGTACAACATGATGCCTATAGTTAATACTACTGTACAGTATAAGTAAAAGATGTTAAGAGAATAAATCCTAAGAGTTCTCATCACAGGGATAAAAACATTTTCTTTCATCTATGAGATGACATTGTTAACTAAACTTAGTACGGTAATAAGTTCACAATATATATAAGTCAAATCATTATACTATATACCTTAAACCTACACAGTATTATATGTCAATTATATCTTAATAAAACAGGGGTGGGGGAAATAAGGAAAATGTTGGAAGGAGTAATGAGTAGGTGTTAAAGAAAGATAAAACTTACACTCAGAAGACTGGGGTTCAAAACTGGACTATACTGCTTTACTTAGATATTACCCTAATGTACTCAACACAGCAGTTTCAATCTTCTTGTCCATAAAAAGGAGGTATTAGCAACCACTGTATCCTCTCAAGGTTGTTAAAACGACTAAGCTAATGAATGTGAGCGCTCTCTGACAACTATAAAGCACTATATAAATACAAACATAAAATTACAGCTGTTGTTAAATTTTACCTCTGTGACAGACAGATGGACACTTATGGTTTCTACATCCTAAAGTCCGTCCACAGTTTTGATCACAAGGTGGACAGTTTCCAGGGCAACACTGAAGAAAAAGTGAAAGCCATACATAAAAAAAAAGGTAATTTGAAAACCATGCAAAATATCAATGTCACTACTAGTTATTCATAAACTTACGGAAAACAAACCGCATTTTTCACTGAAAGAATGAAAGAAATGAGGAGCACTAACATTCATCTGTTAAGTAGTGTATTAAGAACTTGTAAGTTTAACTACACAATGATCTAATTTAATGAAATCAAGCTAAATTTTCTTGCCCTTCAGTTAATTATTATATGAAACATTCCCATAAAATATTTTCATTTTTAATTATCTACTGAGATTAAACATTAACCAAAGGAATGGACCTGGTCAAATCCTAGAGTCAATTCAGAAAAAACTAATTTCAAAATTTAATTAAAATAAAATCTGTAAAAAATATGGCAGATATTTTCAAACTATTAAATCAGAGGTTAACCACAGGAGAGAAGCAGAAGATACTTTTTGCTTTGCTTCTAGCTTTCTTCATTTTGTCACGTCCCTAATTTCCAATCTACTTGTGAGAAACATAGCTGTCTACAACCGGCCTCAATTTTCATTCATAAACAAAGACAATTACTTACAAGTCATTCTAACTCCTCCCTGACTGCCTGACTGCTCATATATCCAAAAGAAATAGACTACAACTGTCTTAAACTTATAGAATTTTACCCTCAATATAAGAATAAGTTTCAGTATTATATTAAAAAAAAAAGCTCAGAGCAAAAAATACATGACTGAAAAGTTACTGAAAGTCAAAACCATTTATACAATTTGACAGTATTTACCCAGTAGTACTATGTGTCTATCACTTTGCCAGTGACAGTAGGGCAAAAGATTGTGTGGTCTGTGACTTATACACACCTTTAGATATTTCAGTTTCTGACCTTAATGGAGTAACAGTGACCAGATTTACTCTCCAACTTAAACAACTAGAAAGCCACACAAAATCTATGAAGCACAGTTTCTAGACATCAGACACTTAGGCAGCACAGGACAGCAATCTCTACGAAAAGAGGAACGATGTGAGTCCTACAAGAGCCCCAGCTCAGACCTGCAGGCTTCCAAGCTGCAACACGAAGAGGAAGATGACAAGCACCGTCTTGTGGTCTCATTGATTTGAGAAGACAAAATTCTTCATCTCGAGACGCTAGTGTGACTAGAATTTGTAACACTGTGATAGTACAGAGAAAGATCTGGAGAACTCCAGATGGGATTCCTTGTCTTTGTTTGTGTACTGGTCTGTACACATGTGAGAGAAAACTATCAAAACCTGACAAAGAGTCACTGGCAGGAGAAGACAAAACAATATCCAGAGTTTATACAAGACTAGGAATAGTTTCTGTTCCCTATGGCCAGAATAAAAGAACCTCCTAATACATAAGAAGACTTACTGCCTTGAGTGGTGGGGTCAAATTAGCCTTAGATAAAAGGTTGGTCCAGTCATACCAAACAAAATCCCAACATACAAAGTGTAAAGTTCACAATGTCTGGCAGACCCTGGTGGAGTAGCAGTTTAGTCTGCCACCTCCCGTCAAGCACAGTCCACATACATCCCAGGGACCTGGGTTCATGTCCTCAGGCTAGAGAAAAACCAAGAGAATTACTAAATAAAAATAAAGAAAATGACTCTTCCTCCTCACCCTGCCTGCCTGCCTGCCTATTCAGCTTTATCCCTGCCTACATCTTTCCTTTAAAAAAGAAAAAAAGTTCACAATGTCTAGAAACTAAAAATTACCCAGCAGTAAAGAGGTAAGACAAAATAACCTTTAAAAAGAAGAAATATCTATCATAGAAACAGATCTAGAAATGACAGAATTAGTAGACAAAGACATTAAAATGGGTATTATAAGCATAGCCTATTCACAGATAAAAGAGAAAAGCATGAGAATGCTCAGGACAGACATGGAAGATATTTTTTAAAAGACACAAATTCAGCTCTTAGAAGTGAAAAAATAAATGCTGTCTAAGATGAAAAAACAGATGATGGGATAAAAAGTAGGTAAGACAACAGACAACCAGTATTTCTGAACTTGAAGATAAAGTTACATAAGTTAAAATGAAACAAAAACATTAAAATGACTAAATAAATGGAGCATCAGTGAGGTGTGGAGATTCAAAACAGCATAACATTGTGCCATTGGAGTCTCAGAAGGCTAAGGAGGGGAAAAAAATTGCAGAAATAAAGATTGCAAATATACAAATTTGATGAAAACTATAAACTCACAGATTAAAGCTCATCAAAAACAAATCTAAGAAACCTGGACAAATCTACACAAGGAACATCGAAAAAATTGCTAAAAACTGGCAATAAACAAAATATTCAAAAATGGCTGGTGTATATGTATACTTACAAAAACACAACAAAATACCCACTGGGACAGAAGACAGAACTAAAGACTAAAGACTATAGCCAGTGAAGGTGTAATACCCTGATTCCCAAAGTAAGTCACAGTGAATCTTAATGTTTCTGCAATAGGATTTATTCAGACTGCTGCACTATTCATTTGATGTAACTAATGTTATTAATGTAAATATTTATAAATAAAGTACCTGTATTTAGATTACAAAAAAAATAGTCAAAGGAAAAAAAGGTACAAAAGTAAAAAGGATAGTAATCACAGCACACTCTTTGCTGGAAAAATGGTGAGCTAAAAGATAACGGAGCAACATCTTTTAAAGTATGGGGGTGGGGAACTATCAAACTGGAATTCCACAGTAAAAATATTTTTCACAAAGGCTAATGATATTTTCCAAAAGTAGAATTCATGATCAGCACAAAAAGTAATGCAAATCCTTCTGAGAAAATGAAATCAGATAAAAACATGAATCTACATAGAAAGATGAAAAGCACTACAAATAATGAGTTTGCTGATAAAAGACTACTTTGGCTTATGTTTTTCAAACTTTTTAGTGAACACGTGACTAATGTAAAAATGAAAACAATGTATTTGGAGTTAATAAAATACATGGGTATAACGTATATATAGTGTTAGAATGCAATGTTCCTTCAACAGAATTTAAAAAAGAAATGAGGTTGATAAAAATGAAAATACATGGTTATAAAATATGAGCATGGAATAAAGGAATTAAAATGGAACAGAATCATTAAAATATAACTCAGTGGAATCATTAAAAAACATTCAATCAAATGGAAAACAAAGAGGGAAAAGGAATAAAGAACAGATGGGCAACTAGAGAATAGCAAAAAGATTTAAATCCAACCATATTAAAGGTCACATTAAGTGCAAATGGTCTGTCTCTCCCTGAAGAAAGTGACAAAGATGGTTAACTTGGATACAATAGAATAATAATCTAAGTGCTGTCTATAAGAAATCCACTTTAAATATAAAAGATATAAATACACAAAGACTGGAACAAGATATCCTATACTAAGTAAAGGCAAGTTGAAATCACTTTATCTTAATAGCTTTACGAGAAAGGACTCTTACTAGAGATAGATAATTCTTAATAAAGGGACCCCAAAAGCCTGCAAATCTATAAACTCATGAAATATTCCAGTCTAACTTATTCTATGATCTTATACTGAACTAGTGTCTATAAATAAGATTTGAACAATAGAAGTTAAGCTTCTTCCACCAAATGAACTATCATATTAACACTGTCATGATATTTTTCTGTTTGCTGTTTTTGTTTTTGCTATAATAATGCCAGGGAACAGAGAAAGTCTAAGAACCACGATGAGAGAATCACGCACAAGACAAGAGACCTTTGTCATTTAAAAAAACCCGTTAAGATATTTCACTAATATAGTGAGGATTAATCTAGAATATTTATAAATATTTTATAAAGAAAGTAAAGACTATGCCTAAACATTTGAGGAACAAGTCAAGATAGTGTTTGTCACAAGTTCAAAAGGGAAAATAAAACATGTCAACATTTCAAATCCGTTTCCCAAGCTTACCTTTCTCCTACACTGATGTTTCTGACAGTCACGCATCTTAACACACTTAGTTTCACACAGGTAAGGTTTATGACATGGCATTCGTTTTGTATGCTTTCCACAGCGACAGTGCTTTTCCACTTCCTAGAAGAAACACATAAATGCACTTAAAAGTTAACTTCTATTAACGTGGTTTTTATCACACTACAATCTCTGTAATTATTTTAAAAAATTTGAGAATTTGTATAAATGAATAAAACAAAAGCTGAATTTCCTGTTTTCTAAAATATTTTGTATATTACTTTGTTCCAAAAAACTTCACATAAATTTCCCGTTACTGAATTTAGTAGAAATTCAGGGACACACTTCTGGCTCAGACAGCTGAGGCAGCTAAGGTACAGATCATGCCAAGTCCAAATACCCATGCTTGACACCCAGGACCAGGGGGAAAATTTGCACCCCACCAAAACAAGAAAAGAAAATGTTTTAGAAGCTTGAAAACAATGCCACACATAAAAATTACTTACACCTAGTTACTCATAAAGATCATGACACAGATGTCGTGTAACAGAACAATCTCATTTGACATATTACAATTATTTTTAAAAGTAATTACAGCAGGAAATGACTAACTTGTCTACATGTTTCACAAGGACCTCGATGACAGCGCTGTGAACATCTATGGATTCCACATTCAAGTACTTTGTCACAACTGTCTCCGCAAGTTGGTACATCTTCTGTACAAGGCAAAGAAAACTCTAGAAGCAGAGAAAAAAATCAGTGTTAACAGTAAGATAGACTATTATGAAACACTAAAAACATGTCAATTCTTGTGGCTCCGTAGAGAATGACAGTCCTTTCAAACTACGAATTTTTGCATTTAAATACTTATTAGAAAACGTAACTTTAATGAAAATAAATACTCCTTAAAAGAAAATTTACACATGAAAAGTTATGATCCTTTAGAAAAACATTTTTATGAACTACTTTAAAAACACTTAAAGAAATGAAGACACCTCTGTGAAGAATTCCACAATATACTGGGGGTTTTTTGCTCTTAATGTTACAGGATGAATAAAAGATTTAAAAACACATGAAATTCATATTAAATATAAATATGGCAGGTATTAGAGATCTTGTAAATAAATGTGTGCTGATATTGATGCAAAGTCAAAGTAGAACTCAAACTAAATCCACCTATAACCCAATATACAATATAATGACAATGCTTATGATTATTAGGTTTCCTTTACATATTTATTCCTTTATGTATTTCATTACACTAAACAGTTTAAGTACATTTCATTATTTAATTCTTACAATCATCTTATGAAGATGGTACTATTATTGTTGCCATTTTAGAAAACTGATTTGAAACCAGATATCCCTCAGTTCAAGATTTAAATTGTTCATCTACTACAATATATTTTCCTCTCTTTCAAATACACAAAATGCTAATATCAAACTTTTACTATTATTGAAACTATATTATAAATTCTCAGAAAAAAACAATTTAATTTAGAAAAGTACTCTATTCAGCATGATAATCATATCTAACTAAAGGTTTTAAAAAAGTCTTACTTGACTTTTGACATGGACAGAACCTTTTCCCAGACCGAGGACATTCTCCACAAGCACCAACATGACAAACTTGCTCACAGGTATGATTACCACATGGCAGCGTTTTTCCACATACCTAAAATAAAATCATTTAGCACTAGAGGACTTAAAAGTAAAGATAGAAAAGTTTACACATAACAATCCTTTTTGTAACTTACAGGCAACTAAATATGTATATTCCTCATACTAAGATTTATTATCTTACATAGGTACTGTACATATGTACACATGTATACACACACACACACACACACACACACAGAGTAAATTTTAAAATACAATTAAGAAAAAAAGTACAGACAGCTTCATACGGGCATCTACCAAAGATTTCCAGATGGCACAAAAACCAAAGCAACTCTAGGGCAAGCAATCTCCTAAATCAATCCTACTTCCTCAGTGGGATTAACTCAAGAAGCGGGTAGGGATGTTAGCTGAAGACAGGTAAAGGAGAGGAGGCAAGAAAGGGTATATATTTACTGCATCCAAAAGTCATCATATCTGTTAATTTGAAAAACAAATTCCTCCAGTAATTAAAACTAACTGGAAAACAGTTTCTTAAAACACGAATATAATTCACCTGAGTTGCAACTGTTCCTCTCCTTTTATCCCATTAAACCCAATTAGCATTTCTAATGGCTCATGTTTTCCCTGTTGTTTAATTTCCATACTTCAAAATGCAGACTTACTTGATCACAGTGCCACAGTGGACTTGCACAGCTTCTTTCAGCTACTTGTTTGCCACAGACACACTTCTGTCTACTAACTCTTGGACAAGGCTGACAACTTCCTAAAATCATAATGAATTAGAAACAGAAAAGTAAAATAAATTTCTTTGACTTCTGCTTAAAGGCAGAACATCTAACAGGTATGATCTTTTACCTGCATGACAAGGATTTTCACAATTATGTTGTCCACAAAGTAACTTCCGACCACAGGGCAGCTGACAGGACCATTCCTTGGCACTGCACCTACGAGGGATAGGTTTTGCTTTCTTGCAGTAACAAGTAGTTGTGACCATCTTTGGACAAGGAGGGCAGGGACCTACAAGCCAATGAAAGGGGAGAAAAACCAGAAGTCAAAAATTAATGGTAAAGCTTTCAATTTGTACACCTCTGAAGAATTTCTAAAGCTTTCTTGTACTGTAAAAGGCAATTCTTTTCAATATTTTCCTGTGTAAATCTAAGTTCTGAATTCCATGTTAATGGTTTTCTTCTTGCCTTACATAAGAAGAAATTAACAACACACAAACACAAATGTAATATAAAACTCACCTGGATGACAAAGAAGTAAGCACTTATGGCCACAAGGGGGTTTAAATTCTCTCTCACATACTTGGCCACATGAATGAGGCACAAGCCATGGATCTAAAGGTGGATCTTCGACTTTTCCACAGTAGCAATAGTACCTAGAAGGTGTGTCAGATCGCTTGTATTCAAACCTACATTTTGGACTACAAAAAAGAACGAAATTACTGAGTTGCTTTCATTCTTCAAAACCACAGAGGAAGAATATAAATACACTTATTAACAGAGTGAATTCATTAGCTATAGGTTAAGGCACTCTATGCTCTACTTTTTATATTAGCAAAAACCTAGATTTTACTAAAATTGATTTTAGCATCTAGATTTTACTAAAATTGATTTTAGCATCTAGAACAGTCTGTTCAATATAATTCCCTGACAGAACTATTCTATAGATGCATTGTCCAATACAGTAGCCATAAATCACACACAGCTAGCAAGCACTATAAATATGGTTCATGCATTACAAGAGAAGGACAAATTTTTTTATTCCATACACTTTAACTTAATCACACTTGGCTAGTTGATACTGCATAAAACAGCACATATAACAGTTACAAAAAGAAAGACTGGCTTTCTAATAATCACTTGTACATTATTCTTGATGTATTCATCCCAATTTTTAATAAAGCTCAATGTTTAAAAAGTTTGGTTGTGTGGGTTAAAAACAATTAGAATATATTAGCAACAGCAAACAAAAGAGAGAAATCAGGATATAGGCAGGTAATATGGCAGCAAAAAAAAAAAAAAAAGGACTAACATCTAGAAACAAGGAAAAAAATAGTTGAAAATAAAGACCTCATACTTAATATCTAACACAAAATATATTTCAAATGTGCCTAAATCAAAGGAATGTTCAAACTCTGTTTCATTTTTCCTCTAAAGCAGGAAGACTTAACACGTCAGATTAAGTCTTGATACTAGAAATAATTAAGTTTCAGCTCTATCAAATTCACTTTGAAATCACAGATCACATCACTAACAAATGATGCTCTAACCCTTACTCACCCCCTAACAGATGCGTAGTTAAGAACTATTCTAGAAAAAGTTTCACATCTTTACATTTTGTTTCTTATATAACATATTTTCATTGTTGTGAGAATATGCTATTTCCAATCAATGTCATATAAATATTGAGAATAATCAAAATATATTTGTTCTTTAAAAAACAAAGTACCATGTCTCATTTTGGAATAAATAGCTGACATTTTGTTGGAAGTGTTTAATGTTCCTGTCCCACAGGAAACAATATTTACCATTCCTCAGAGCCCGTGTGGAAGAAGTGAATTTAAAATAAGCTTATATATGTATAGCTAAAAATTAGCTCACCACACCTTAAAAGTGCCAACACTCAGAGAATAATTGTTCTAGGAGACAGAGAAGTGAAGACAATATGTACAAATGTATGAGTTTTATTTAAAGTAAAGCATCCAACAACAAAATGTAATTATGCATTATCTTGTCCATAAAGCAATATCTTAATACAGCCATTGTATCGTCTGATTTCACATAATTAATTTAAAACTACTAATATATTTATCAAGTTCTAGCTTCCATCTTTATGAAGATTAAATAAAATACATTCTTAACAAGAATAGTCATTTATTTTCTTGCTATAAACACGATACATAGAACGCAAGGGTTACGACACAATTGACTCAATTTTTTGTTTTCCTTACATTTAAATGAACAGTAGCAGTTCATTCCTCTCTTAACTAGTATTGTTCGCTCCTAAGACAAAATGATCACACAGAAGTGTAAAGAGCAAGGGTGGTTTAAGTCTCTTAAATTAAGTCAGACTACCTGGTTTAATTCTGTACCTATTAAACACTAAAATCTCTCCACAAATAAATAATATACAGCAGCAAAACAAATATAGACTTGGATAATCTAACCTGTCTCAGAGAAGCTAACATTCAATGAGGAGAAAACAAACAATATCTCCAAAAGTACTATTCCAAGACAGCACAGGCACACCAGTGTGGAGCAGTAGTTAGTTAGGCTTACCAAATCCAAGGAGCTAGCCACATATCCCGTATTCAACTCCGGGGCCTGGTGGGGGAAGCCACCAGAGTGAACTACTAAATAAAATAAAGATGCTTCTTCCTCCTCCTCTCTCTTCCTGACTACCTGCCTGCTCATCTTCATTCCTGCCTGCACCTTTTCTTTAAAAAAAATAAAAAAAGACAACACTCAAAAGAATAGGAAGAGCACTGAATTTAGAAGTTAAGAGATCCTAGGTTTCAAATCCTGGTTTCACTTCCTTAAAGGTAGCCTGAACTCATCATTTTCATTTCAATATCCCACTGGTCACATGGGAATAAAATCTCACATGCAAGGCTGAGATTTCTTTTTATAAAGTCTATTTAGTATGTCTAAATTAAAAACTAGGGGTGTTCCCTTGTGACTCAAGCAGCTAAGATGCTGGTGTGCAGTCCATGTAAAGTTCAAAGACGCTAGTTCACACCCAGGCCCAGGGTGAAAAACCAAAGAAAACAGAGAAAGAAAAATGCTTCATCCTTAACTCCCTTCCTTCCTCAAAATTTCTTCCTCCTTTCCTTTCCTTTATTTAAGAATTAATTAACTAAAAACCATACCGCTATAATTTTAGAAATGTTATCAGGATTTATGGTAATAAGAGGAGGTTTGAGATGGATCCAGGATATATCCTGAGGCTTGAACCCTCTAGAATATGAGAAGGGGCCTTTGATAAGAAAAAGAAGATGGAATTACAAATAAAATAAGTTACATATAAAGATAAATATTTATATGAATACACAGAGCCCCTGAAGTTTATGCTTCATTATCCTGACAGTGTATCTACCCTTTGGGCTGCCAGTATAGATAAAATTTTTATTGTCTTTACTTAGCATAAAATTGTACTCCTAATTCTTTTTGTAAATACAACAAGTTCAAGATCAAATAATCAATAAGCTAATAAAGAAAAATTCATAAAATCGAGCAAAATATACCTGCAGTTTAGAGATTTTAAAGATAAAATTAAGAAGCCTATGATCTCAATATTAGATAATCTTGTACAATGTGATACTAATGTATACTAACAGGAATTCTTCCACAGACGTATCAGAACTATGGAAGATTCTAATCCTACCAAAAAGAAGATAATTAAAGAGTTGTTCTACGAGAGAAAAAATAGTCTGAATGATTCACTAGTTAGTAAAAAGCAGTACTTATACAAATTAAGGTGGGTGAGTTTAGGGAGTCACTACCAATGTCTCACTGAATAACTGAAAGATCAAGCATGTTACTGAAACAATCAATAAAGAAACTATGAGTTAGAATTCTGATTTATTTTACAACTTAATACTCCAACAAATCAGAAAAAGTTACCAAGGCCAGGGATAATCTCTCTTTCCAAAATCATCATCTGTCAAAGAAGATACCAGAAACTGGCTATCTTTAGCCCACTTCTGGATACAGGGCATGTGAAATATACAGAAACATCCAGAACAGCTCCAAACCTATTAAACAAAGGAATCAAAAATTTACATGTATGTATGATTTTTCTTTGATAATGTCATAATACTTTAAAATGAGTATCATACTTATTTTTAAAAGCTACCTAAGGACTAAAAATACTAGTAATACTAGTAGTAGAGAATAAAGAAAACTAATACTAATCATTCAGATTCATTCAGCTAGAAATAACTACTAACATTCTGGATGGTCTCCAAATTTTTATTTATATATATATATATATATATATATATAAACATATATATAAATTTTTTAAAGTGGTCATATTATACCGATACATAATTTTATAATTTTTCAACACAGTATAAGGATTTACCCTTACCGAATATGTCCATACACTATATTTATAACTACATATCATATAGTTAAATAGTTGTATATTGTATAGATTCATAGATCATAATTTAATCAATTTATTGTCATCAGTTATTTCCAACTATAAATGAGTCCTTGAATATTAACGCATATCCATATCTCTACAGGTCTTTTAGTTGTATAAAATCATCAGTCTAGCACATAGTAATGCCAAAGTCTAAAAATTAAGTGAACAAAAAAACTTGAGAGTATACATAATTTAAAAGCTTAAGAAATAAAAGCAAATTAATTTTTAAAACCTACTGATACTTTGATAAAACAGACAAAAGTCAATTATTCCTTCAATACAATGTTTTGCTTTTAATAAAATTATACATGTAGTATATATTGCATAAGCTGGCAAGAGTACTTAAAATACACCAACTTTTTTAATATAATTAATTTTATCTAAGGAACATTGTATCACAACATTATATAAGTCTAAGGGGCATCTTGTAATAAAGCAATTTTTCACTTTGAGATTCTGTACCGCCTGCCCCCGCCACCAAACTGTGCCTGATATAAGGGGACCAAGATGAGAAAGAAAAAATTGCTAATAAATGATGTACCATTGAGCTGATTATCGAGAAGAACCAATGTTCACTTCTAGTAGAGACCCTCTAAAAAACCATGCAAGGTCTGCTTTGGACTCTACCCGTGTGCACAGAAACTAATCATCCACTGCAGCTGAAATCAATAAGTTAACTAGATGTGACTCTGAGACCGAAAGTACACACACCTCCTAGTTTCCCATCCAATATATGTTAAATTTCTGATTCACTCTACCTAGTCAACCCAGTTCATCAGGCCTGATTTCTTTCTCTAGGCAATGCTGCTATTACAGTAATGGATTAATCTGCGGTTTAAATGTTGAGGCTATCATATCGGTCATCGCTTTCCCTTAACTGTTTCATTAATACCCTTATAAATTTACATAAATATAATTTCACCATTAGGCCATAGTGCCTGTAGTAGGTGAGTTATGTCTGAATCCATCTCTCCCCAATGACCACGGCCACTTTCTACAGGGCCTTCAACAGAGAAGTTCACTAAAAAGCCCTAAATGTCACTGCTAGGCTCTGCTTCTTGGAGGTAAGGACCATATTCATGCTCCTTTTTTTAACCTTTGAAAAAAATTAAACACAATACATTTTAATATCATAATATATGTAGGAATCTCTAAAACAGAGACGCTAAAAATGCTTTATCAAATTGACATGTGCGTTAAAACTGAAGATATGCTGCAGTTATATTACCGGTGTTAAAAATACTGGATGCTCATTTAGGTAATTTTTAAATTATAGATTTACAAAATGAAAATCAATTCATGTACAAAATTCTCAGATAAAACGTATAAATACAAATAAGCAAAAGATGGATAAGTATTAAACATGCAAATTTGGGGAAGATACAGTCACAGAGATAAGAAAAACTTACTGCTTGGTTTCTCTTCACTGAAGCAATACAAATTAAGCATGTCATAGTCCCTGTTTGAAAAGCTTCATTTACATACTGCTTTGTTCGCTCTAATTCTTGTATATCTCCATCTTAAAATTGAAAAATTGAAACCTCATGTTAAGCAACATCTAAAAATAACATAAGCTCACTGATACCACCACATAATGTGAGAACTACCCAGTAATATCGATTGTTTGAAACATAGCTGAAAAAAACAAGGAGTTTAAAAACAAAAGCAAGCAGTTGTGAAATGTTCACAAAGTCCATGCATTAAATCTGTGTACTTGATTCAAAAGCTGGACTGTAGCCCTCTCCAAGTGTATATGCTTTCATCTTATTATGGCCCTTAACACACTTGGTGGGGGCAGAGCAGCAAGATGAAAAGAAATAAGGGAAAGAATAAAAAAGAAAATTTAAAAACAAGAAAAAGGAACTGAGAAATCAAAGTTCAGCAGAACGAGTTTGAGACGTAATATATTCTTAATAAAAATTGTTCAATGAAACAACCCTGATGTCATCCCACAGTAACTTTGCTCCATTAAATTATGCTCATTATTTTTGCTTAACAAGGCAACATAAATTTCTTAGAAAAAAGTACTAGACTGTATTTCTTTAAGTAATTAATGAACACTTATTGATGAGACACTGTACTATTAGTATTTCAGTAGGATTAAATGAGCTATTTTTATCATTTTAGAGAGGACAACACTGAGGCATGGAATAATTAAGTAATTTCGGTTTGAATCCAAAGTGAGTCCTCTTAATCACTATGCTATGTTGCAACAAGAGGTTACTGAAAAATACAAGTAACAGCAAAGTGAAAATCATAAAAGAGTATCTAAAAGCATACACAACAGCAAAAGAGCACTTTGTTTAAAAGAAGCAATCTCACATGCTTTTAGTACAATGAAGACTGGTCACTAAGGCTGAGTGAATCTCCAAGAAGAGTCGATTAATAACAACCTATTTAAGTACTGAATTTATCATGGCATAATGATTCAAACCAAAATTTAAGTTACCAAAAAGAAAAATTAAATAAGTAGGACATTTGGATAATTCTTTACTTTATAAAATCCTATAAGCAAAAACAATATTTTGAAAAACCTGTTCTACCATAATATAAACATACATGTAATTTAGAATTTTAAACAAAATAAACAAAATCACTCACAAAAGCATAAAATTACTAAGGACAACTGCTTTGTTTTAAATAAACATCAAAGTTGACAGGGTATCCTTAAAAACAGACTTAATAATCACATTCTGAGAGCTTATTTTGCTTTACAGCATAGATGGCTTTAACAATTGTGCAAATTTTAAATTTCTTCTAATTTAACAGCTAACATAAAATAGAATTTGAGAACAGGCTTTAACAAAATAAAGTCTCACCTTATATTTATAAAATATATGTAAAATTTCCTTAAAAACTATATTAAAGATTGGTTGCAGTAAGAAAGTATACTGCCCAACATGTCCCGGTGGATAGCATGGCACATGAAGCCATGCATTTTAAAAAGATCCCTCTACAACCGGCATACCCTGGTGGAGTAGCAGTTAAGTGGGCTGCCACTGGCTGAGCAAATTCCCCATATATCCCAAGGACCTGACTCCACAACCCAAGGTGGAGCGGGGGAGTGTGTTGGGGGTCCCAGCGTGCAACAACCAAGAGGAACAACTAAATGAAAAAAATAACAAAAAGATCATTCTGGCAAATGGAGATAACTGAGTACAAGTAGGCCAAGACTAGAAGCATGAAGTATCTAGTTAAAAGGCAGAGAAGGCAGCAAAGATAAAGCAAAATATGACCTTGAGCAAGTGACCTAAGGAACCTGTCTCAGTATTCTAATATTTAAAATAATAGCAACAGATGTGCCCTGGTGGAACAGCAGTTAGGTCAATCACCTCCAAAGGAACACAGGCCACATACCCCTGGTTTTGTGTTCCAGGTTGTGGTGGAAACAACCAGTGTGAATAACTAAATAGAAATAAAATTAAAATTCTAAAAAATAAAAATAATAATAAAAATAAAATAGTAGCAACACTAATAGCAATATCTACCTCACAGAGTTAGTATATGAGTTTAATCCACATATAAAATAGTTGTAGGGGCCTGAATTCAGGCAATGAGAGCATATGGTGACAAGCAGTTTGTGCTGCTTAAAAAGCTGTACATTCATGTCAAGATTTGCTGTAAAAGCTGATGCTCATGTCATGCCATAGATGTACCATCCCTGCTCTCAGATTTCTGGCTCGAATGAGTGACTAGGAAAATTATGGTGCTACTAACTGAGATAAAGAAATAAGTTATCTTTCAACATATACTTGTTGTATATAGATGTCAGCAAAATATAGATAGATACCCATCAGAAAGCTAACCATAAAAATCCATAATTTGAGAGGATTACAAAAGTGAAAAGGCTATGCTTAGATAAAAAGACTGAAGATCTCTGGTAAAATTCTGATGTTCAATTCATGTATCAAATGGGAACTATCTCATTCCCTGGCATTTAGTGTTTAATCAAGTGATCAAATTTCCTTATTTTAGTATAAGCAAAGGGCAAAATGCAAATGAAAGAAAATCAAAATATTAATGAATCTGACATAAAACAGTATTAGAAAACTTGTCTGAACACTTTAAGATGAAAGCCAGGTTAAAAATTAATCACTTACAAATTATAAATGCTTTTAAACACTAAGATATATTGAGTTACATCACTGAATTTCCTTTTTAAAAATAAAATTTATCTCTACCTAAAATGATTTAAATAAGGTCTTCTTGAAGCCAGAAACTTCCTAAGGTTGGTTTCTCTAAAATTCTCTGGTTTCTCTAAAATTCTGTGGTTTCTCTAAAATTCTCTGGAAGCAAGAAACGTAATTTTAAGGTTGCTCTTTTACAGATTTTTTTCCTGAGTGAGTCAGACTACTTAGCCACATTTCCTAAACATAATTCCTTAGCAGATACATCAAATTCCTTAGAAATCAATTGAAAATTTGTACCTAGGTTTACAATGCCTTCAAAAAAACCTCAGGTAATTAACTAATATTGATAATAAATGCAAGAACGTTTTTAATACTAAATGTAAAATATAGAAAGTATATAAGTATTTATATTTCAAATAATCTATTTTTAGACTTAGCACCAAATCATTCATAGCAGCAACACCTTATATAAAGCTCTCACATAAACCATTACAGCTTTCAGAGTAACCCCGATATATACAACAGATGACTGTAGATGACAAATGTGAGATCTTGCTTCAAGAAAAAGCATAAAAATCAGAATTATAAGACACAAAGGAACAAAGACAAGAAATGAAAGTGACTTCAAGACTCATTTAACATGATGAAAAAGAGAGAAAAATGACAAACATATTTAAAGGCATATCCAAAATCCTCAAGTTCTATCAGATCATTATCAGGAACAAATTGACCCTACTCATATGACAGGGAACTTTCGTATCACCTTCCAATATTCTAATAAATAAACACATAAGAGCACTTCTATGGCTTTAAGACACATTGCCACATAACTCAAATAGCAACATGTATAAAAATTCAACTCTACAACATAAAAAGCTTATTCTTAAGATGCAAAACCGATTTCTCATCTAGTAAAGGTGCTATCAAAAAAGTCAGAAATATCTTTTCATAGATGTCAAAAAAGTCAAAATTTCAAAGTACGGTACCTGTCTGAGTAGTGTAAGTTATAAATGTATTAGCAACTATTTTGCCCCGTTTTCCTTCAAAATCTTCATCTCCTTCTTCTTCAGATGAAGAGCTAAAGTGTTCTTCAACAAGTTTTTTGGCTGCCGCTTGATTAGCCTTCTTAATTTCTTCAAATTTCTTATGAGATGTTAGCTCTGCTAAAAAAAAAAAAAGAGTTCCGTTTCCGCAAAACAATCACTCAAAAAGCCAACATCCATGAAAAAAATATTTTCAAATTTCTTGTCACCCAAGTAAAAACTACAAATAAAACTTTGTTATTGAATACCTTGCCAAGTGCAGCAAATTGTTCTAGAAACAGTAACTAACAAATCAAGTAAAAAATTATAAAAGTATTAACAACTGGTAATCAAAATAAAAATAAGAAAATGAACAAAAATTTAAATGTTTAAAATTAAATCATACGGAGATTTTTAAGAGGTAGGAGACATGTCCATTGGGAGGTCTTTGGAATCAGTGGAGGTGAGTACATTCCAAACCACTCAACAGCCGAACCCTAGCCATTGAAAACTTTGCAAAAACAATATTTGTTGTATAACTGTTTATAATCTGCTTCTTCAAAAGCTCAAGAACCTTTTGCCTTGATTTAAAAAATGGTCAGAAAATAAGATACTTAAAAATCCATACAAAATGATGCTAATATGGAAAACATGCTTCTTACAAATATGTCATTCCACAAAGAAATGTTAAATGATATTTTGATTAGGTCTTCCACTATTCTCTTTAGTACAGTCTGCACTTCTCATTTTGTTACTTGGTTAAATAATAATGCACAAAAAATTAGATGATTTCATAGCACATTCCCAATGAGAATTCAAACTTCTCAAGAGCAAGCACCACAGAAATTTCCTTCAAGCACTAAGTAAGTGCTAATAAACCCTTATGGGCAGCAACTGCAGTTTAAGAAAGGCGCCATAAACACAGGAAATTGACCTGACTTCATTTGTGCTCATGGTGAGAAGAAACTAATTTAAAAACTTAAATTTCTCTATATACTTAAAACTGAAGACCCACTACCAAAATAAGTTGTCTTATTTAAGTGATATATTTGTGCTTGACATTTTATCTTTTATTGCCCCTCACAAAATATTTTCCTTTTGTTGCTGTAGCCAGTTTGGTTGGGGATCACGCAGTATTTCAAGTAAAATTAGAAAATAATGTATACAGTCCCGTCCTCAGGATATGTTTTAGTATCAGAAAAAAAGCGATTGCTATATA
Organism: Solenodon paradoxus; assembly: GCA_004363575.1. NCBI lineage: Eukaryota > Metazoa > Chordata > Mammalia > Eulipotyphla > Solenodontidae > Solenodon > Solenodon paradoxus. The sequence continues at coordinate 198,423 of RJWH01001612.1, read as the reverse complement.
ATATATAACTTCAAGTTTGAGATAAAATCAAGAGAGATGATCGCCATGACTAAATGAGAAATGAACATTTTAAAGATACACATTTTTTTTTCTTTACAGAAATAGAACAAAAACTTTATTTGGAACTAAAAAAAATCCTGAAGAGCCAAAATAATCCTGAGAAAAATAGCAAAAATGGAGATATTATGCACCCCAATTCAACAAAGTGATAGCAATCAAAACAGCCATGCACTGGAATAAAAGCAGACATACAGACAGACCAATGGAACAGAATTACAAACCCAGAAATAAATACACATGTACATAGGTACTAATCCACTGAAGAGTCAAGAATATACACACAATGGGGCAAGGAAAGTCACTTCAATAAATGTTAGGAAAACTGAAGAGTCACATGCAAAAGAATGAAACTAGACTGCTAACACTAAAGACTTGGATGTAAGAGCAGAAGCCATAAAATACATAGAAGAAAACATAGGTGATATGCTCTTTGGTACTGACCCTAGAGATGTGCTTGGGGACTCTACTCCAGGGGCAAGGAAAACAACAAAAGCAAAAATAAACAAATGGGACTATCAAACTAAAAAGCTTCTGTGCAGTGAAAGAAACTTTCATCCAAAATGTGAAAGTATCCTCCTCAATGGGAGAAGATATTTTCCAATTATAAACCTGACCAGGTGTTACTATCCAAAATATATAAAGTCAACATTAAAAAGACAAACAATCCAATTAAAAATGGGCAGAGAATCAGAATAGACATTTCTCTAAAGATAACAGATAGCCAACAAGCACATGAAAAGATGTTCAGCATCTCTTATTACTAGGAAAACACAAATAAAAACCACAATGGGAAAACAACTCACATTGTGAGAATGGCTATAATCCAAAAGACAAGAAACAAGTGTTGGAGAGGATGTGGAGACCACAGAACCCTTACATATTGTTGGTGGGAATGCAAATTGCTGTAGTCATTATGGAAAAGGGCATGGCAATGACCCCAAAAATTAAAAATCAAAATTCCATATGACCTAGTTATACCATTTCTGGTTATTTACCTAAAGAATACAAAAACACAAATCAAAGAGGTATGTGCACTGTCATGCTCAACAAAGCATTATTTACAATGGCCAAAAGTTGGAGACAAAGTGTCTGAGTCCCATGGACAGATAATTGGATAAGAAGATGTATACTCACATGATGGAGTAACACTCAGCAATTGAAAAAAAAAAGATAAAATCCTACCATTTGCAACAACATGGATGACCCTGGGGAGACTATGCTTAGTGAAATAAATCAAGTGGGAAAGAAACACGGTATGATTTCACTCATATCTGATGTACACCAAATGAAAGAATGAACTAAACAAAATGAAAACAAATTCTTAAACTATAATACCAAATTAGTGGTCACCAAAAGGGAAAAGTGAAAAGGGAAAGGGGAAAGCAGGTAAGTCATATAAAAGGGGGTGAATCATAACATTATATGTGCATGGTGATGGATGGAATTAAGACTTTTAGTGGTAAACTTAATGTAGTATATACAGATAATGGTATACGATGTACAACTGAAACCCATAATGCAATGTTACTTCAATAAAAAATAATAAAAAGAAATACATGTTAAAGGCTGAATCAGACATATACAATAAAAACATTCGTAACCTGATCAATATACTCACTATTCTCGAGGAAAGTTGACAAAGTAAACCTGCTTTATATTATTTCTTACAATCAAATCTCAATTACCTAGGTGAAGACAGCTTGTTTTTCTATTACCCACAAATTTCAAGAAAATGTAACAATAGTGTTGATGGGTCTACAACTTGCACCTCTCACCATTACTAACATTAGCATAAACTGAGCAACTTCAAGCTTAGAGAATACCGCCTAACTTTAACATTAGGTTAGGAGGAAAAAAACATTCAGAAACTCAATTTGCTCCTCTCCCCCAAAACATTTTCATACAATACATTCAAAAAACACAATCAGTTATTTCAGGGATTATTCTCTTGGTACCATTTAGTCTGAACAACTGAGAGTTATTGTGTACTCTCAGGCTTGGCTAAAACACAGCCCCAGATGAAGGATAATGACATGCCTGAAGAGGCCACTTCAGATACATCCAGAAAGAACATGGAATCTGTGAACAGGATCTGCAGCCTAGGAAAGCAACGCAAGTTGAAGAACTACAGGGTACAAAGTCACTAAACGAAGCCAGTCTGGTAAAGATGTAAAATGACAACCAGCCCCAGAAGTCAGAGAGGCAATGTGAAAAGGAGTGTCTCAATCCAATGTGAAGGGAGTTCTGTGTCCAGTACAGCTGCTGCCAAGCACAAAGATACTAAAACCACCTGATATCTTACTTTAGAAGAGAAGTTGTTCAAATCTTTATGAGACTTTTTAAAGAAAAACAAAACCACTGATAACCAACTTAGATTTAAAGCACCTGTGTTAACCAAACCAAACTACTGTATAGGCTAAATCAGGTCCCCGGAGCCACAATGAGCAACTCTGGGTCTAGGGGCACAAAAGGGTAAAATAAAGAGAAGAGAAGAACATTGAACAGAGAAATAACAAAGGTTAATAGCAATTCAAATTAAGATTAAAAAAAAAATGTGCTGGAAATCTGCCTAGAATGCCAGGAAAAGTAGCTACTGGAGCAGGTTTGAGAAGTAGAAGCAATAATAAAGTCCCGAAGAAGGAAAGAAGTGCCACGCACACGAGGGCGGCGGCAGCTCTAACTGCGAGTGCCTGAGGAGGCATCAGGACGACTGAGACAGAAGGACATTCTCACCACTGGCCGCGGAAGTCTGCAGAGCCTCAGATCCCGCGGGACTGCGCCTGGCCGAGCTACCTGCAGCCGCAGCGGTCGCGGCTCCTCCCCGACCCGGGCCGGGACCAGCAGTGCCCGCCGACCCCTTCTCTCGCCCTCCTCCGGCGCCGCGGAGATGGACTCCATTTCCTGAGGAGGGGGCCACAGCGGCCCGTCCCCGGGCTCGGCCCCGGCCACCGGCCACCTGGCGCCAGGAAGCTTCCATCCCTGCAAAGGGAAAAAAAAAAGGTGGGGGGCGGGGTGGTTAAGAGTGTAGGCTCCTCCGGCTCCGAGGTTGGGAAACCGGGCGGTGAGGGAAGCAGGGGTGAGGACCGAATGAGGAAGGACCTCACAGGGTGGGGACCGGGCTTGAGAAGGTCGCGGCCCTGTCTCTCGTGGAGGGCGAGTCCCACCTAAACCCTGGGTTTGAAGATGGACTGGAGAGGGAGAGGACTGGGCAGAGAAACGGACCGCCGGGCGAAGAGCACCTAAAGCCGGAGACAGAAAGCCTGGGGCGAAGGAAAGCACCTCCACGGCATCAGCGGGAGCGCGGTGCCGGTGGAGCTGCAGACTAACCCCACCGCTCCCGCCGGGAACCAACTGCTAGAGCGGACCCCAAGAAAGACTACGTCAACTTACCGACAGCGCCCGCCCCCAGGGCCTACAACTCCCAGAAACCCCCGTACACGGCCCGCGGAACGCGTGGCATCACTGGGTTCTTCCTTATCCGGACAGTGCCCCGCCCACTCGCGTTCTTACAGCGCGTGCGCAGTCTAAGCCAGGTCTTCGGAAACTACAATTCCCGGCGTGCTCTGAGAGCTGAGCGTTGGTTTGCGCCCAAGGACCGTGCCAGATGGGTAGGTGAGTGGGGCCGGTGAGTTGTTGTTGACTACGGAGTGCGCCCTAAACCTAGCAGTGTGTCGGGATTCCGTCAGTCTTTAGCCACCCACTCTCTTTAGCCTTGCCTTCCGGCTTTCAGGTGACCAAAGGATTGTCGGTGACGAGAAAATAAAGACACTTCGGGATCTGAGACGCGGGGGGGCGGGGGGTGGGGGGAGTGGTGGTGGGGGACAACTGGAGGAGCGTTGTGAAAAGTGACTCAAGTGGAGAGAGCTTCTAATTGTTAAAGCGATGTAAATTATCATAATCCCTTATAATTTTCAATATGTTTTTCCTGAAGCAAAACGATTTTTACCTTCACGACAGCTCCCTAAGGTAGATAGTAAGAAAAAGTGAGTTGCGAGCCAAGACCTAAATCTTCTGGCTTCACTGTTTTCCAAGGTAGGTCGGTAGGTAGATGACAGCAAAAAATTTGATCTGGCTGGGACTGAGAAATAGTGATTGGTGTTTGGGACTACACAACCCTTATAAAACCTTTTAAATTAATCATTTCCTCTACATCAATAGGTACCTAATACACAGATCACATTAAGTGTGAGGCACTATTCCATGTTTTACCAATATTTATTCACTAACTTGGTACTCACAGTAAACTCATTCTCATTTTACAGATCGGAACACTGAGGTACAAAGAGTTTAAGTAGCTTGCCCTTGGTCATAACTAGGTATTGTTATCATTAATTCTGTCTTTAATATTAGGGGGGAAAAAAGACAGGAAAATTTTCTTATTTAACATCCTAGCAGAGCCAGGTTTGCAACAGAGTACTCTGACTCCTGGTCTATACTCCTAAACACCACCTATATGATTAACGTGTAAATGTATTTAATGCTTACCTAGAAATTCCAGTTACTTCCAGGGGATCTCATCAGGCAAAAGGCTCACATAAAAAGAATTTTCCTTCTACCGTACTATACATTGAAAATTGACAATCCAAATCATTATGTTGGAATCAAAAAGAATCTCATGAGATCTCTGAGCAAATATTTATTATACTATTAAAATTTTGCAATGGAAAACGTGTATATTATACTGTGGAAGTATATGTAAATGGAGAACATGTTTTCAAACATTATCATTGCTGGTGTTTTTACTTCAAACTTTCAGATCACATTGAGAGAAAATAATAGTTCTTTGTGTTTATAAAAAGGGAACGTAAATAATACATAAAGATGATAAAGGTATAATTAAAGATTATAAAGATTGGAAATATAGTTGTTCAGTTTAATTTTAATTCTTAAAAATAGTATCCACGAGAATAATTAAAAACAAAAGTCTAATGATACCAAGTGTAGACAACAATGTGGGACTGACATACTAGTGCGAGGGGAAATTGTTCATTTTTGAAAAATGTGTGGCACTATCTACTAAAGGTAACCATGACCTGCTACTAAAGCACTGTGACCAAGTAATTCCTCTTCTGCAAATACACCTAAAAAAATTAAAAAATGAGTGCATAGCTCCACAAAAACCTACATTCTAGCAGCCTTTTTTTATAATGACCAGACAGTAGAAACATATATATATATATATATATATATATATATATATATATATATAGCGTATATATAGTAGAAACAGCCCTAATGTCCATCAACTGGAGAACAGAAAAGTAAATTGGGGTGTAGTCAATATAATGGAAGGCTATGCTGGAGGAAAAAATACTGATAAATATAACAAGATGGGTGAATTTCAAATATGTATTAAACAAGAGGATGCTCAACAGAGAGCTTGTGAGTCTATTTCATAAAGTTCCTGAGTAAGTAATAGAAGCTAGATTAGTGCTACCACTGGTAGGGGTGGGAGGATTTTAATTGGGAAGAAGGATGAAACAGCTTCCTTCTTGATCTAGATAATAATTTAATTTGTGTGTACATATGTACATACATACAAAACTTAATATATATATAAAAGGTTTAAATATATACCTGTATGATTTGTTCAATTTATACGATACACTTTGATTTTTTAAAAATAATTCTAAAATAAAAGATAGAAAAAATAATACCGTATTTGAGTCTAAGTCGCACTTTTTTTTGCCATTTAATCTCCCCCCGCAAACCAGGTGCAGCTTATACTTGAATGTGGCTATTTTAATTGAAAATGACATAGATCCCTTATTAATTTCTTAAAATTCTGTTAATTTGGTGTGCCCTGATGGAACAGGGGTTAGGTCAATTGCCTCTAAAGGAGCGAAGGTTTCATATCCCTGGGTTCAAGTCCCAGGTCCGGGGGAAACAACCACTGAACAACCAAATGAAAATTAAAAAATAAAATGCTTCTTTTCTATTCACTTCCTGCCTGCCTTCCTGCCCAGTCACCTTCATTTCTGCCAGCACCTTTCCTTTAAAAAAAAAAAAAAAAAAAAAAAAAAAATTGTTAATTTTGTTAATCCTTTATGTATTTAAGATTTTTAAATCTACTTTTCACGCCTGGTTACTTCTCATTTTTTTTGAAATTTGTAATCTTATTTTTTTTTTCATGCAAACCTCTTGAGAAATTTGGCCTCGGCTTAAATCGAATAAATACGGTATATCTGCATACCCCTGCAGTGCAACTGTTTGCAATCCTGTGACTTGATTGTATTTGTATATACGCAATTCCCCAAATACAATATCCTTGACAAACACATCTAACTTAGGTAAACGCTGTGACCATGAACTACTTATTGCCTCTCCAATTTACTCTTCAATAAATGCTCAGCGCTTTTGGCCAGACTCCGTTTAGCGTTTCCACAGACAGCACGATGTTAAGTTTTCTGGGCAGAGGGCGCTGGAGAGACATAGGAAGAGGGGAAGTGTTCTCCTGGTATTTCCTGCTGCTGCAGGATAGGTCAGTGGCTTTGCAGTCTCTTCCTGGCCTGGAGATAAACTGACTTCCTAGCAGCCCCCTCCACATGGAACCTGATCCCAAAGCTTTCTACTTAAACTTGTGGCCTGAGTTGCCACTCAATTTGCAACTGATGCCTGCTACCCCTACAGCTGCCTCTAACTCCATGCAGACTCAGGCCCAGCCCATCAGTGCTTCATTCTCTGTGTGCCCACCACACTGGTTTCAGACCACTTGCACCCTGCCTGCTCTTCTATGGTAGAAAACCTTTCCTTGACCCCAAGGCAAGATTTAGTCTGCCAGAGGTTTTACACCCTGTTTACTAGAACAAGGGCAAGCAAGCTTAGCATTCCTTTCCCCCCAGCTATAACCACTGATAAGAGCTATCAATAGAAATACCAAGGAGATAAACCTCTATCCCAGGGTGTAAAAGAAGGAAGCTCCCCTAGCCACCACCTCCTCCCCAACTGGCTGCTCAGCTTTGGGTAACTATGCCCCTCCTGATACAGCACCCGTGCTTGTAATAAAGTGCTGTTTCTCTACCTTCGAGTGCTCGGTTGTCAGTCTCCTAGCTGTCTGGAGGCCTTGCCATAACACTCCAGTTACTTCCTGCTTTCTCTGTGGACAGGTTCTCCAGCCAGAATAACCAGCATGATTCTCTGCTGCTATCTAGTGTGTTGAACTATATCTTCTCCAACAACATCTGAACCCCAGCTTTGGGGAGAAGGATACTTCCAATATTATCCTTTATATTCTCCCTCAGTCTTAGAATACCATAAATAACTTCCTCATAGTCTCTTATCAGAGCTTAATAAAAATTTATATTTAAATTAACCTCCCCTTTCGGTTTCCAGTTGGATCCAGACTGATAAATAGGGATTGTATCAGTTTTACTTGCATATGACTAGAGCAAACTAACTGCAGCAATAACATACACACACTAAAAGGGGGGAAAAGGATAAAGCAGAAAGCGCAAAATATATTAGCCAAAGTAAATTATAAGGGGAACATAGGCCAAGACTCAAAAATGAAAACAAGCATGGCATGTGTTTGGCCAGAAAGGAGAGACTTCTGTTGAATCCCAAGGGAAAGATGGTAAATAGAGTTGAGAGGATACTGTAGAAGTAGAAAATTTTAGTCTTGATGGTGATAGTAGCTACTATGAGGTACAATGGGAAGGAAGTGATATCATAAATTAAGATTTGTCAAGAAAATTAATGTAAAGGCAACAAGAAAACTTGAGATATGAAAGGCTTTGTGGGAGAATGGTTTCATAGAATTAAAACTGCATGATGTTCAGTTTACAAATTCAGATTTTTAAGTGATCACAGTTCATTAATCATAGTCTTTCAGTCATCTTAATTTGAACTCTGAGTTTTATTTTCTCAAGAATGGTTAGAGAAAAGGTCATGCATTTATTGCTTCATTCAAAAATATTTATGTGTGTTCCTATTAGGTCCCAGACACTTTCTAGGCACTATAAGTTGTAACTTTTTGTATCTTTATGTTTTGGACATCAAGATGTTATATTTTTGACATTATTTGTTCATTTAAGGTATTCATCAATGTAAATCAACATCTATATATATTACGTTAAGTTTACCAAAGTCCAATTATATGCTTTAAAAAAACTTCATTCTAATGAAATGTACTTGTCAGTGGAGGAGGCAGATAATAAAAATAGGTAATGTCAAGTAGTGCCAGAGATAGGTGACGAATTCCATTTGGATTGGGCAGTCAGGGAGTATACTAACAGGGTGACATTTGGACAGAAACCTGAAGGAAGATACAACCGCCATTGGATACTGGGGCAAGAATTTCCCTGGAAGAACAAATGGAAACTCCAAGGACCCAAAAAAGAGAGCATACTTGTTACTCTCAAGGAACAGCAAAGAGATCAACATTAACTGAAAGAGAATGAGCAGATGGAAGAACAGCTGGAAACGAGGTCAGAGAGGTAATCGGCCTTTTAGCGTAGAGCAGCGGTGAACATCTGGAATTATAAACAAGTCGAGGCAAGGAAGTGATAGGACTGATTTTGTTTCTTAAAGCACATGGCATGTGGCACCCTGGTGGTTCAGGTGCTAAGCTGCCAGCTAGAGCATAGACCATGTAAAGCCCTAGGACCCAGGTTCTTGACCTGGGCCCAAGAGGGAAACAACCAAAATTAAAAAAATAGATAAAAGTGCTTTCTCCTCCTATTCCTTCCTTAAAAATGCTTCTCATTGGAAAAAAAAAAAAAAAGAGAGAGAGACAGAGAGAAACTTAAAAGAAAATAAAAGCTCACAGGGGAAAAGGGAACAATAGCGGAATTAGAGACCAGTTAAGTATGTAGTAATTACTGTATTAATCTGTGGGAAAGATGGTGGTTTGGCCAAGCAGTGCGAGTTGTGAGGTTCAGTCAGACTCAGGATAGATTTGAAACACTGAGCTGAGAACATTCACTGGCAAGTGGTATGAGATTAAGTGTCAAGAAAAAGATGACTCAAAGTTTTTCACCTGAGGAAGAGAGTAAATGACAGTGCCGTTTTTTGAGACAGGAAAAATCGGAGAAAGAACAGGTTTGAGAAGAAAATCATGAGTCCTACTTAGCGTTGCGAGTGGGCACAGGGCACCAGTGTCTCCACGGTACAGTATTCATCTGATAAAGAATTCAACAGAGGTGCTGGATAACGGCACATGGCAAGTTTATCAGGAGAAAACAGAGAGACAGAGTGGCTCTCTCTGCAGGCAGTAAAGCTGTATGGCTTTGTTTTGTTTTTTTTCTAAACTAAGGGAGGATCTTATATGCCCAGGAAATGGAATTTTCCACTTGTCAGTTCAGTTAACTTGCGCACCAGTTGCTACCAGTTAATAAGGGAATGTCCTTTCTGCTAGCTTAGCTTTAACATGCGTGCAGCTTGGGTGGTTAGCTAATCTGCTGCTGATTTGTACATCTGCTATCTTGTTTGCTTGTTCTCAAGGCTCCCACCTCCCTTTCCTATGTTATCCCTCATTAACACATATCAAGTCTTCACCAACAGTTAACTTTCCTGGTTCTTATTATACGTAACAACACTTCCGATGCCACATGAGTGGATTCTTTCACACCAAATAATTCTCCAGTTCTCAGCATTGACTGGGTGTCGTACGTTTAACTGAGTCCTGACATTAACTGCCCAGAAAGTACAGTCTTCATGGGTTAAGGGCTCAGTCCCACAAAGCTGCCCTCTCCCCCCACACACGCTTCAGGTGCCAGCTGCAAGTCTCAGGTTGTCACCTATATTTCTGACCTACCAGCTATCCGTCTGGGATCCCAGGATCCTCTCAGGTCTGGTAATTTACAGAACCCAAGGACACAGTTTAGTTACTATTACCAATTTATTGTAAAGGATCTAAATCAGGAACAATCAAATGGAAGGGAAAGGTATGTGAAGGGACATAATACAGTTCTTGAACACAAGAGGAGGAACCTACGAAAAAGTAGATGCAGTTTCTTAGGAATGTCCATTGTAACAGATTTATCTCGGACAGACTTCGGGTCCCCTTCCCTGATGCTATGGTGGCACACCTCTGAGGTCTAACATAGGTTCAGTGTGTTGTTGGGAGTCGCAGACTCTTCTGAGTGGCAACTCCAGGTCTGGGACCCGGCCTTTCTAGTGCTCTGCTCTTCCCTCTGAGGAGCTACTGCATTCTTCATTGCTGCCCTCTAACTCCCAAGGCAGCAATAGATTGTTTTATCCTCCCAGCCCAGACCTGAAGTTCTGCAGAAATGTCTGTCTTTTTCTTTTAGTAATATAACCTTTGAATTATCTGGGCAGGTATCCCATCTATAGGGTGTATTAAAAATCCAAATGTTCTGTTACTAAAGGGAAAAGGCATTTCTGTTTGACTTTAATTTTACACTATATTTTATATATTTTTCTATTCTATACATAATACATACTATCACATATAATATGTAACATAATTATATATTCTTAATATTAATATGTTATCACAATAAGATGTATTATATAGTGCATTATATTGAATTATTATAGTACATATATGGAAAAAATCTTATACATTCTATAGTATCATCAGTATTGTTCCAGCCTCTCTTGCTGCTAATTCTAGCCACATGACTAAGATTTTTGTCTTTGCAGTATAAGCGGAAGTGGGTGGTACGACTTCTTAAAATACTGTCCTGAAGGGAGATAGAATAACCAGGATTGTTACAGACCACACAGTTGTGTTTCTTTTTCCATTAAAACCGTGACACTAGAAACATGTTCATTTCTAATATGGACTGACAGTGAACCCAAACAGTCCTGAAAAGGTCTAAAATTATTGCAAGCATCCATTCCCACAATTACTGTGTTATCTTCCTTAAGAGAAGAAAATACGAAACCTCTTAGAGTAATCTCAATGCGCTCTGTAGATACACGCTTGCCAGTCGTCTGTATCAGAGGAATGACTATTCCTCTGATTACATTGAGAAAACCCTCCAACAACTAGAAGAGAAACCCCTGCAAATGAAGATGACATTCAGATATGATCTGAAAAAAAAAAAAGAAACCAAACAAATAAAAAACCTAAGAGACATCCAGCTGGGAGCATGATAATTCATTAGTACATTATTGTCCCAAGAAATAATAGGTAACTCCTCTAATAAGCTGTTTGATTCCTAGTGACAGCATTGTGAGCTGTAAAGACACTTCCATTTCCTCCATTATTGTATCGTTACTCCTCCCCTCCATTTCCCCCATTACATGATTTTCCTCATCTCTGCTGAGGCTAAAGTGAATGCTTTCCCCTTCCAGGTAATTCTGTTTCCCATTCTCTGGAAGAGTGCTTTTCTTTCCCAAATTGCCAGTAATGACCCATTAATTAATCATGAAATTAATTTAGTGACACACAACAAGCATTCTTTCAAAAGAACTAAAACAAAATAGACACAAGAGAAAGTTCCCAGGTGCATTGCATGTTATCAGGATGAGTATATTTTCTGAAAGATTTGTTACAGCTGTATGTTTTCTGGGTCACAAAGTACATTTTATATAGGTCATTTATTGTGGGTCATAATCAAAAGAAGTTTGAACAGATTGCCCTAGAAATAGTTATCGTCACTCTCATACCTGTCCTCTGTGCTCAGAAATAATCTCCTTTTCTTTTCTTGCAAACTGCTGAATACTCACTTTTAAGAATCATTTGTTCCCCAGTGAGAACAGCCTTCTGGAGATTTTGTACCTTGTTATCTGACTGTCTTAACACTGCAGCAAATCCTCAGGGAAGTTCCAGCAGCAAAACCAGAGCTACTGTGTCGCTCTATTCATCGAACACTGGGTTTAAGGACCAGATGAACTTTGGAGGCTAGACGAGGTCTCTTTTTACCACGAAACTAGAATTTCCCTTTCTCTTAATCATCAAAGAGAGATCTAGAATATTTTAGCTTCCGTGGGAACTCTGTAAATGGAGGCTCAGACAATGTGGTAAATTAATCAACGTTAACTCTTTTCATTCTCTTAATAATCATCTCAGTTTCTGTTACTGTTGTTTGTCGATTAAACACATTTTTATCAGCCTTTGTTTCTCTGAACTGGAGTCTTTTCTCTCTCCCTACCATTTATTCTCATGTCACCCTGTTAACCATTATCTATATCCCATCTACTTAATAAAATGTATTCAGTAAGCAGAAGTGCATACAGTTTTCTAAGTTCAAATGCCTCAGGATTTTATATAAAACAAGAAAAGACTTCTTAAAACTTCTTAATGAAACCCAGCCTTTTCCTGATCTTTTAGGAATTCCTCACCAGGGACATTAAAAGCTACAACCACCTGATCTAGCATTTCATTGTCAGAGCCCAGTATTTTAATAAAACTTTATTATAAATTTAATATAAAAGAATATAGTTGTAATTCAAATTATTTTATCCAAAGAATTCCAGTGGGACTTACGTGTACTGAAGTCCATCCGCTGGTTTTCAGATCATGTTTAACCTGCTACATATGACTTGCCCCACCAGGTTAAATAGCTAGTGAATCTATTTGTCCTTACCATTTAATGCATGATATCTGTTCCAAATCTCATACAATTTGGAAAATCGCCATCATCATCATTGTCGTAACTTTTTGAAAATGTAAATAAGTGTTATAATCAGTATATTTATTTTTTATCTACAAGTCTATTTACAGCCAAGAGAGACTATCGAATATGCTTTCTTGTTTGAATGGATCAGTCATTTGAAGAGAGTACTCTTACAGGTCTCAGGGAGCAAATGCTCAACCCATACCACCAATATCCCTGGCATACTGTATTTGATTGCAGATAAGTGTTTGAAATATAGCTTATCATATGTATTTTTATAATTTTTTGTGATTTATTTTGAGCACCCCGAGTTGCAAAGAAATCATGGTTTTCTGATCTAGCTTGGAGATCAGGAAACAGGCTCCCTCTCAAGGTAAAATATGAAATTGAGACTGAAGCAGTTGTGTTAAATCAGAAGATCTAGTTTAAGGATTTCATTCCAAAATCTAAAGAATTTCTAAAAGGTGAATGAATGTACATTCTTTCAGTTCACTAGAAAACAACTCTCATTTTTCTATCAACAAAGAGTTTTGTCTCTCTTCACTCAATGGTTCCAAATGCTTAATTATTTTATTTAAAGAATTAGTGATTATTTATTTACAGGAAGGAAGCAAGCAAGAACGATTGCAAGTGGGCTGACAGGCAGGAAGGGAGAGGAGCAAGAGGTGTCTATCCTTTCACTTGGTTGTTCATGTTGGTTTTACACACACACACACACCCCACCGCCAACATCCAACCCCTCACCCAACAAACCCAGGCCTTGAACCAGGGTCCCTGAGCTTTGCGTGGACTACACCATCTGAAACCATGGACTTAACCACTGCAAATGCTCAATTATTTTAGACATAAAAAGAAAAGCTATATCATCAAAACAAAATTTCATCCTACTTCACTGTGATATGCTTCATTGCTAATTTTACATTTTGTGTATTCTTTGGGCATTTTGAAATTACACTTAAATGGAGCAATGGAAATACTGTAAGTCCATTAATGATCAGTAGTTTTACAAAAGATTTAGGGAGAAAGACTTACAACATTACAAAAAAATGAGCATTCATATCCGAGATCCCCTAGATAACGAGAGACAGTGTCCATCCCTGGAACATACAGGAGAACTCATCTCTCAATCTTTCTTCCGAGAATAGCAATGAGGACACTGCTGGACATCACGGAGCACCACGGACCTTATGCCCCTGGAATACTAGTGCTCCTCAACACTGTGAACCATTTTTTAAGCCCAGGAAATAGGTTTTCTACTCTCCGAAGCACAAACTCAAGTAGCTTTTGGATCATGTCCAGCTGGCTGAAACTCAGCCCAGATAAAACAAAAATGAACCTAACTGAAAGGAGAAATTGGCAATCTGACAAGAAATCGAGTATCAATTATTTTTAAGGGCCAACATTGTCAGGCTGGTGAGTAAGTTTGTGCTATTTTCAGAATCCCAAAGGAATACATTGGTGAAAAAAAAATGCATTCTTTCACCTCTTAACTCATCAGGAAACCAAGAACCAGATGTAAAATGTAATTCTAGAAAGTATTGTCTCACGTTTACTAAGTACGCACCCTGACTAGCTAAAATGGAAATAGACAGATAACAGGCATGTTATCACCAAGTAGATCCCCATGAAGCACTCAACTTGGTCTGTGGAGAAAACTGTCAAATACAACCTCATAGTGAAGTAAACACTGAACCAGGGTCGAAAGTCCAGGTTTTGTCATTAAACTATGAGAATTTTGATTTAGCTCCTCTTACTTCTTTTGAAGTATAAATATACCAAAATTTATAGAGTGTGTATGTGTGCGTGTCTGTGTGTGTTGCATATATATTACCTAGGTTTGTCAAACCTTAACATTGAGACTTATTTGTTTCAGAATATTTTACAAAACAGCACAGATAGTTCGAATCACATGAATTTCTCATCTTCTCTCCCATTCCATTGTCTCTACTCCCCCCACAGAACTAACCTGTGTTCTGAGTTCTGCTGTCTGTCATTCCCATGTCTCTTATTAAATATTTACACCATAGGCACACATCTACCTACACTATTTAGTATTGTGTTGTATGTTTATAAATTGTGTATAGATGATTTTATGTATACTCACAGGAGTCAACACAAATGAAAGGCAAAGAACAGGCACCCTGGAGTCACACAATCTGTGTTCAAATAGCAGTAGTGCTACTTCCTTTCTGTTGGTCTTGAGCAAATTAAGTTCTCTGTCCCTTCTTTCCCTCATCTGTTAAACAGGGAACATAATGGAACCTAACTTACAAACTGTCATGAGGATAAAAAGCATTAACACCTGGAAAGTACTTGTCTGGTACAAAGTATTATGTAAGTACTACCTGTTAACTATTCAAACATGCTATAGTATTCCATCGTATGAATGTTTTCCAATTTATATATCTAATTTCCCTTTGATGAACATTTAGATTGTTTCCAATTTTTTACTTCGATATGTCTCTTTGTGCATATGTGGGAGATTTTCTAAACTATACCTGAAAATTAAATTGCTGGCTTTAAGATGAGCCTAAGTTTGGGCTTAGCAGATAGTAGTATATTGCTCTCCAAATATTCCCAGTGTCACTCAAAATTCCTAATGCTCTATATCACCACCAATTTTAGTATTTTCTGCTCATTTCTCTGTTTGAAAAATGAGGAGCAGTGAACTAGATGACCTCTGGAGACTTTTTGCATTTTCTATAGTCTCTAACTCCCTTCCTTGAATGTCCCATTTTTTTCTCCATTTACTCACAGAGAAAAAAGTCCAGTGGATATGCATGTTATTTGGTAAACTATATTTCAAATAATCTATAAAGTAGAACATTCAATAATACACTTTCCAAGGTCCTAAGAAAAAATATTGCCTACAATGACAGTGTCCTATCCAGGCACAATTTTGACATTATTAAAACAATCAGCACTTTTCAGTGTTTTTAAAGCAGTAGATTCTTTTTCAGTAAAAATGTAAACTGAATTTCAGTATACTGATTGTTTCTTTTTTTTCCCTTCTGCTTACCAGAAATAGATATCTTATAAATTGCCTCAAAGCTTCTTGTAATGTAATTTTTATTATTGCCTTGGTGAACTTCCTGAAATTAAGAAATATTGAATGGTTCCATTTATCTTGTTACTTTATTAAATTTGCACTTTCATGTTTTCATTTTAGATTAGAATATATTTGCCATACTAAAATCTTCTGGAAGTTTCCATATTAGAAAATAATTGCCTGTTATTGCCAAATAACTAATTTTACTACCTATAATTTCAATAGAGAAAAAGGATACAGCGTCAAGCCTTGAAGATTATCACTGTAGACCAACATTGCCACCTAATGGTAAGAAGCTTAATCACATATTTCATGCTGAAAAAGTGGGGTTTTTTTTAAGTTTTTATTTAGTCAAGATTTGGAAACAACCTAAGTGCCATTGAGCAATGAATGGATAGACATGTGATCTATATACATACATATATACATATACAATCATATATATGTATGTACATAGATATACATATACATATAAATAAACACACCTCCTCTTTATGCATTCATAAGTTGAATACACAATAGAATGCTATTCAGTTATTTTTTAAAATAGCAAAATCTTGTTATTTACAGCAACATGGATGGACCTATAGGGTAATAGGCTAAGTAAAGTAAGTCAGAGTAAGACAAATACCATATGATTTCACTCATATGTGAAAGATAAAAAAAAAAAAAACAATAAATGAACAAATAAAACAAACTCTTAGATTATGAGAACAAAATAGTGATTACCAGAGGGATGGGGGTAATGGAGTAAAGAAAGTCAAATATTTAGTAGTGGATGAAAACTAGACTTTTTGACATTGAATTATAATGCTCTATATCTAAAACCTGTGTAATGTTATAAGCCAATGTTGCAGTTCTTCTTTTCTAACATTACAACAATTTCCTTTTTTAATCACCCAGCAATATTATTACCTTTAGCTCTTTTTTCTTACTGTTAGCCAGTTAGAGATGGAACATTATAGCATTGCTCTCAGGTCTTAATAATCAAAGAACTTTAAAATGTATAGTAGGGGATTCCTACCATATTTTATAAATTTCAATATATATATATATTTGTATAATAAAGTCTGATTTGTCATGCTTTTATCAGTATGAAGTTTCTCTCAACTTCCCTTCCTAAGTCCTAAAGTACCATGATTAAATGACCCCATAGCTCTCCAAGATCCATACTAAATTATCAAATAAATCACATTCACTATAACTTTGGAATTTATTTCACTTTACTGCATTTTTAACTGTTATCCTGAACATGCGCTATGTGGAAATTCCCAGTTATTTCTCGGTGATATATATTACCTGAAAGTGAGAGACACTTGTTCACTTTTATAAAGATTATCACATAAAAAGGAGCATATGTGAAAAAAAATCAGAACATGTAGACACTGACAAATTAATCAATTTGCGTCTTTTCACATTTTCTGTTGTGAGAAATCCTAAGACAAAATGGTTTTTTATCAAGTACCTCACAGGTGAGTGTGAGGCCCTTGTAACAAAGCACATTCCCTGATGGAAAAATTCTCCAAATGAGTCTTCCTCTTCTTCCAACTTACAGCTCCTTTAATCACACTGTTAAAGGGATGATGAGGCATGCCCTAGTTAATAACCAGCCTTTCAATCCTGTGTCAAGTCTGTGGGCCCACTCTCAAGCCCAGATCCTTCAATCACTGAAAATTCTGTGTCGATAAGTGGTTTCAGAAATTTCTCAACCTTGGTTAGTCTTTGCTTTAGCTTCTGCTGCATTGACTCATACTCAGCCAATATCCGAGCAAACCTTGTTTGCAGGAGGTCTACTGATCCCTCCATTCGGGTTACTTTCTCTTCCAGATCTTTAGGATCACTTCCAGAATTGGCAATATTTATATCCAGCAGACCATCTTTCATCAAGATTTGCTTCCCTTTCTCTTCTAACATTGTTTTGGCATCTGGGTACTCAGTTAGAGCTTCCATAAGGTCATCTTTTGAGAGACAGAACAGATCAGAATAGCCAATACTTTTAATATTGGCTGTTCTTCGATTACCAGCTTTGCTGCCTTTAATATTAAGAATGCTGATCTCACCAAAGTAGCTGCCATCACTCAATACCACAAACTGAGTGATTCCATCATCTGCCACCACAGCGAGTTTGCCTTCCTTGATGATGTACATCTCTCGTCCAATATCCCCTTTCTTACAAATGTAATCTCCAGGACTGTAGACTTGGGGTTGTAATTTCAAGACCAACTCCACCAACAGACCAGCCTCACAGTCTGCAAAAATTCGCACTTTTTTTAGTGTGTCTAAGTGAACGTTAATGGCAATCTCTGCTCTTAGTTTATCAGGTAGATACTTCAAGACTTCTTTCTCGTCAACTGTTTTTTTATTAGTCCACAGATAGTCAAACCATTTTATAACTCTCCTTTCCATGTCTTTGCTTACATTTCGAAAATGCATATATTGCTTGATAGCATCAATCCTTGCTTGAAATTCTGCTCTGGCTGCATTCATGTTGGAAATCATAGAACCTATGTTACCAACAATGGTAGCAAAAATTAACACTCCAATTAAGAAATCAACCACCACAAATATGTACTCAGAATCCCTCACAGGTGGTGGTGTTTCACCAATGGTGGTTAAAGTCAGTGTAGACCAGTAAAGGCTGTATACATATTTTCTAGCCAAACGGCCAAATTCAGGATCATTAACATCAGGATAGACCCATGTATCATTTCCAAATCCAATGACTTTCGAAATAGAATAGTACACGCATGCATTCCAGTGGATAATGATGACGATATACATAACAAGGTTAGAAATCCTGAAGATATTTGGGTAGTTTGTCCTTGTTTCTGTTCTCTGAAAGAACTCAAACATACGAGAGATCCTTAACAGTCTGTTTAATCTAATTTCTGGATAGCTCCACCCAAGTTTAAAATACAACAGATCAGTTGGTACCACTGAGAGAACATCAAGTTTAAATTGCAAGTTTGATTTGTATTTGTCAATAAGCTTAAGTTTTTCCTTCACCAGCAATCCTTGTTCTAAGTAACCTAAAATAGGGAGAGAGAAAAAAATAAAGCTGATCCAATGCTTTTCCTTTTTAATGCCTTCGTGAATTTTTCTAAAGTAACTCTCAATGAACTTCACTGAGGTTAAAACAACAATTCTATCCACTAAGTATACTTTTATCAATGTGATCATCAACAGGTTACTGTGGCAAATATTCCTTTGGAGAAATAAAAAGTAAAACTGAAAGTACAAAAGAGACATGAAGTGGAATGTACATAGTGTATACGATGTATGTATACAACTCTCTTGTAGATTCCCCGACCCCATCCAGGCAAGCCATTCCTTTTATAAACAATGCTCTTGGAAAGTATCCTGAACACCATACACTGTGCCATATACTTCTCATCACGCTCTTAAAATCCTAGTCCTACCCTTGAAGCTTAGGTACGTGTCCTGCTATCTGACTAGTATGCATATTCTTGCCTTACCCCTTTCAGTGGAAAGCAACTGTCCTTCCAGGTTTCATTTTCATCTCTTCTTCTTGCCCAGCCCACCCCACCCCGAGCCTTCCTTAAATGTATGGGAACACTTCCCTTCTCCTACACTGCTGCATGGGCCTGGTGATTAAACCCAGAATTTGAGCATTCTGATTCATTCCGCTAAGGAAAGAATTGGTTTATCCTCCTGTACTGTCTACAAACTACAAATAGGACAGAACAACTGGACCGTTGCTCCAGCTCACTGATGTTTAGAGAATGTCCCTATTTTGCATAATGATTCTTAAAAGCTATACTCTATGATACTGGTTAGACTTGCATGTGGAGAGCAGTGGAAGCAATGAGCTTATACCTATTTAAGAATACTTCAAACAGAAAGCTATCAGATCCTGCCATCTGGTTAATAATTTCTCACCAGAGACCATAAAGTTAAGGATATGCAGCCTGTTTCTTATAAGCTGTCTAGTGCAACCCTGCTGGGTACAATGACATTTTCTCCATGCCTTTGCAAGGTATCTCTCTATTAAGCAATAAGTACCCCTTTCCCCACGGTGCTGGCAGAATTTTTCTGTTCTCTCTATGTCTCTAACCTGACATAAACCCAAAAAAACAGGACAGTGGAGTCACCAATTCATGTTCAAAAGCTCTCTTAGGAACTTACTTCTGAACCAGCTGGAATAACCTAAGCCTGTGTGTAGGTATATGATACTCTCACTTTCAACTGTATCTTTTCCTCCAAAACAGATTTTTATGAATTCCTCTTGAAAAATACTAGAGGAAACTTCAAATTATAGAATAAAAGCATGTAATTGCAAAATACCCCAAACTAAACATATTTACCTGTCCTTGTTCGTACAAACATATCAAGAAGATAGACTGTATCTGACAGGTAATCAAAAATGAGCCAGTATTCTAGGTAATTAGATTGAAGTTCATCAAAGCATGCTCTGTAAGACACAAGAGGTATAAAATTAGGTTAAGTGGGAGTCAATGGAAGAAATTGTCTTCTTTGTATGATATTTTTATCCTATTAAGGAGTATAACATGCTAACTCTAGGCGGGGTCAGAGTCCATTTAATCAAACATGGATTTACCAATCTTTCTGAATGGTTGGATTTAGTTTTCTTAAACTTCTGAATCCCGGTGTTCTTTCTACTATACTAGTTGAATTGTGAAAACATCAAATAAGAATAAATGGTTTCAAGCTAAAGTCAAGATATATTGACTTTCAGTAAAATCTTATTGACTATCAATTATTGACCAAATGCTTCAGGAAGTTGTGCTTATTCCTGGAGATACTTACTGTATAAAAGACAAAGAACCATAAAAATCATTTGAGAAGCACATCTGACTCTAGAACAACCTAGGTCCTTGATCTTTTTCTTGCCATTCTGACTCTTGTTCTGTTCTAGGCAACATTTTTTTTCTTGCAGGTCAAATAAAATGAAAAGTTTCTCCCAAAGTTCTAGTTAAATGAACAGTCACAAGTTTGAAAGTATAAGCTAACCTCATCACTCTACTGGATACCCAAGCATATTGGGAACCAAATCACCTGCTCTTGATCTTAGGAAAACTCATTAAGAATAATGTAGCTTTTCTTACAATGTGGGGGGTGGGGGTGGGAAGAGGTATGTCATGAAGAGCTGTCCATCAAATTGTTGAGTCAGTTAACTGGGAATCTAAAACTGGGAATTCACAAAAATATATAACCTTGCAATGACCATAGTCCAATTGTACATAACAGGTAGGGTAATGCAAAATAGCCAGTTGTAATATGTATTTCCTGAGGGATCAATAATCATGACTTCTTTCTTCCCCCTAGCAGCAATTAGAAAGAAAGGAAAAGTTACCAAGAAACAAAAACATTTTTATTTCACATATCAAATATAGTTATGCCACACTAATGAAACAGAAGCAAGTTGGAGAAGCTCACTCTATAGTGGAAGATTAGGTTGATGTAAGTGCATCAGTCATAAGAAATTGGTTAGTGAGGGGTGGATAATTAGATATTTAAATTACTAGTCTTCCATTAAATCCTGCCTTATAGTTTCATTAAAGCCCTAGTCTTAGTTTGATGTTGCAAACACTTCACTCCAGCCATGGAAAGGGAACAGTAATGCAAGAGATACAAACACTGGACATTTCACAGACCCCTTAAGTAGGTTATGGGTAGTGGGAGAACAGTGGCTTGTCTACTCCCTACTGGGTAACAAAACAATCAGAAATTACACTGTGAAGGGAAACTCATGACTTTTTTCGCATCTGTATGGAAGAAGGGTATAACAAAATCTAATAAAAAGTGCTTGCTCATTAAGTGTGTATGAAAAATTTTAAAAGACAATAAAGGGCAAGAGGAAGCAAGGAAGAAAATACTTGGCCAAGTAGAAACTTAAAACAAATATTTAACACCTTAGCTATATTTTAAGGACTTTTCCCTTTATACAAATTTCAACAATTGCTTTAACAGGCACAAAAAATATTGGATAATTGGTAAGAGTTTTCTTCAGTAAGTTTAGAAAAATACTTCCTCTGATGAAAAGAAAAATAATTGATTTGCAAATATCACTCAGCCTAACCCTTTGTGAAATCCTAATTCTCAAATGTTTGTGTTTGTTTATTTATTTATTTTATAGAGGAAGGCAGGTAGACACTGAGCTTTGCATGGCCCCTAGCCACCAACTCGGCCACTTAAGCCAGCAGGGTGTGCCAAATATTTGTTTTTAAAAGGACTGTTCAAAATGACGGATGTTTTGATAGCACTTGTACTACTTCCATTAGGCATGACTTTTGCAATGAGACTTCCTTACCTTGGTATTGTCAAACAGTATGTATTACTCAAAATAGTAATAAAATTACTTTTTAATTTCAGTTTTTTAATTGATGTTAAGATCCAATGAACCCAAAATTTTTGGAAACTAAATATCTCCCAGTGGTAAGTTTATCTTTACCAGGGCTTGGGAAAGGAAATTAATTATATCAGTGAAAATTCTACATGAGAAAACTAAGAATAAGACTATTATTGATAATTTTAAGAAAAGTTTCATTCATATTTTATAATTATGTATTTAGTCTTTATACAGGTCCTCTTTGCTACAGTTTTAGAAAATTATTTCTGCATTCAAAACTCATTGCAAATTCATTCCTAATTTCACTCCCGGTAAAAATACTTACTCTTCTTTCTTATCTTTGCCTGTCTCCTCTTTCTTTTTAGTCTCTTTGTCCTTTTTAGTCTTCTTTTTCCTCTCTGGATTCTTTTTATTTTCACTTTTATCATCTGACTTGCTGGAAAAGTGCATTATGTAGTTAGTATGAAAATGTTATGGGAAGAAAAGTGAAAAATCATTCATGCCAAAATCTAACTTACCTTTTCTTTTCTTTTTTCTTTTTCTTCTTTTCTTTTGGTTCCCTAGAGAAGAAATAATATCTGTCACATAATTAAATTGCATTCTGACTTCCATTTTATTTACTCTCCTCTCCATTGAGCAAAAATTCTAGATCTTGCATTCAAATACCTGCCTCCCATGCTCAGGAACCAGAAATAGGACCTCCTAATGGAGAAATTCTGCAAAAGATAGACATGCATCCAGAGAATAAAACAAACAAGCAAAACTCCTGGGTTAGTGTATGTTGAAAACAGCGGGGGAAATGGTAGTAAATAAAAGCATAAACCCAAGAACAGGAATCTAAGAAACAGCAGTTCCCAAAAGAATACACTTTCAAAGTCTCAAAGTATAAAACTATTTTTCGAGCTTTAAACTTCTTGATATCATCTATATTTATCCTTGAATACGAGCTTGGAGAATTTTAATAAATTCAATGTCTTTAGAGGGGTGATCCTGACTTAAACAATTTTTTTGTGAGTGGTCAAAAATGTGGTGAGGTCTTTGAGGACTCAACCCCACCCTCCAGGGAAACTAAAACAGAAATAAACAACTGGGATTACAACAGGCTAAGGAGTTTCTTCACAACAAAGAAAACATCACCAAAACCAGAAGGAAACCTACTAAGGGGGAGAAAATATTTGCATTCAATATTTCTGACCAAGGCTTACTATCCAAAATATACAAAGAACTCATAAAACTCAAAAACAGAAAAATAGTCAATCCAATCAAAATATGGGAGGAATTGGAGAGACACTTTTCTGAAGAGGATATACAGATGGCCAACAGGCACATGAAAAGATATTCCTATTCACTGGCTATCAGGGAAATGCAAATTAAAACAACAATGAGCTATCACCTCATACCTGAAAGACTGGCTATTATCCAAAAGTCAAGAAACAACAAATGCTGGTGAGGCTATGGAGAAAAGGGAACACTTTTGCACTGTTGTTGGGAGTGCAAATTGTTACAACCCCTATGGAGAACAGTTTGGAGATTCCTCAAAAAACTGAAATTGGAAATCCTATATGATTCCGTCATTCCACTTCTGGGCATCTACCCAAAAGATACAAGAGCACCATCCACAGAGATGTATGTATCCCCATGTTTATTGCAGCCCTATTCACAATAGCTAAGAACTGGAAATTACCTAAGTGCCCAACATCAGATGAATGGATAAAGATGTGGTCCATATACACAATGGAATACTACACAGCCCTTAGAAGAGATGAAACCCTGTCATTTGAATCAACATGGATGGAGCTAGAGGGGATTACGCTAAGTGAAACAAGTCAAAAGAAGATAGATACCAGATGACCTCACTCGTAGGTGAATGTGAATAGACAAAACAAAGGAACAGATGAAACATAACCAACCCTGAAAAATTTACAACAGAACTGAGGTTACCAAAAGGGAATTGGGGGGTGGCGTGGGGCATGGGGGGGATGGTGGTGGAACCCATTGGACAAATGGGAACAACAGTTGGTGATTTGGTGAGGGCATGGTGTATTGAAATATATCTAAGAAGTGGGGAACCTATACATAGGATGTTATTTTAATGTGTAGAATAATTACTACAATAAAAATATTAAAATAAATAAATAGCAGCTATTGGAGGGGGTGTGGAGGAAAAAAGACTTCCTACACTGTTGGTGGGAATGTAAATCGGTACAACCTCTTTAGAAAACAGTAAAGCAATTCCTCAAACAAATAAAGGTGGATCTGCCATTTGATCTGGCAATCCTACTCTTGGGCATATACTCAGAGAGGGAAAATAAAGCTCTGTGATAACACAATGAAATCAAAGTCCATAGAATCATTTGCTGGATTTGAGAATATCTTTTCTATATACAATTTCTTCTTGTGCAGAGATTATGTGATGTGAGGCTTCTTTCTATAATTAACTTTTTCTATGAGCAAAGAAATAGATTATAGAATCTGACAGACCTATGGTCATAACAGGCTGCCACTGCTGGTTCAAATGTCTCATGAATGAACAGACATCTCACTACCACTGAGATTGTCATAAAGGCTATTAATGGGAGCGAAGTATGGGTAAGAGTTGGAGAAACTGAGAAGAGGAAGAATGTTAAAGGGAGGGAAATTTTTAGGTACAAACGTACAAATCAACTTTGACTGGGTAAGAATGACCCAGTAAATGTGAAAAATTGCTATTGAGGAGAAATGGGAAATAAATCGATAAGTGAGGTAGGGATAGGTATCTAAGGTTGTCATGTACCAACAGAACAGTACTAAATAGATGTTCAATAAGGATGAATTTATCACTATGGGAGCATACTCCTGTGATACAGGATTTAACACCTGGAAGATGGTATTCATACATGCTCAGGTGTTCTTAAATGTTCAGAAAAGGTGATGGACCACACTAAGTGAAATAGAAATTACAAAATGGCTTGGCAGATTTTGAGTAAGTTACAAAAAAGACAGAAATGGTGTGCTAAAGTGTGTATACCACGTAAGGAAGATAGCCCTCCAAGTGATGATCTCTAAGAGGACTCAGGGTACAACAGTGAATAAGGAATACACTGATGAGAGGGGAACCAGAATCACTGGGAAACTCAGCATTACTGTCCTCTGTACACCAGGACTGATAGTGGGATATTCTGTTACACAAGTGGGTTTCCTGAGAGCAGTAGGGATAACAAGATGTAGAAGTGACAGAGACCAGTGGCAGTGCTTCCTTGTCAAAGGAGACATGGGTTCAATAATTTTAATTTGTAGCAAGGTGAGCAGGCTAGCCAGGAAGGTTAACCCACAGGAAGCTGTGGGAAAGGCCAGTAAAATACTGTAGTTCTTGATAAATGGGCAGTCTGTTGGTTGATTCGTTAGGGTATTATTTGACTTACATGTGGCTGTGCCCTTTTACACAAAGAGGATACATTCCAAGACCCCCAGTGGATTCCTGAAACCACAGATCATTCTGAACCCTATAGATACATGATTTTTCTATATATACATGATATATAGTATAATTGATAAATTAGGCACAGTAAGAGATTAACAATAATAACCAATAAAATAACAATCAGCAACATATTGCAATTAAAGTTTTCTGAATGTTTTCTCTCTCTCAAAATATCTTATTTTACATAGTATTTTCAGACCATGAAGCAGTGGGTGGTGAAACTGTAGTTGAGGGAGAGCTACTGTACAGCCAAAACAAATCAGAAATGTATGGTCTGGAAGTTGAGAGTAACTTTCCCCAATAAAAAGTCACTGTTCTTTGAATACTTTCTACACATGGATCATTTCTAAGAAATGAAATCATTGACTTAGAAAGTCATGCCTCTTCACAAAAGACTACAATACCATGACAAATATATTTAGTAATGATTTCCTCAGTCTTTCCTCCAAAGAAAACTTATGATCATTTATTTATGTAAATCGGGGGTGGCGGGAAGCAGTGCCTAAATATGTCGCAAACTGACACAGGACCCAAATTGATATTGAGACCCAGAGACTGAAGCATCATCATGCCCCTATATTAAAGAAGGAGTCATATGGTGGCCTGGAAATAATAGATCCTCAGGGGTCACATGAAATATCAACTCTCTTCTCTGAAGTTCCTCTTCTCCCTCTGCCCAATCCTGCTCCCTTAACTCGCTCCTAGTTATTAGTCCTGAGAGGACTACCAATAAGACTGAACACAAACCTCCATCTCAGAGTCTGTCTCCTGGGAAACTGACCTAAGATACATTGGCTAAAAATGGAAAAGATTAATTGTGTCTCATTTACTTTCGCCAGGAGAGACAATTGCAAACACACTACTGGACAAAATTTTCTACATGTATGCAAATAAATTAATATATTTTTAATATGAGCAGTTACATTTTTCAGACATAAATAAGCAAATAAAATAATAGAATGTCATTGCCATTATGAGTTTGTTCAATAAATGTCTGCTCTATAATAGATTCAGATATATTCATTTTTACTGTTTTTTTTTAAACAAAGTTTTGAGTTTCTATTGTAAATATACTTACTGTTCTTTGTTGCTGCTATTGTTAACATTGAAAAGTGCAATGGCACTAGGCAGTTTCTGCTCCCTGGGAAATGAAAAAAGACATGAAATAACAATAGTCGTCATCTGTACAACGCCTGTGGTAAGCAAAAAGTCTTACATAACAAAATCTTTTCAGTGGTCTACTCATTACTAATAATTACTTTGACAATTTTTTATAGAGTGCCTTAAAGCAGGAGTTGTCAAATATCAGTGCCATGAACCAAAGTGATCAGTAAATACCTATTGATCAATGCTCACACCAAGAATTAGCACCTCCATGACTTTGAGTGAGTCAGCTTGGATACCACTAACTCCCAGCAAGAGATTTAAGACTCCCAGGAAGAGATTTAAGACTTAGATGGTTGGGAAGATAGGAATAAAAGAAAAGAGGAATGAAAATAGAATTGAAAAGCAGGAGATGGTCAGTGAGAAGAGAAATGGAAATGAGAAAAAGGAGAGAGAGAGAGCAAAACAAACAGCACAGATATGTTCTGTAGGATGGGAAGCCCAGATGCATAACATCACCACACTACTGCCATAGACCCGAAGTCCTGTGTTTAAAATTTTCATGATTGCTTTATTTCCTACCAAAAGGTTTTCGTTTCTCTTTTCTAGCTACTCACTCCAGTACTGCAGAGTAGGGTCCTTGAAAGTAGGATCAAATGGGATAGAACATTTTAGAGAATGACAGCCAACTACTTGTGTACCATTGCTTCCTGAAAGAAAGATCAGAGAGACGAAAACCAGAGAGGATTGGGGCATGAGGTTTCTTCAGGGCTTCAGGGGAAATGATCAGCAAGACTGGTTTGGAATTGGTTGTCCCCAGGAACCCCATGGGGGCAGTTTCCCAAGAGAGCAAAGGGGTAGGGAACAAAAGTAACATATTACTCCAGGATCTCACATAGCAGCTGGAGAGCAAGAGCCTTTGTCAAGTCCAGTAAATAGAGGAGGAGAAGAGCTTTCTTTTATTCATTGTTTTTTGGGGTTTTTTGAATTATGGAAGGATAAGTCATACTGCTCACCTCTGTGATGGGAAGGTCATTCTCTGTGAATTATTTCTAAGGAAATTCTTTGTGTTTTCACTCTCTGATTCTTCAAATATAGAGGCACCGTCATCATCATCGGAAAAGGAGCTGTGGTTCCATCAGGAAGAAAAGAATCAGATCAATGTTTCATTTAAAAATTTTAATTTACATATATGAAAATGCACAGGTCCTAAATATATAGTGGTCCTAAATGTTATTGTATACCCCTGTGAAAACCCTGCCCCACTTCTCCAAATAGAATATTGCTATCACCCCAAAACATTCTCTGACTATTTTTTTAATAATTCCTTATGGTAATTTCATAATTCTACCATATAGGTTATTAAACTCTAGAACACCTGGATAAAATCCTGTAGTATTTTCACTTAATCTGCTTAGTTAAAAATCAATAACTAATGGTGTACCCTGGTGACTCAGGTTAAGCCTGTGTCTGGGGCACAGTCCACACACAGTTCAAGGACTGGGTGTGCAACCTAGAATGGGGACAGGGTGGGCAGACAATTAAAATGAACCTGTAACTAAATAAAATGCTTCTTTCTCTTCTCACTTCCTTCCTGCCTGCTGCCTGCCTGCATTCATTCCTGCTTGCCTGCCTTCTAAAAAATGTAAAAATAAAAAATCACAAGGTGGATTTCCTTATCATATGATAAAAAGAAAAATTTTCTTCTGTTATTTAGCCAATGATTTAAACTGTTGTGAAAGAACATTTTTCATTAGGAGTGTCCTTGCCTCATCTCATCTCCTCTCTCAACTAGCACACAAAACAATTTTTAATTATGTTGAAATGAAAACTGTACAAAACACATAGAATTAGAGTATAAGGACAATAAGCAAAACACATGTATTAAGAAACTGCTTTCTAGGTCTTTCATATTTTGAATATTTGATGCATTAGTTGATATTAATATTTATCAAGTAGAAAGTGTGTTATCAGTGTTTTAGGTCATAATATGCAATTTTCAATTCTTTGAACTAACTTTTCATGGTAATATTTTCTTCCACTAAAGCATAAATTTGATCTCATTTATACATGTTCTATTCATTTATAGGGCAAACATCTTTTACATAGCCATAAACAACTTATTGTCACCAATTGAAAAAGATATATGCACCCCACATGTCTATTGCCATATTATTTACAATAGCAAAGAGCTAGAAACAACCTAAGTGCCCATTGACAGATGAGTGGATAAAGGAGATGTGAGATGTGTTATAAATACACAATGGAGTAATACTCAGCTATCCAAAAGATCAAATCCTGCCATTTGCAACAACATGGATAAAACTAGAGGGAATTATGCTTAGTGAAAACACTATATATACAGGCATATATAAACATGTATATGTACAGAGAGAGAGAGAGAGAGAGAGAGAGAGAGAGAACATTGGATTATTTTATTGAAGTAAATTAGAATTACAAAATAATATGTTCAGATGTACAGATTCACTCCTCATCAAATATTAGCACACCATGCCCACCAAATTTCTAGTATCCCTCCACCACTGTCCACTGGGGCCTCACAACCCTTTGCTCTCACAATCACTCCCCTCTGATAACGTCAGTTCTGTTGTCACTGTCCAAGGGTTCGTTTTTGCTTTGTCTTAGTTTTTGTTTGTTTTTTTTTCTTTGAATTCCATATATGAATGAGATCACCTGGTATTTGTCTTTCTCCTTCTGAATTATTTCACTTACATTATCCACTATGTTATCCAAATGGCAAGATTTCACCTTTTTATGACTATGTAGTATTCCACTGTGCATATATACAATATCTCTTTTATATATTCATCTGTTCCTGGACACATAGGTTATTTCCACTTATTAGCTATTATAAATAATGATTTAATACACATGATGGTGCATATATATTTCTGAATTAGTGTTCTTGTGGGGTTTCTGATAAACACCCAGAAGAAAACACTATATATTTTTAAACGTGCTAGAATTCCATACTATATATAATTTTTTAAATATTTATCTATTTCAATGCCATCCAATTAGATTTGAAATGTTCCATAAGGAAAGGCCCTTCCTGCAACTAAGGTAATATTTGTTATAGGTGCTTCATAGTAATGCTTACAATAATATCTATGTTCATTAATAGGCAGGTTATACTGTCCCAAAGTATTAGTAGACTCACTAAATTCAATAAGTTACAAAATTCAACATTATAAATTATAAGTTCAATTTAAATTAAATCTGGTTAAATGTAAGAACTGAGGCTGATATTAAAAATGTATGAAAAAAATACATGAATTTACCTGTATGCTCCATTTTCCATCCTTCTTATTTCTTTTTCAATATCTGGTACAATCACATTGGGAATATTTACAAAAGTGTACTGTGTATTGACTATATTTTTCTTCATTGTCAGTTTAATATCTGGGGAGAAAAAAGTCTTATTAGTAGGAAGATTTTTTTATATGTTTATGTATATAATCAAAAGGTTCACTCTACCACTCTTCTAAGGCTGTAAAACAATATTTTTTTCTTGAAATGTGGACTTATAAGATGCATTCTCTTAGCACCTTTCAAATATATAATACAGTATTGTTGATTGTAGTCACCATACTACACGTTACATGCCAAGACTTACTTATTTTATAACTGGAAATTTGTCCCTTTGACCTGTTTCACTCATTTCCCCCACTCCACACCTCTCCACCATCTCTAGCAACCACCAATCTGTTCTCTGTATCTATGAATTTGAGTTCTTGTTTGCTTTTTTTTTTAGATTCCACATGTAAGTGAGATCATACCGTAGTTGTCTTTCTCTTTCTGATTTATTTCATTAACAAAATGCCCTCATGACCTCATAAGATCCATCCATGTTGTCACAAATGACAAGATTTCATTCTTTTTTATGGAGCAATAGCATTCCTCTGTGTGTGTGTGTGTGTGTGTGTGTGTGTGTGTGTGTGTGTGTGTGTATTATGACTTCTCTATCCATTCAACCACAGATAAACACTTAGGTTGTTTCCATATCTGACTATTACCTCAAATAATGCTGCAGTGAACATGGGGATGCACGTTTCTTTTCAAACTGGTGTATTTTTTCTTTGGATAAACACCCATATAATAACAATCTATTCCTGGTTATTTGTAGTAATTATTCTTTAATAGAATACATACATGTTTCAGTTAATTACCATTAGTCAGTATTTTTGTGTGTATATTTTTAAAATAAAAAAATTATAACAGAGACACAGATCATATATATAGTTCTTTTCTATTTTAGATTTACCCTGCTTTTGAAATATTCAGGCAATGGAGTTATAGAACCAAACTATAAGGACCTTACATATACATCAATCAAGTAAGTAACAAGAAAACGTAGTGATATAAACCAAATGTGTGTAACCAGTTATGAATTTCTATAGCCATTCAGAAAAAAAAAGTTTTGAGTGGTATTCAAAATTTGGAGTGAATAGGGATGCAATAGATACACCTTTGTAGCCAGCTCCCTAAATTCTTCTGATGCATGTAGTCCTACCACATACTGGGAAGAACAATGGCTTAAACTCTTGCCGGTTATATTATTTCTCAAAAGTGGTGGGGCAGGGGGCAGGGAGACAAGGTCCCCAGTTTCCTCAGTTGATACATTTGCTTCACGATTCTCAAAAGGACCCTCTCTCCAATTCTGAAGGTACCCACTTAAGAATGACAGTAACTGAGGCACGAATGCTCTACTCCAGGTGCATCCTGATGGAGCAGTGGTTGAGTCTGCCGCCTAAGCCCAGCACAGTTCATATACATACCAAGGACTGGGTTTTGAGTCTCATGATCAGGGGTAACCACCAAGATGAACAACTAAACAAAAAAAGTGCTTCTTCCTCCACTCTCTGTCTGCTCTACTCACCTTCATTCCTGCTTGCACCTTTTCCTTTTAAAAAATGAAAAGAAAGCTGTACCCTGTGCCTTCTCTGGTTGTTTGTAGTCAGTACCACAGTGGTTCTGGCTGCAGGATGGAGAAAGTTCCTCCTCCCAAGCCCTCACCTGATCCTGGAGGATTGTCCATCCTCTGTGAGTCACTGCTTAAAAGAACATACCTATTTCCACCTGGGAGGCTCCCTTTGAGGGATTCCCTGGGAAACCTTGAAACACCTTCCAGTAAGGCTGGAAGTCTTGTAAAAGGTCTGTGAGTGCAGGTGGGTAGAAACAGGAATTATGTGCCTTTGATGATGATGCAAATGTATATGGACCCAAAGTTTCCATCGACCCAGGAATTTTTGAGGTTCCATAAGCACACACAGTCCAGCAGATGACTAGGTCAAGGTATTCACCAATACTGCTGGACTAGTTGACTGTTATTCAGCATCCATTTCTGACTGGTATAGTGCCCAACCACTGTAGCTATCGCTAAATATTTTTAATATCACCCGTACTCCCTAATTTTTATTTTTGTGCTTTACTTTAGTGCTTCAATTCATTTATGAGTTCTTGAAAATCAGGATATTTTTCAAAAGTCCCTTTTCACCCCACCTTAATTTCTATTACGGTGTTGCTCAATTATTATGTGCTCAAGTTCACCTAGTTTCAAGACCAATCCATCAACAGTAAGCTATTTTAGAAGTTTTCCCATGCATTACACATGTTCGAAATGGGAATTGTGTTTTCTAATCAAGCAGAAATTTTTATAACTCATACAATAAATTTTTAATGCCACAAAAACAGATTATTCCTAAGATACAAATGTTGTTCTAATTGCAGTTCCCTGATAAAGGCATGATGTTTTCACTTTTGTGTCTTTGCAAAAACACTCCTTCCACCTCTAAAATCCATCTCCTTGTGTCCTACACAGCTGTCCCCCATTGCTCAAGATCAAATCAGGATCAGCTCACATCCTTCTCTTTCTGCCACTGCATTTTGTACCTAGTTCAGCTACTTTCCTCTGTGACAGATTGCTGTGCACAACGAGGCTGAGATCTGCCCTAGGTTGCAGACATTAGCAACCGCAGCAGAGTGCCTGCACACAACAGATCCTTGATAAATGCTTAGAGTGACCAAATCTTGCTGCTGTGACTGAAAATTATACTCAGATGACTTTTAATTAAAAATTATGGAAACTCGCTCGATTTAAAATGATTTTGAAAAAGTTCTTAAGATGGTAGCCATGATGGGTTTTCATTTAGTGTCCATTCTTCTCCTCTCCTGTGCTTTCATGATTGCAAAGACAGGGAGAGAGAAAGATCTATATTTCCTAGACTTCTTTGCCGCTTAGGTTCTGGGTACCACTTAAGTTTAGTTAGTCAAATGCATTTCTGTGAGCTCTGGAAGGTGGAAGCAAGACGAAGATAACAGTTTTTCCACCTCTGCTATGGCTGCCAGCAAGGATAGCCAGGGAGACAGTGGGTGTCCTGAGATATCAACCCTTGTCCTGTCACTAGCCTTCTGGGTGCTGAAGACAGGGTATCCGGTTTGTGCTAGAATGGATCTAGCAGTACCAAGGTAGTTCTTGAGCCAATAATTGCAGTGGAAGTGGCGTCCTGGGCCCTGGATCACAGTTAAGGTGACACATGCTGGAATAAACAGTGCTAGGGGGAACTTCCTTTACTGTCTACCTCCCAGATTGTGAGAGGGGAAGACACTTCCTTTCTGGGCTCTTTCTGGGACGTTGGGGAATCATTTCGTAGGGCTTGGTCTAGCACAATCTGCTTCAGTCCTTCCAGTGACTATGTAAGCACCTTGTTTGCACAATTAGAGCCTTTTCTAATGAAAAGTTTCAGTGTACAAATGAACAGATTCTTTCCCTGACTCTCCATCCATGGGGTGCCACGGAACATTGAAAATGGTTGTCAAAATGAGAGATAGGAAGAGAAGGAAAAATTCAAGTGGGCAATTTGAAAGAGAAAAAGAAGAGAAAGAGGGAGATTGGGAGAGATGGGAGGGAAAGAATGGCAGAGGACATTACCCAAATTGTTGCTGCTGCTACTGCTGCTGCTACTGCTGCTGCTACTGCTGCTGCTGTTATTGTTATTTTTACTTTGTGGGGAAATTAGGAGGGATGTTACTGGCTAAACCATCTTTTGTAAGCTGTCTCCCACAGTTCTCTTACACAGGGTTAGTTTAGTCTTGCAAAAAAGACCATCCTTAATTTTCACTGGTATTTGAGTATCTACCATATATTTCAAGATTTACTGCATATTTTTACACTAGTCTAATTTTTTAAGACAATGGGCTATTTATTAAAATGACCACAAATCACTGCTATGTGTGCTCAAGTTCACAATAACTAGAGGAAATTTGAAAAAAAAAAAAAAAAGGTGAGGTTAACAATATAACAATTATAACAATTATACTTCTTCAGGGCTCTCTCATAAGATATTGAATTGACCAAGGTAAGTACTGAGATTTCTAAAATTCCAAGAACCTTGATTACCTGTATCATAAACATTTGCTAGTATACTAGGCAGGTGTGTTTTTGAGATATATATATATATATACACACACACACACACACATACATTTATCTGTTTCTTTAACAATATCTTTGCTCAGGCTGTTCCCTGACATGAAACTTTCTCTCTTTTCAAAAGTATATTTGACATGGAATTCTTTACTCCTTTTTTTTCCCCCCAGAAAATTTTCTGTTTATTCTTCAAAAATCAGTTCATAGCTCACCTCTTTGAAGACTCAGATGCCCATTTAAGCACAAGAATTCAACATACCCTTTTTGTTTCCATGGGTCTCAATCTCTTCACACACTGATTAATACCTAGAACTGACATGTCTATCTAGTCTCTGAGCACTTTGGGAATATTTATCCAAGAGGAGTTGAACACAAAACGACATAGGCTAAAGGTTTTTAACATGAAATTAGAATCAATCCAGGATCAAATCCTGTGCACTTTAAAAATAATTCATCATTATTACCATTTTAATTTTTTAATAAAAACACAAGCAGTAAAGTAGAAGGTACTTTATAAATACAGAAATTTGTTTTTATTACAAAACAAAATGTTGATGTGCCCTAGTGGAGTAGTGGTTTAGTCCGCTGCCTCTGCCCAAGTACAGCCCACATATACCCCAAGGAGCTGGTTCCTGCCAGCGGCTCATCCAAAGATAAGTCGGAGTGAGACAAAAGGACTGAAAGTTGTCACTTTGCAGCCAAGCATGAGAAATGGAATGCTTTACAGACTTAAGCAAGATCAGATGCTGTTCAACGCACCTCCTGTTTACCAGACTCAAGACTCCATCCCCACCCCTCTGCTCGCCTAACATTCCAGCCCAGGGACTCCCTACCCCTCAATCAACAGCTCAACCCACATGGCCTTATTGGAATTCCACCTCTAGTCCCCTCCGTGCTAGTCAGAGACTGCCCCCTTAAAAACCCCTCTCACACTGCTTCCCTCAGATTGCTCCTTCTGTCTCTTCTCAGAAAGGAGCTTTTCCCGGCCTGCACAGGGGACAATAAAGTCATGCCTCAGAGTGTATCAACTCCCTTGTCTCTGTCTCTTTCATTGTGGGTCTATCAGGACCAAAGGGAAAAACTAAAATGTACCACTAAAATAAAAATGCTCCTTTCTCTTCACTCTTCCTGCCTGCCTACTCACCTTTATCCCTGCCTGCACCTTTCCTTTAAAAAAAAAAATCTTGCTCTAATTAGTCTGACCATAAGTATCATTTTAAACAGGACAGTACTATTATTTTCATATTTCCTGACCATCTGTCATTTTAATAAAAATGTTAATTTTGTGCCATTTTTAATAAACCAGGGTCATCTTTAACATGGGGCAAAAGGGGCAGTCCAGTTGTGTGGGCCCAATCTACTGAAGGACGCCAAAAGCAGTCGCCCCTTTTGCCTGGCATTAAAGATGTCGCTCACTACTGTGGGCCCACTGCTGCTATTGCTGCTCTGGCTCCCTGTGAGGAGACAGGGGTCACAGGAGGAGGACCCACCCCCCGCCCCGCCCAGCACAATGTTTCTTCAAAGGGAGCAGAACACTGCAACGTGGTATGTACTATAAGGGTTATCTCTGGCACTGTGGGGTTATCTCTGGCACTGTGGTGGTTCCTGGGCATTTCTGACACTGGGTTGGTTATTGGGTATTTATGACACAGGAATAGTTAAAGAGGCATGTGTTTTAGGCAGGACATTTAGAGAGGGACCTATTTGATTTTTGCCTAAGGTGCCAAAATTCCTTCCTCTGGTTCTGGCCATTTGTATGAAGTTCTGCCAGACCATAAATTGTTGCTATGTAATCTCCAATTGCCATCACATAGTACTTACTTGTTGCTGGCCTATCTCTGCTCTGCTCCTCTTTGGATTGCTCCACTTCCTCCCCACCCCTTAGCCACCAGCACATAATCCCATCCCATTTTTGCCATCCCAGTGTCCCATTTTAGTCTCAAGGAAATGTGGTCAGCCTAGCTCTAACAGAATTATTTTGTTTGCTTGAAAGAAATTAAGAACATAAGAAAGAAATGGTTATGAGAAATAGTCATGTAATAAATAGGCATGAAGCATGGAAATCTGAGGAAGGATAAGAAACTAGACAAAGAGGAAAAGAGTTGCAAGTCACTAGGAAAAGTTGGCAATTCTTAGTGCTGACAGCTGACAGCAGGGCTGCCTCCTCACAAAAACTGTCTCGCTTAATCAGAAGACAAGGAAACATAAAAACTTAAGGAAACTAGAAATCAATAGCAGCAATTCATGTTTGAGTCTTTGTGCCACCAAGAAAATGTCAAACTCACCTTCTGTCTTTTTACTTTGGGAACTTGAAAATAGTGTGGTCTTAGTGTGCAAAGTAAATTCTAGTTTTAAAAAGGCAAGTAAAAATAAAACCCAGACACTTACCTCTCACACTATAAAAATTAATTTGAGATGAACTGTTAAAGTAAAATGTGTTCCTGTTACTTGTTAAAGATGATAAAGCAGAATTTATACAAGGAGAGTTACAACAATGGGCTTTTTCAGTAGTGGAGAGAAATTGAGCTCAATTCTGAATACAATAAGACAAATGGAAATTTATAGCCAAGGGGAAAGCGGTGTCAGTGGTATGGAAAATAATACAAAAGGAAACACCAAAGCTAGGAGAATTCTTGTAGACTGACTCAATGGGAAGGATTCCTCCTGAAGGTATAGTCATAAGATATTGAAGCTAGGGCAGGAGAAATGTGATCAGATATGAAAGATGATCAGATCAAGGTTGGAGGGTTTCATTAAACTGACTGTAAGGATTCTTTCTGAAATTGAAATAAGTGGACCAAGGACAGAGCCTAAGGTCAGAGCCTACCCAGGAAAGGATTCAACAGATCCTTACTCAGATTTGGTCTAAGGAACCAGGCACTCTCATGACCACTGATGTACATATAAAAGCTAATAAGATTATAAAACATCTAGAAGAAAATATAGGAGAATATCATCATTACCTTGGGGTAGTCTACATTTCTTAGAGAAGACACCCACACACAAAAACTAAACCTCAAAGTAAAAACTGATAGATTGGATAGCATCAACATTTTTAACATTTTCTCATCAGAAATCAGATAAGAAAATGTAAAGGCAAAACTTAGAAAAGCTTATCACAGTACATTTATCTAAAAAATTATATCCAAAGCATATAAAGAATTTGTGCAAATCAACAATAAAAAGAAAAACAACTCAATAAAAATATGGGCAGGTGTGCCCGGTAGAGTATATCTCACAGCCCCAGGTTAGCATCTGGGGTTGGCAGGAACAACCAAATAAACAAGTAAACAAAATAAATTAAAATACATCTTCCCCCTCTTTCTGCCTGCCTGCCTGCCTGTTCACCTTCATTCCTACCTGCATCATTCTTAAAAAAAAAAAAAAAAAAAAAAAAAAAAAAAAAAAAAAAAAAAAAAAAAAAAAAAAAAAAAGGCAAAAGAGAAGATACAAATAAATATAGCCAATAAGTACATGAATATATGTTTAACATCAGTAGTCGTCAGATAAATAAAAATTAAACCACAATGAAATATCACTTCACACTCTGTAAAACAGTTAAAATTTAAAGTAGACTGACCATACCTACGGTCACTCACACTGCTGACAGAAGGGAAGACAGTGTATGTCTTTGGAAAACTGGTAGTTTCTTAAAAAGATATATATGCACCCACTCTGTGTCAGAACCCCTGCAAGAGCAGCCTTAGACCAGGAATTAAAGTTTAACTATCAGGACAGTGAATTGCCTCTGGCTCCAGCACCCAGTTGTGGATGCATCCGGATAGATAAGGAAAGCTGATGGACATGTTCCACATGTGGGACAGGTAGTACATGACCAAAACAGACCCTTCACCAAGAAACAAAGGAATGAAGAAGACCACCAATAACTTCAAAGGACAATGTCACTTTGCCCAATCAGGAGCTGAAACCTGGTCTGCAGACCTTCTCTCTCCATACCCCTTCCTCACCAGGTGGGATTTTTCCTTAAAAACACAGGCAGGCCACCAGCAAGGCCTGGGGTTACCCTCCTTTGGCTGGCTCCCTCCTCTCTGTCCCTCTGTTCCCCAATAAGGGAGTCAGCCTCCCTTGGATGGCTCCCTCTGTCTCTCTGCTCCCCATTAATGGGGTTAGCCTCCCTTAGATGGCTCCATCCTCTCACTCTCTCTGCTCCCCACTAATGGATCCCCAACTTGCTTACTTGCTGCACCTGTCTGGTATATGGAGCTACCCTAAACCCACAGAGTCTGGATCTCCCTTGGTCAGCTCCATCCCTTTACCCTCTGATTAAACCTCTGCTTGCTCACTCGCCTAACTCTGCCTTGGGTTCTTTGAGCGATCCAAAAAGCCCCACATCTGTTATTCAGCAATCCCACTCTAGTAATTTATGCAATAGTAATGAAATCATATTATACAAAAGTATTTGTACAAGAAACTTTGCAACAGCTATATTAATAGAATCACCAAACAGGAAGCAGCCCACATTTTTATCAAGAGGAGAACAATAAACAAACCAGTTTATACAAATAATGAAATAGTCTTAGCAATAAAAAGGAATGAACTACAGAAACAATACCATGCATGAATCTCAAAAATATTACTCAGAGTGAAAAAAATGCAAGGGTATATATTGTTTCATTCCACCTATATAAAATTCAAGAACAGGCAAAACAATTTTATGGTGATAGAAATCAGAACAATAGTTGTCTAAGGCGAGGTGAGAATTAACCTGCTATCATCTACATTCATTTCTACTCATCTACTCTGAGGGACACCTATCCTGATGTATCTGTCCACAGCCCACTTATAGTACTCTTAACTAAATTAAAATGAAAAGAATCCTTTGATGTAGAATTAATCTATAAAGCCTTCTTCACTTTTAGAGTTAAACAATGACTTCTATTTCATAAAATGTTAAATCTTCAAGAGAGCATAACAATAAATAGTGTTCTTTATTTTATCCTAGTGTTCAACATCTGAAAATAATTAGCAGCCAATAAACAGAGAATTTTTGTGATGCTTGTTAATGAAAGTATACATATATTTATAATATAAAGTAATTTTTACTATGAAACAACCAATTCTTAATAAAAAAAAAAAAATTGTTTCTTTCAATACCAGAGTGAATAAACTATTCTGTTTGCATTTTGTCATCAGGGATCACTCTGAGACACCTTTTGCCATATGATAGGAAAGGAAGAGACTATCTGATTATTTCATTCACTACAATATCAAAAAAAAGCAAGTAAAAAAATGAAGCAAAGACAGACAATATTATCCCTTTTGAGAGAACAACCAAACCTGGGCTTCCCTTGGGTCTGAATAAAAATAAATCTATTACTTCCCTTGTCATACAATTTCTTGCTGACCTAAGTGAAAAAAAAATATTTTTCTTAGACAGTCCATTTATTAATATATAATTACTCTACATAAAAACAAGCTATAAGTAGAAAAACAAGGACATTTGGAATTCCAAGCCAGACCTTATATTTATTGTGGGGAAGAAGGAAGATCAGAGGAAAAGTTAGATAATTTACTGCTTTACTAGTCTTCCTAAACGTGTCTTTGAATCAAAATTTGGGCATTAAAGGAAAACAGCTGCTTTGAAAAGTCAGCTTCCACTTCCATTTTTAGCTGAATCACTAAAATTCCAAACACTAGTTAGGATGTAAATAACTCTACAAAGAGGCATGCCCTGGTGGAGTAGCATGGTTAGGTCAATGACCTCTGGAAGACTGAAGCCACATACTGAGGTCACACACCCCTGGGTTCAAGTCCACAGAGGGAACGACCAGTGTGAACAACTAAATGAAAAATAAATAAAGTGCTCCTTTCTCCTCTCTCTTCCTGCCTGCTGGTCTACTGTTGCCTTTTTTCCTGCCTGTACCTTTCCTTCAAAAACAATAAATGAAATAAATATTGAAAAACTAAATCTACAAAGATACAGCAAAGCAAATGACTGAGAAAATTTTATGAATAAGACAGACAAAATCAATACGAAGAGCACGAACAATCACTGCCCCAGAAGTCTTTTCTATTCATTGACACCAAGACTCTGATTTGTTTTCAAAACCTGGCTCTACACTTACTAGACAAATGAACTTGCGTGAGTTTTAATCTTGATGAACCCGTTTTCATCTCTATGAAGCCATAATGATAATTATCTCTGATCAAATAGTAGAAAATATACTGTGTGCCTTAATACACACAAACCCTCACATATACACATAATTAATTATGTGGAGGTGGTTCTCTGGAGGAGGAAATAAACCTACACTGAATTTACTATCTCACCAGTCCAAGCTCCCAGCTGTAAATAACTTCTGCTTATCACAACCATTAGCAAACCTGTCTTGCTCAATAATGAACAGAAACCAATAATGAAAAAATTCGCGACCCACCTCCCCTCTAGCCTACCCCGGAAACCCCTGCTTATAAATCTGTAACTTACTCCTCCTGTTCAGTGCACCAGTCTTTGGAGACCACTTCACTGGTGCCTTTGAGTGTTAAATAAAATCCTTTCAACTTTTTCCGCGTGTGTGAAGCCTGGCAGAGCCCGTTTACTGTAACATTTGGGTGCATGGGCCCAGAAGCCCAACAACTGGGCGGGCCCATTGAGCCACTGTTGTCGGATGCCAGCTGCCCAGGCTCACCAAGACTGGGCCTCAGGACAGAAAGGAAGGTGCCATTGGTGAGTTCTCTGGACCTGACTCGCACAGGGCCCAATCCGGGTCAGCCTCAGTTGGACCTCAGCGGACTCACAAGGAGAGTTTGAAACGATTTTTTGGGACATCTGATTGGATGAGTCTTCATTTCTGGGATCCTAGACCTGAGACCTGGTCCACTTGAGAGGTGGATGGGGAGCCTGATCACCTCCCCCAAGACAAAGACCATTACAAAACTGCACCGGTCCTGTTGTGAGCAGCGCTCATTTCTGAAAGATCCTAATTGGACGACCTTTTCTGGGCCCCCTGTAGGACTGCCTGTTCTGAAAAATCTCAGGTCAACCAAATTTTCAAGAGTCTTGGTAAATGGAATGTTTAAACTTTAGAGAGTGCTTGTCTGTATTGTGTGAATGTGTGTGAATGTCCCAGCTCCATGGCAATTGCTACAGAGCTGTGGTTCCGTGGTGACCTCATACAGCTAAGGGCGGTTTAATTTCTCTACGAATCTGGTCTGAGTCCAGGGTTTATACGAACCTGCCAAAGCTAAGAGGCACCCAAATCTTCTTTGGAAGAGCAGCCAGGCTAACGAAGCGAAAGTTACCCCTTATCTGTCTTGTGTCACCATGCACGGGAGGGAAACATGGGAGGGAAGTCTTCTAAACCATAGTCTTAGACTGTATGCCACTAACTATTGGATTGGATAATGGTCCTGCCTTTATAGATGAAATAGCACAACAAATGACCAAAGTACTGGGTATTAAATGGAACCTACATAGTGCATATAGGCCACAAAGTTCAGGGAAAGTGGGGCATATGAACCGTACCCTAGTCAAGCTCTGTCAGGAAACCCACATACCATGGTCAGATGTGCTCCCCTTAACTCTCTTGTGGGTACGATGCACTCCTCAGGCCAGAATAGGATACTCCTCCTTTGAAATCCTACATGGTAGGCCACCCCCCTTAGTTAGAGGACTAAGAAACTTAAAAGAATTAGGTAACATAGAACGACAAAAGCAAATTCTGGACTTCGGGAAAATAATTCAGAAGATCCATAAATGGGTAATTGATTGGATCCCAGT
This sequence comes from Solenodon paradoxus, assembly GCA_004363575.1. NCBI lineage: Eukaryota > Metazoa > Chordata > Mammalia > Eulipotyphla > Solenodontidae > Solenodon > Solenodon paradoxus. The sequence continues at coordinate 156,701 of RJWH01001612.1, read as the reverse complement.
CTCCCTGGGGACCCCAATACACCCATTTAAACCAGGAGACTACGTATGGGTAAAACACTGGAAAAAAGAACCCCCTTTAACCTACCTGGAAAGGACCTTATCTTGTCATACTAACCTCTCCCACATGCCTTAAAGTTACAGGAATGGGTGCCTGGATCCATCATTCCCGAGTGAAAGCTGCCCACCCAGCAGAAGTTCAGCCCGAATGGGAAGCTCACCTGAATCCTGAACATCCACTGAGTCCAAGCTAAAAAAGCTAAAATGAACTCCCTTTTTAAAATCTTACTCTTTTTTTCTATTTTTACAGATCCATGCAGCACCTACCCCTCCTGCTCTTTCTCCTTCCTCTCTGTGGAGCACCCCCTTTCCTATTCTTGGACCCATCAAAGCTGACTATCATTCAGTTTGAGGATCAATAGGTGGGAATGAGAAGGAAATAAGCCTCAGGAAATAAGCCTCCACTGAACTTACTATCTCACCAGCCCAAGCCCCAAGCCGTAAATAACTTCTGCTCATTGCAACCATTAGCAAACCTGTCTTGCTCAATAATGAACAGAAACCAGTAATGAAAAAACTCCAGAGACCCACCTCTGCCTCACTCTGGCCTACCCTAGAGATCCCTGCCTGCAAAAACTGTAACTCACTCTGGCTTGGGGTGCCAGTCTTTGGAGATCACTTACCTGGTGCCCGCTGGCATTAAATAAAATCCTTTCAACTCTCCTGAGGGCAAGAAGCCTGTTGCTTTCCACTGGCTGATCCCGATTGCTGTAACTATTGAACATATTCCCCCTCAAATCAAGGGTAGGAAAGGGATGTTCTAGAAATTAATACTGAACCATATGCCCTAGCCCTTGCAGTAAACCAAGACAAATGAAAGGCATCCACACTGAGAAGCAGTCAGACCCGATTTGCTGATGACATAGAGTCTATGTAAACACCCTAAAGAATCTACAAATGATATTAGAATAAATGAATTTACCAAAGTCATAGGATAAAGGTAATGTAAAAATTTCATTTATTTCTGTATGTTAGCAACGAAGAACAAAATGAATGTATATACATACCCATATGTGTGTGTATATATATATATATATATATCAATTAATTCTATGTCCAACACAATGAGAGTCTATGTACCATGTCCCATGTACACAGTTCTCTGCCAGGTGCAGTAAGAAGGAAGCTCAGGTGGCCCTCATGGAGCAGCGGTTAGGTCAGTCACCTCAGTCACCTCCAAAGGGCAAAGCCCACATACCCCTGGGTTCGAGTCCCAGTTGGGGAAACAAGTGTCAACAACTGAATATAAATAAAAAAATAAAGTGCTTCTTCCTCTTCTCTCTTCCTGCCTGTCTGCCTGCTCGCCTTCACTCCTGCCTGCACTTTTCCTTTAAAAAGGAAAAGGAAAGAAGTTCAAAGGTAACTCTGGCCCTGAAGAACCGACAACTGGTACTGGGAATTAGACAAGCATAGCACAGTGAACAAATGCTTCGGGACCCATAAAGGGAACAAATTTAATATTTGAAAATGTCCATCACCTCTTCTCTAATTTCTAAGAATATCTTATCTTTGTTTCACAATGAGAGGACATTTTCACAGTGTCAAGAGAAAAATGTGATCAGTGGAGTAACATTTTTTTTCATTCTAAAAGTGTTTTACAAAATAAGAAAATTTTATTCATCTATATCATGAAGAGAGGTTAATGACGAAGGCGGCACTATCCAGAAGCATGATCTAATCAGAAGCATGTGACCGATCAGACGATCAGAGAGAATTCCATGCAGAGAATGAATAATAAAAGTGTTGGAAATCCTCAACAGGGAGTGTGAGCACCGCTACACCCTATTAAGAGGGCGCTTATTAGAACAGAAAGCCAGGGCTGCCTGGTAGAAACAAGTTCAGAGGGGAAGAGGCTGTCTGCTGGAAGACAGGACCACTGTGGGAGGCGCCTCCATAAGCAAATATGAGGGAGAGAAACGCCCCTCCCTCACCAGTCCTCCAGCGCTCTCGCCCACTAGTGCCCCCTAGTGGCTGAACCTAAAAGAAAGTCAATTGACTATAGAGCCTGAGAGAGAGGTTGCAGCCAAGAGAAGGCATGGGTTTAACAGCAAACGGAAAATGAGGGCCATGGTGGGAGGTGGGGAGAATTTAGCAAGTGGAAATGGGCAATGAAGAGATTCTTCCAGGAATAAGGGAATTCATGAAAAAAAAAAAAATTATGGAGGTGGGAAAGACAACCTATCAGGAAAATAGAGATTTATCTACTTCAATTAAAGGACATAGAGAAGTAACAGAAAATTGCTATGTAAAAGTAAGAGAATTTCATCATAATAGGTGTTCATTCTTCATTCCATAGGAAATAAAAAGTCACTGAAGATTTTAAAGCATGAGAATGACATTATCCCAGTATACTTTACAAACATTAATCTGAGAGAGTACAGAATAAATTGGATTACATGCATCATAAATTCTTGCTGTGGAATCTCAACTGGGCCCATAATTTTGTTCATCTATCCTCTTCCTATATCCTCAAAAGCTGGTCCAGACCTCCTCCCTTGGTCTCATGCCCACTTCCAACCTCACCTCAAGAGATTTCTCTCACTTTACCACTTGTAACCACACTGGTCCACTCACTGAGGGAAAATTGCTGGCATCTCTTAGTCACCAGCCACAGCCCACAGCACCTAGTGAAGGGGCTTACACAGAGCAGGCACACAGAGAATACCAACGAATTGACTTAGGGTCTGAAGTTGTCAGAAAACTAAATGAAGACAAGAAAAAGGCTTGATGACTATAGTCCTTCCATCCTTCTGTTCTCCCCTCCCACCAAGCAACAGGAAATACATTAAGTTCTAAGAATACAAAGATCAAACCATCATAATTGCCAGGGAGCGTCAGGGAACCACAAAATACAGTGCAGTAATCCAGGGCCTGTAGGAGCCAAGCAGTTACCAACCTGTGCTCACTAATGGAAAGAGAGGGAGTTATGCAGTGAAACTACCTACAAGGAGCAGTGCTTTACCTGGAAGGTCACACTGCAAACTCACAAAAAGGATGCCACCAGGGAACTCAATACCCTAACCTTTTATCTCCCTAACGACTCCTGCTTTCCTTCTGGATTTCTAGCTGGATGGCCTGGAGAGCATGGCATGCTTCCTAAGGGCAGTTCTCACCTCCAGAATGCAGAATGGAGAAGAGGTGTGTATAGATTGATTGAATGGGGATCCTCAAAAAAAAAAAAGATATCTTTAAGTCCTAACTCCCAAGGCTTTAGAATGCAATCTTATTTGGAACGAGGGTCTTTTCAGAGATGATGTTAAATGAGTTCCTTGGAATGGACCTTAATCCAATGTGACTGATGTCATACAAAAGGGGGGCAATTTTGGACGCAGAGACAGAGACCATGTGAAGACACAGAGAGAACAGTTTATGAAGCTGGAGGACGGGAGTGATGCAGTCATGGAATTTCTGGGGCTACCAGAAACTGGGACAGAGGCATGGATCAGATCTTGTCTAGGGTCTTCAGAGGAAACATGGCCCCACTGAGACCTTGAGATGGTACTTCTGACTTCCAGATGTGAGACAATGCATGTCTATTATTTTGAGCCACCAAGTTTAGAATGATTTGTCACAACAACTCTAGGAAATAAATACAGGGTAGAAAGGGATACACAGCCAAACAGTCAATATCCCTCACACAGAGGAAGGGCAAGTCCAGATTAGCTATGGGAGCCAAGGGGAGCTGCACCTAATCCTCTGCAGGGGTTTGAGAGAAGGTTTCCTGAAGACCAGAGTGATCTGGGACAAAGAGCACTGCCCTGCCAAGTCTTCTAGGATGTAGAACAGGATCTGAGGTAGAGGTTTTTGCAAAAACAACTGTGAGAGAGCATGGTGCCTTCAGGTAACCAGAGCAGATTGAATTGTGGAGAGTAGGTGCCAATGAGGAAATGAGAAGAAAAGAGGCAGAGAGAAAGCCAGGATTAAATCACTAGATGCACTGAATGTTCTCTTTTCCTAAAGAGAACAAGAAATCATTAGAGGATTCTAGGTGTGGATGCACCAGTTTTCCAGGTGAATGAAAATTCTGGGAGATGGCACAGGTATGCTACAGTTACCTAAGCAACAGAGAAAACAGGAGTAAGAATTTGTGGAAAGACTCAGGGCCTCACTGGGGTACCAAGTGATACACGAGTACAGAAAGTGCTGTGATTCACTGTTCTCAAGTAAGAGCCAGAAGCAGAGGAGGCTGTGATCAGGGAACGAGATGCTGTACTGACGGTTATATGGTCCTGAAGCTGAAGCGGCTCTGACTCAAGGACTCAGGTGACTACAGGTGGAAAAGGTCCCAGCGGCGGAAGGGACCATGAGCTGTGAAAGACCAAAACCTATGAAGTTAGGGATGAGGATGTCTTGAATGCATCTTATTTCCTAGCTAGGTAGACTGCCTAGAATGACAGCGAGACTCGGTAGGAAACGGACATCTGCACAGCAGGTGCCAAATGATTCGATGAATGTGGAGCAGCAGCCAGGAGGGCAAGAGATGCCCAAGACAAAGAGCAGAAAGACAAGCTTCAAAGGAAAAATAGAAGGGGTGTCATGAAGGTGCATCCGGGAGGCAGGAAAATGTCAGCTCTAAGAGGACCAGATGCTTCTAGTGCCTGCATCATTAGAATCTGTCCACGTTCTAAGGTCTTCAGACTTTAAGCAAAAGTTTTTTGAGTGCTTCAGTAATAACACCCTGAGGAATGTTAATGACTCCTCTACACCCTAGTGTGACAGATTTAACAGTATGAGGACAGGTGAGAAAGTGAGAAACTTGTATGTGTTGCTCATTCTCTGCAGCAGTCACTGCTTTCAGCCTCTACACTCAGATCTTAGTGACAGAGAAAAAGGGAAACAGGTGTGTTCTGAGTGCCTGCTACAGGTCAGACATCATGTTAGGTACCTTTAACCCACACGAGACTGCACTACTCGGTTTTATGTTATCCACTGATGAGGGAGGATACAAAGCTCAGAGAGGTGATTTGCTCAGGATCTTAGGAATTTTAATGTAGAGCTGATGTGCAAAACAAGGCTGCAAAGCCCAAGCTCAGCAAGGGCATGCAATGGGAGCTCTGTCATCAATTATCCCAAGTGACACATCGATGCTGCTTTGTTCCTGCCAGTGTGGGCTTCTGTGTCGAAGATAAGTGAGAAGCAGGGCTACCAAATGACCCCTGAACTGAATCCAGGCAATCGGAGGTTCCTCATCCTCTTCTCCCAGGGATGGGCCTTCCCAGAAGCTGCTCCAAGGTTACAGACTTGAGAAATGTGATGTGTAACATGTAATGTGTCATTAAGGCTGTCTGGACTGCAAATGTGACCAAACACAGTTAAAGTTGCTGCACAGACCTCTAAGATTTAGTGGGGGGCAGAAAACTCTCCTTGTGGCCTCCCAAGACAGCACATTGTAAATTCCCTCTTTCCTTAAAATTGTTACATATCATTGCCCTGTATATCTAGGGGCTGGTTTTCATTATACCTGAGAAGCACTAAGGTTATGACCCATCACCTTCTCCATGAGAAATATGCTTTTTAGATTCAATCAATTATTTATAAGGCAGTGACTTAAATTCAAAAAGCATGTCCTGAAACATTGACTAAGCTAAGGTGGGGTTCACCTTCAATTTTATTCTTTAGGATCTCCAAACTGCCCCCCAAATAAATACACTTTGAAACAACACTGTATTTGGTAAATATGTGTAGCTTTAAAATAAGTTCCTAGCCCCTGCTTCTCACCAGGTAGCTACTTCTAAGTCCCTGCTATGAAGAATATTTGAACCCACTAGTGTTCTTAGGAAAAATAGCAAAAAGGATTTTTTTTTTTCTATAATCTCTCTAGACTGAGCTCCTTAAGAGAAGGAAACATGTTTGTTTTGAGTTACATTCATATATCCTTAGCATTTAGAAGAGTGCATAGAACCTAGCAAGTACTGAGTGATGTTTGTAGAATGAATGACTAAATGAATGAATGAAGGCTGGTGAAGTTGAGGAAGGAAGGAATCCCAATCATCTTTACTTGCTGTCACTCCAAATTATTAAAATCTCTTCCCCCATCTCCTCTGTTGATCACTTTCTCCCAACCCATAAAATCCCGGTGCAGCAGTAAGGAGCTTTGAACTGATGATTCTGTAGCCACTAGACAGGTGATGTGAATATGGAAGTCACTTTTCATCCATTAGTAATAAGGTCTGACCCACCAGAGCGCCTATGTGCTGGAGTTCTATCTGCTCCAGCGAGCCTGTTGTTGGGGGTTTTGTTTTCACCGCATCTTTCTATTTACAGCAGTGGTACCACATATTATATAGAAACTAGACCCATGTATAGGCCACCTTCAGCATGCCGCACGCTGAAGAAGACAGGGGCACCCCTTTCACCCATAAAGTTCAACCTTGACTTCTCTGCAGGTCTCTCCCAATTCCACATGTCCAGCCCTGGCCACCCTCCTTAACTCTTGCACCACATTTCATTCATGCAATTCATTCTGAACATTTTGAATGCTTCTTATTGGCCAGATTCCATCATTTAATTTCTGAAGCATCCACTTCAGAGCCCCGTGACCAGCATGACAATAATGGTCTTTCACCTCTTTTTCTATCAAACCAGCTTGTCTTCTTGCTTTCCCATTTCCCGTGTTGCAGAATCTCTGTTCTTTCATTCATTGACACCCACTTGTAACTTGGATTTAATTAGTTTTGACTCTTTCCTTCCCACCCAGTCCCTCTGGCAAGTCTCACGTATTTGGTGTTGCATTTGGCTCTTGGCTGCACTCCCACCTTTCATTCCAGTCATCACCAGGCTTAAGTGATGCTTGTCACTGCTTGCCTTTTAATTGATTTTGTCCCTAATCTTACCCTCCCTCCAATTCATCTTGCAAAACATGCCAACATCAATCCTCTTAGGGAACATCATATTCCTATTCTAGAAGGCTTTTAGATTTCACTATTGTCAAATGAATGATTACCCTTCGACAACAGAACCCTGGCCTCCTTTCCACCTTTCCCCTTTCTTCCTCCCCTTTAATTCCTTCCAGTGAGATGTGCCATAGGATGAAATACTACGTAGTCATTGAAAATAACAAGACACTTCTATAAGAACAGGCCTCAGAAGTCCTCAAAGATCTAGTATACTATGAAGTGTAGGAAAAAATCAGATAGATAGGTAGGTAGACAGATGTGTGTGTGTGTGTGTGTGTGTGTGTGTGTGTGTGTGTGTGTGAATGTGTGTTTGTAGAGACAGAGAGAGAGTGGTAACAACAAGAAAGTGGAAACAGTTATTACTGTCTATGAAGAAGGGGGAATATAGACTTGGGCAATAGTAGAAGAGGTAACATTTTATATATATATATATTTTTTTTTTTTTTTTAAGGAAAATTATATACAGGAATGAAGGCGAGCAGAGAGGCAGGAGCAAAGAAAAAGAAGCACTTTACTTACTTTATTTAGGGCTCTGGGATGTGAACCCACGCCCTTGGGATACACGTGGACTGCGCCCAACTGCTGCTGCATGAGGGCACATCAGTCTACTTTTTGAATTTTGCATCATGTACATTAATTACTTAGATGGTTCCACCATTTCAAAATGCAAAACAGTATATAAAAACTTCATCATCCATATTTCTACAACTAGGAGTTAATGTCAACTTTTGTCTTCTGTCAAATTTGCTTCCATACCTTTTGTGCTATGTGAAAAGAAAGACACAACTTTATGCCTGAAGTTAAAGCCCTTCTAACAAACCTCTACCATGACATTCTTCATGTCTTCTCCTTCCCCCACTTCTTGAGAAGCAACCACAGTTGTTAGTTTGTGCATCCCTTCAGGCCTCTCCACCCTTTTATATACCTACATAAACATCCATAACCAGTGCATAGTTTTGGACATGTTTTTAAATAATATAAATCAGTATCTTTCTCTATAATTCTGTGACTTGTTTTTTCAGTCAAAATTGTTTTCAAAATGATTCATGCTAACATACACTATATAGCTATTTCAGTTTATGTTAATTGATGTTAATTCTGTAGCTTATATGTAATACATAATCCATGCAAAATAACACATCTTTGTTCGCTTTTTCTGTTTGTGTTTCCTCTTTCTGCTAATGAAAAATTGGTTCTTTCTAGTTTCTTGCTAGTACACACTGTGCCACAATAAAAATGTTTTGCATATCTTTTCAGATACATGTGCAAGAGTGGTTCTTATGTGTGTGTACTGTGTGAGAGAGAGAGAGACAAAGAGAGAGACAAAGAGAAGGAGAGAGAGAAGGGGAGAGAGAAAGAGCAGGAGATAGAGAGAGAGAGTGGAGAGAGAGAGAGTGGAAAGAGAGGAAGAGAGAGGGAAGGAGAGGGAGAGAGAGAGAGGAGAAAGAGAGAGAGAGGGAGAGGGAGAGAGAGATCTCCAGAAGTGGAACTTCACCTCTAGTGTCCATTTATTAGAACAACCCAAATAGCCATTCCAAGGTCATTGTATGTACATTCTACAAAACCTATACAAGTGTATAATTTCCCCACATCTTAACTGATACTTAATAGTGTCATATTTTTAAGTTTTCACCAAATATGACAAGGGAAAATTTATTTGCACTATGGTTCTTGATTTGCATTTACTAGTAAAGTTGGACAAACTCATGTCTATTAGTCATTTGGAATTCTTTGTAAATTAGATGTTTATATTCTTGGTCCATTATTTTCATCTGGGTTCTTTCGTCCATTCAACATTCAACACATAGTTAATAATAAACACCTGCAAGGTGTCAGACATTATTATTATCCCCCGAGAGAATATACATCCTTTGTCCTCTGATTAATAGTGGCACTTTTGTTTTACCTTTCTGAAATACTCATAAAATTCTGCCATTTCTAATATCATTTGTACACTTTACTGATAATATAAACCCCTTAAAGGATAGAGCAACAAATAGTTGTTTGCCAGGGTATGGCTTACAAAGCGATCTAACTCCTATAATCTCATTTAATAATCATCACAACTATGTTGTGATTCTTAATAAGCTGTGTTGTATCACCCAAGAAGTGAAGTACTTTTTGATAAAATTGTAAACTGAATTGGAGAATTCTGTTTGTAAGGCTGGACAAGCACACAGACTTTAAAGCATCCTCTTTAAGTAAGGACAGTAACGTAACGTGTAGCTCAGCGCTCTCACCCCACCTCCATAGTGTGTGAAGATCATCAGGGATGATTCAACATATAAGGATTTCTGGATGTCAGTGTTTTGTGGAGTGAAATTCTGTGCCAATGTCCCTAAATATTGTTAGAAATGACATATTTATTATTTATTCATTATTTGTTTATTGAACTAATAAGCAAATATGTACCTTTGAAAAGTAATTTATATTCTCTCCTTCATTCCTTCAAAATTTTTCTCCCCGACCTGGGACTCAAACCCAGGGATGTGAGGCTTGGGCTGCAGAGACCGGTCCTAGCCACTACTCCACCAGCGCCTGCCTAAAGATGTTTTAGGGGTGAACTTACCAGTGGTTTTGCTTTCTTCTTTATGTTCTTCTATTCTTTATGTTTCTCCTAATTTACTATTTAATGAAGAAAAAAAGTATTTTAAATGGGATGTTGTTTAATAGAAAACATAACTCACGTCAACACTTTTGCTTTAATATAATGTTGTCTAGTCCTTGCCCAACCTCAGCATTCAATTGCAAAACTAAGGATGTTTCTTAATATTTTTAAAGCAATGCTTCCACACTTGTAAAACCATCCAGAACAAGCTTTTGCCTGCTCTGTAATCGTGAGGTAACCAGGGATATGAGTCTCCTAATTAATAACAACATAGACTCTAGCCCCAGCTCTTCCCAAATTTGCCTGTGACACTTGGCAGATATCCTGAGCTTTAGTTTCCTTTGTTATAAAGCAGAGATGATAATACCTGCTGCCCTGCCTATTATGATGATTCCATTCGGGGACCTAGTGAAAAATAAATGCACAACAGTATTGAACGGATGTGAAGGGTTATACAAGTGCAAACTGATGGTGTTATTAATAATCCCCAAGCTCAAAGAGACAAACATCAACTGTGGAAACAAGGAGAGCTAAAATGAAAAAGGGAAGAAAGGAAGGGGAGGAAGAAATATTTTCTTTAATTACTTGTTTATTTTGGGTCCCCCACCCCTGCCCTAGGTTATTAACCCATCCTTGGGCTTTACATAGACCACACCCCACCCATCTCAGCTGCCTGAGTCACAAACATACGCTCCTTTGTCTTAATACAAAACATTGGACAAGAAACCGAGAGAACAGAACAGAATGGTTTAAACACCAGCAAATGTAAATATGATAAGGGCAAGAATTCAGTTTGGCTCATTGCCCAGTGCCCAGTGAAATTCATCAAAAATATGTGTACAAGAATTATAAAGAATTCATTATAACTATAAAATTATACATGTTAAGACTCAAGGGTGTCGGGGGCACCCTGGTGGTGTAGCAGTTTTATCTGCTCCCTTCAGCCAAGAGTACAGTCCATATATATGCCGAGGCCCAGGGCTTGTATCCCAGGGCCAAGGTCAACAGCCAAGATAAACAACTAAATAAAATAAATAAAATGCTTCTTCCTCCTCTCTCTTCCTGCCTGCTAGCTCACCTTCATTTCTACCTGCTAGCTCACTTTCATTTCTATCCGCATTTTTCTTAAAAAAAAAAAAGAGGAGGGGGAGGGGGAGGGGAGGAGGAAGCAGAAGAAGAAGAAGAAGAAAGAAGGAAGAAGGAGGAGGAGGAGGAGGGACTCAAGGGTATTGCAAGATCCTACATCACCAAAAAGAGTTTTCTTTAACTAAGAACAAAGACCTCCCTCAATGTTTGGAGACCTTACTGGCTTATGCATCTCACTTTCTCCATTGAATCAGAACGTGTTTAGGATTCTGAAGCTGGATCATAAAAATTAATACATTCTTCTTAAATTAAATACACTTTTGCGTGTGCATAGGCCAACGCTATTAGTTCACAAAAAGCTTTCCAAAGTAGGGTTTTGGAGGATGAAGAGGAATTTGCCAAAGTATAGAGGAAACAAGCATTCTTAGCAGAGGGAAGAGCATGTGAAAGAAGAAATAATGAAGAAAAGGGCAGCTATAATTCGTGTCTGGAAGTAGGGTGCCTGGGTGCTCGTAACTGCCCTCAGCATTCACATAATAAGAAGCACTTATCAGTTTGCTGACCCATTATCGTAGCATGATTGTTTTATATCAGCGCCTCTCCCACCAGACATGAGAGCAAGTATTAATAAGCTCTGATTTTGTCTCCAGCAGCTCACATATACCTGTGCCATTACAAGCAATAGCAAAAAAATCTTTTTACTTTTCTAATTTATTTTATCGTACAAACACTACATGTGTGCACTATGATAAAATAAACATCTAAAAAAATCTATGCTGTCATCATTGAAATGACTGCATCTAAATATTTGTATGACAGTACAATTGTTACATTGCTATTCTCAGTTGCCTATGGAATAATCTTATCAAGCTCCCAAGGAAACTCACAAAATGCTTTAAAAAATGATTTCATTAGATTGCTTAATTTCAGAAGAATCAATATGCTTCATGTATTAAAACTTTTAAATAACATGACCTAATAACTTTACAAAGTCTACTTTTTCTTTGTGATTTTCATTAAACAGCACATTTCTCATTAAATATATTCTATGTATTTACATTTTCATTTGTAAATTATATATTTATTATTCTATTGTCTAGTTATTGCCGGTTTATTTAAAAAGGTTATTGATTAATATATTTGCTCTATAGCCTGTCATCTTCCTGACTTCTTCCTACTTTTAATAGCTTTTAAATGAACCCACTTGTGTTTTCTGGGCAATCATATTACCCATAGGTAAAGATAATTTTATCTCTTCAAAATGTGTATCTTATTTCTCTTTCTTAGAATTGGGTGGAATTTATAGAACAGTTAATAATAGATTTTTTATCAACACACCTTTTCTTGTTTCAGTGACTAGAATTTGTCTTAACTTGTCCATCGATTTCAGAAAAGTTTTCCTTATCGTACTAAGGAAATTGGGGTGTTTTTTTTTTTTTATCAATTGCCAATTTCCTATTTTATCAAGAACAGATATTGATGGCACACTTTGGTGACCCAGAGAATAAGGCTGCTGCATATCTTAAGAACACATACCTTAAGAACCCAGGTTCAAGACTTGGGGCCAGGGGTGGATAACCAAGATGAACAACTAAATAAAATACAGTGCTTCTTCCTCCTTGCTCTCTTCCTGCCTGTCTCTGCTTGCCTTCATTCCTGCCTGCACCTTTTCTTTAAAAAATAAAGTTGAATTTTCTCAATTACCTTTTTATCAATTAAAGCTACACAAATTGCTAAAATCCAAGTTGACCTATGTCTTTGAATGGTGACATTTGAGAACTGTAAGATGTAATTCTATGTACTTACCCCAAACTATTGAATACCTATATTAGAATAGTTCAAAATCATGTCTACTGATGGAAGCATACTTAATATCTCTCCTTTATAAGAAAGTTTGGTTAGTGCCATGGCCAAAACTTAAAATATGGCAGCCCCCGTCACTCGTACTATCATTCCATGTGAAGGTCTCTGGCATTATCTGGACTTATTCTTTTGACATATTGATGAAGACACAGCAGCAAACAAAGCAAGGTTTCTGCTTAAACAATGTAAGGCATACAGTAGGCACTAAATAAACATTAATTGAATAAATTAATAGATATAAGGGTTTTGGGGGAAGTGGGTCTTGAAAACATTTTAAAATATTGCCCATAATTTTTGCCAATTAACTTTATGTGTTAAGTAATTTAAATTTAGACATCTGTCTTAGTAGAAAGTAATATATTTTATCCAGACTTTTTTGTTTTTAACACATATTAACTTCAGAGCTTAAAAACCTACCTCCATGGAAAAGGGAAAAAAGTGTTCTCTTCAATTAAAGAGCCATTTGCTATTTCGTCTCCTTCCACCCCACCCTCCTCTTTTTGTTCCACTCCTAAGGGATAGGGTCCTTAATTTAAACTTTATTTACTGATTTCTAGCTTTTTGGTCAGAGAATGGATCCTGCAACCTATACTCTTTTTTGCTTTATTGACATTGTTTTTGCAGACAATATTTATAAATATTCCAAAAGTAGAGTAAAAAGGGTGTATTCTCTATGGGATATAAAACACCATAGAAAACCAGTAGGTCTTTTCATTACAGTTTCACCCTAAAGCTTCACTATGCCCACCAGTCCTCTTTGTTTGCCTGCTGGATCTAACAATGACAGGCTCATGGGCATCAGATGGGTTAAAGAACACACGCAGTAGAACCAATTAATTAAGAAATATATAAACAAAAGAGGTGGAAATGTAAAAAGCCAATTATAAGCTGTATCTTTATTAATAGGAACACTTAAAAAGCTTTAGTTTCATAACATCTAACTCTAATATAGAATAAAATGCATGGTTAAAATAGTATAATCTAGGCACAAAATGATACTTTTAAGATATAAAAAGAAAATATGACAAGAATTAATAACAATTTTAAAACATCTAATTAAAATACATATGTCAATAGGGAAAATGAAAAGTGGCAAAGTGATTTAAAATCTGGTTCTAGAATCACTTAATAGTAACACTTGAGAGAACCACTAAGTCTCTAGACTATGAATTCATCTCTACAGGGGGCATGTACAGCTGTTAGAAAATGCTTATAAAGTACCTAACATTTAAGCTCCCAGTGAGTTAGAGCTCACACTTTAAGAATTACTTATTAAGATTTATATAAATGTGATGGTGCTCTATCTTCAAATATTTTAAAGGGAAATTCCAGTATATGATATGTCCTTTGGGGAAAGACATAGCCACCAAAGTGATTTTTTTTTGAATACTAAAAATGAACTTGAATTTTTATAAATCTGAGAGTATTCACTATGCTGCAAAATTTAGATTAGCAGAATAATATTGTCAGGTCTTTATTTATTGTTATTTCTTAATTAAAATTATATTTTAGTGGACTATTCATTAATCTGTCAAAAGTACAGAGATATCAATAAATACACAAACAGCTATAACTAGAACATATGTATCATGGATAATAAAGCAAATGCTGTATACTTTAATAAATCAAAGCAGAGATGGGAGCATAAGTGAACAACGCAACTGTAATTACCAAAGGGATTCTTACCTTTGTTTGTTTAATGCATCTGTGTCTTCAAGAAATAGAAGTCAATAGTGTAGCCAAAACAAACAGGGATATAGTGTAAACACTGACATTGTCAGAATCTAGGTCCTAATTTTTTAAAAATAGTAAATATGCTAATCTTTTCTCTTTCTTTAAACATGAGCAAATGGTTAGCTTTCTAAATTATTCCCAAGGAAATAAACAGTCCCGTGGCATTCACAAAGGATTTTCATGAGTCAGTATTGGATTTGTGGATTTATACACAGATGAAAATACCAGCAACTAAATCACCATTATCCTTCACTTGAGCTGGAGCTTATTAATATGTATGAGAGTGAGGGATAAAAGTGGGTTTCTTAAAATTACACCACCCAACAAATTTGAAGGTAAAGTTAACCAAAGGTAATATTACCTGATTACTTTTACGAAAGTTACAGTATCAATTTCACCCAGGTTACACTCTTGAAAGAATTGTCTGTTTTTACAAAGTATGATTAGAAATTTAAATATAGTGTCGTATTGAAAACTATTAAAACAAAGAGTGTACTTATTTATTCAATGATATGTTTGTAGAATATCTCATAGACTAATAGCAAATGTATCTGGTCAAGAAATAAAACAGGATGAGGCTGAGCTTACATGAAAGAAAAATTCATACTTTAGATGTGCAAAAAAAGAATCAACATGGGTCGGTTAGTGTTGAAATGCTACTCTAATGACCTAAAAGTAAATTTCCCAATAATTTTTATTTTTTAAAAGGGAGTTAGGCAGGTAGAAGGAAGGGAGAGGAAGATGCATTTTATTTATTCGTTCATTTTGTTTGTTCCTCCTGCCGCAGGGCCTTGGCTCTCAAACCCCAGGTCCTTGACATGGACTATACCCCACAAGCCAGCCTAGTGCCTGAGCCAGCAGGGCACACCTCCCTATGAATGTTTTCATTTGACAGTCTACATACTCATGAAAGTTTTGCTTACGGCTAAAAATCAGAATGGTATAAAATAAACAGTCGCTATATAGCAAAACTGCCTTCATTTTAATCTATCAACTCCAAAAAAAATATCATTTTTTCTCCAGTACTTGCACCTTTTATCCTGCTAAATAATTGGCTTTGAATAGCCCAGTAAAGTCTATTTCCTCAGTTAAATGATTCCAGTTCCTAGTGGGAATAGGAGTCTCACGAAAGAGGAGAGTCCCCAAGAGGCCTGGAAAAAAATTCATTGGAGTGCTGAGTACTTTTGCAAAATTGACTTTGGGGCTCTAGAATTTTCTTAACATTTTATTTTTAATTATAATATAAAATATGCTTCATAAAATTTGGATATTATACATAGGAGGAAAATGAAACACGTATATTCATTCTTATCATTCTGGGATCATTCATATAACTTTCAGTATACATAAAACATTCTTATATTTATATATAGTTTGTAAATGAAATGTAATTTTGATTTTATTTAATAATATATTGTCATTTTATGTCACTAAATACCTATTTAAAATATCCTTTATAAGACTGCATGAGTCTATCATATTCTAAATTTATTGTGTAAATGTATTTATATTTATTGTATATTTATATTTATTGCATACTCTTCCTATTTTTAGACATGTTTCTTCTACCTAAAATACTTCAAAGCAAAAGTTCTTATTCTTAAATTATTAGGTACACCTGTGATGATTGCCGTTTTCTTAGAAATGAGATTACTAGACTACAGTATGCTAGCCTTTTATTATGTATTACCAACATAATTTTCAGAAAATTAGTTTGCCCATTTGACTTTACAAAGTTAAATAAATGACTCTCAGGTGTGCCCTGCTGGCCTAGCGGTCTAGCACACCTGGGAGCAGTCCTTCATACATCCCAAGGTCCCTGGTTCAAGACCTGGGGCAGGGGGGAGCAATCAGTGTGAACAATTAAATAAAAATAAATAAAGTACTTGTTCTTTTTTTTTTTTTAAAGTGACTATCTGTAATTCATTGACTTATTTCAGTTATTCACTGACTAACCAATATTTCATCAAATATGCTCTATTTTGACTTGCCTTTTTGCAAACTTGTACTTAAACACATACCCTTAAAATATTATATGTCTATTTTTAATAAACCCATTCCTATATAAACTTCCCCCAAGTTAACCAATGTAGTCCACTTGTGTCATAATTTAACTTTATGCTAAATATTACTATCAGTCCTTTTATAATACACATCTCCTTAAGAAAAATTACCAAATCAATTTAGGAATACAAGCTCCTTCATTTTAATAATATAGCCATATCTTAAGTCCATCTCTGTAAAATTATTGTAAGCAATTAAAAAAATTAAACAGTAATAAATGTTAAAATCACAGAGAAAAAGTATCAAATAAATAATAAACAGACACAGAAATTCTCAAAATCGTAAGGAATTTAACATACTCGGTGCAAAGTGTGTTTTATATTTTTTTAATATTTTATGTCCTACAACAATTCTGTGAAGTAGATTTTTGTATCAACTTAATTTTATAGAAGAAATGAAGGTTGGGAGAAATAAATCGTCTGGGGTCACAGCGGCCAGTATTGAGACAGAGGTAGTTAGGATCCCATCCTGATAGTGGAACTGTCAGATTTAGCAAATAAAAAAACTATACTTAAAGATGAACTAAATGTTATCGATTATTGGAACAATACTTATTGAACAGCCACAAGTACCTTTAGAATCAGCAAAATGTGACGCCCGCAGTGCTGCTCTAGGTGAAGTGACCGTGTCCTGCACCAGCAGAAGAAAAGAGCCGACCCCTGATCAAAGAGAAACATGTACCAACCCTAGACGCGATGTCAGCCAAGCGTTAAACCAAGTCCTACACCTGCATTGTTTCAGCCTAAACCCCTTGTTACCCACTTTTTGAAAAACGAACCCACTGACGGGTGCTGCTTTCCCCATAAAAAGTGCACCGAAGCCTGAGTTCAGGGGAATGCTCACTCCACTGTGAGCTTTCCCGGCCTGCACCTGGGACAATAAAGTTGTGCTTCAGAGGATCTCGACTCCCTTGTCTCAGTCTCTTCCACCATGAGTCTCTCGCTTATTAGTCATAGAGTCTTGAGAAATGACCCAACATTTTGTGCCTCAAAGCTCCTGGTCAGTAAAATGAAAATTTAATATCTACCTCATTCAGGTTTTGTAAGGATACAGAGAGCACGGTTATGCATGCCACACACTGTTAGCATACAAGCGGACACTTCATAAGTGTGCTCTAGCTTCCTTTCCCTTTCTTCTAAGCTCTTGACAACACCATAAGTGGAGCTTTGCAGCCTATTGTTTAGGCCTCACCCCTACTAAATATGCTGCAATGGAACTTTGATATCAGGTACATGAGACTATGAAATAACAGACACAGAGATACAGAGCCATTATTTATACTTTATTTCTAAATAATTTATTGTAAATTCTAGGAAAATGTGACCAAGTTGGCACCCCAAGTGACTGAGGTGTTAAGCCCATGCCTATGGCGCAGTCCACATATAGCTCAAGGACCCAAGATCACAAACTGGTGCCAGGGGTAAAAGGGAGGGACAATTAAAATGAACAATTAAATAAATAAAGTGCTTTTCCCTCCTCTCTCTTTTTTTTCCTTCTTGCCTGCTGTTTGCCTTGTTTCCTCTTAAAAAAAATAAAAAGATCAAGTAATTAATTTTATCTTTCAATGAACATCTATGGTTTACTGCTGAAAAGTGTGTAACAACGCAAATCTGTGACCCTTCATAAAGGCATGGAAATCGTTCGTGTGTTCATCACTCAGTATATAATTTCTGAGCACACACACTGTGCTGGGCACTGTTCTATGGCCTGGGAGCACACACGATCACTTTCCTGAAAGACTGTTCAAAGGAGGGAAACAGATAAATGAAGTGACACAATAGTGTAATCAGAGCAGAGAAAGCACATACAGGAGCCCTAAGACTTGGGGAAGAAAGGAACTGAGCTGGACAAACTTTAGGACTAAAAAGACTTGTTTACTGAAATTGAAGGTAAGTAGGAGTTGTTTTGTTTTGTTTTTTTCATATATAAAATATACCTAGACGGTATTCATGCCAGGGGCCGGGGAGAGGGGCTGAGACATGCTGATGAGATTCTGGGTTTGTCCAGAAAGAATTCATGGAGACAGTTGTTGACCAGGAACACACAGGAGTTTATTAAAAACAGAAATAACTAGTTGAGGTGCCCTAAGGGGACTGGAAAGATTACATCAAGAGAATACACACGCGTGTGTGTGCAGGACCCAAACGGCCTGCCCCTCACACAGGCAAGATGAATTCTATATATATCTAAGGGTTAGGGGCCTTGGGTGTGTCCAGGTTACCTGTAGAAAAACTGGCTGGAGCATCTAGGGGTGTGTCCTATGCTGGCTTCTAAACTGAGATTCCCCCCTGGGGTCTCTTTCAGGTTTTGCTGGTTTGTTTACTATTTATACATCTGCATACTGCCCTGTAGATTTCAAACTACACTGTCCCCGTGTCAGGTATTTTCCAAATCACTAAAATCTTAAAGGGTAAAAATACATACTTTTGTTTTCCCTCTCGAAAGTGTGATTAGCTTCACTTGGGTCTATCACTGGATTTCTTTTCCTGGGACCTGCAGTAACCTTGACTGAAAGAAAGAACATAACCACATTGGATTATCTGTTTAGTAAGCTACTTTTAGTCTTGCTTGGTCAGCTTCCTCTAAATCTTTATAATCTTATTTAAAGTGCCTCTAAATACAGATGCTCATTTGCATGACATTAACTCTTTTGTATTTTCATTAAAAAAAAAAAAATCCTGTGATCAAAGGTGCCTCTTGGCTGTAAATTCTTAAATATTTGACGGTCTGTCTTCCAACACATCAAGACCTTCAGTCAGAGTGGTCAATGATATCTCCTCACCATTTACAACCATGATAATTCAATGTCACTGGCTGTCTAATGTCTGTCTCCCCTGTAAGAACTGTAAACTCCATGACGGCAGAGTCTATGTGTTATTACTGTATCTCTTGTGTTTAGCTCAATGCCATGCAGAGTCACATATTTACCAAATATTTATTAAGGGCCAGGCTCTCATCTAAGCACTGGAGAAGCCATAATAAAGAACACTAAGTTCCTGCCCTGGAGCATACATTCTAATGGCTAGAGAAGGCAAAACAAAGTGCTACACAGAAGAAATCAGGCAGTGATTAGTGACATGATCATGAGAAAGTAAGGCAAGGGGGTAGATAATAATGTGAGACTATTTCAAATGGGACACTCAGGAAAGTCTCACCTGGAGAAGCCTGAATATAGTGGCAGAGTCAGCCCATTTCAGGAGGAAGATCCCACCTGGCAAGAATATGTGTGCAGAGTCCTGACAAGGAGTAAGAAACATGTTGTCATCTCCTGGGTCTGGATAACCAAAACAAAGACAGGAGGTTGAGAATTGGGCCATGCATTTGCAGATACAGTCACCTAGAAGGAAATAAAAAGCCAGCCCGCCACAAGCCAGGTCAAGACAGAGGCCATCATTAGTACATTACACAACTAATTTTTCACCTGATCGGTATGCCATTGCACCAACTGACACACAGTCTAATTTGCATAATGGAACAACAGTCAGAACTTGTTGGACTTCTAAACCCTAATCCGCAGTCAACCAGACTGAGGCCTTTTCTATGTGAATATATGCTATACCCCAGTTAGGAAACCTCAAGACTCCTTGAGTCTGTGTCTCCTGCTGCAGCCCTAATAAAACCCCAAGTAAGTGCTGATACTTGCTTGAGCCAGGTCTTGTTCAGCCCAAAGAAAAGAGTGTGCTTAGAGTATTTAAAGAACAGTAAAGAGGCCAGCTGGCGCGCGAAATTCAAAAGAGCAAGGGGAAGAAGGGGAGGAGCTATGTTTTCTAGAGGCATAAGATTTGCTGATGGACTGGATGTGAGCTGTGATTGGAAGTAGTAACTAAAGACTTTTTTTTTGACCTAAGCAACTAAAGAAAGCCTTGCTATTTAATGAGATAGGAAGGATACCGAGAACAGGCTGTGGATAGAGGGAAATAAGGCATTGTTGTATTTAGAAAATAAAGAGTTCTGCATATTTCAAGTACTTCAAAATTTTTCACTGTGCCTTAAATATGCCTAAAGACTTTTGTAGATTCTACAGTGTAAATGCAATAGCTTATTGTCCCTCTTTAAAACTGGCTTCGAGTGTGCCTTTGTGGCTCAGGCAGCTGAGAGCAAACCACATAGAGAAGGCCTAGGTTTGAAACCCAGGATGTGGGGGCGGGGGGGGGGGGGGGTTGTTGAAAAAAACAAGAAATGAACAACTAAAATTCTTTTTTAAAAAGAGGTTTCTTCCTCCTCTTCCTTCCTTAAATGCTTCTTCCTCCTCTCCCTTCCTTTCTTCCTCTCTTAAACAATAAAAATAAAAATAAAAAACAAATAAAACTGGTTTTGGATTCAGCTTTCTCAGATATGCCAAATCATCTATACTGCACCTATCTTTTCAAATTGTGTTACTGCTGTCTCTTCACCCTCTGACCCACTCCTAAAATCAGCAGGACTGAAGCAAGAGAACAAATAGAGGCCTATATACCATGTACCTAAAATTTTTAAATCAAGCTAATGTACTGTTAAATGAAATGTGTTTTGTCCTCATCTTGAAAAACATAACTTTATAACAAAGGTAAATTAAACCCATAAAATTATTTCAATATAATTAGAAGTTTGACAAAATTTCAATAACAACTGGATTCAATTATTGCACATGTATGGGTGAGTGAGTCTGTTGATGACCAAGAATGTTTGTACTAGTAATAAAGTAGGTACATATAAATGGGAAGTTATATATTTTATTTCACATAACTTATTTTTTCTGCCTTCTCAGAAAAATTACCATGTGTATTTTGATAATCAAGATTTTGCAATCTTTTGTGTGTTCTACTCACAGTAATGCCAAGTTGCATAATGCTTCTTGAATCATCGTAGAGTTGAGTTTTGCTTAATTGAGTACTCAGTTGGGATCTTGGAAGTCAAGTGGCTAAAATTTGCAGGGCAGAGTACTAGGGAGGAGGAAGGTATAATGAGAAAGCACTCCAGCAATTTGCAGAGGTCTCAAGTCTTTAGTGGATTACTAATCTGCATATATGTTACTGGGTAGATAAGATGTTACCAAGTTTGTTTTATTCTCCTGATTCTTCAGTACTCTGCATTGAATTTCCATATGTGGTTCTTGTGTCCCTGCAGAAAAGAATTCAATAGAGGCACAGATACGTGAAAGAAGTTTTAATGCAAAAAAAAGATTTATTGTACCTGATCAGAGAGGAGGATGGGCTGCCCCAAGTGGGTTCAGCCTCAGGTGTATTTAAGGTAGCAGTACATCCTCAGAGGAGGGGATGAGCTAGACCCAACTAGGCAAAATCGCAGGTGTAAAGGAGATAGTACATTTTCAAAGAGGAGAATGGGTTTCCCCAAGTGGGTTCAACCTAGGGTATAAAAGAGGCAGTATGACCCCAGACTCCAGGACAGGCTGATCCTGGATTCAGCAACAGGTGTATTTAAAGAAATAGTACATCCCCAGAGAGGCGGCTGCCCGATTGGGTTCAAGAGTCCACATATTTCTTCTGGAGTTTTATATTCCCTACTTGTTCTTCCTTAGATCTTTCCGTGGGGTGGATTCTGCTTCTGTCTTTCACACTAATTGACAGGTAGAATTATATTACCAAACTCTTACTGCACCTGTTCTTTCCATGATCCCCTAAGTGAAACCCTTGGGGGAGGGAGGGGCAAACACGCAATGCTAATTTGCTTTTAATGACATTGTAATGAGGAAGTTCATCTAAGGACAGGGTTTTTCTCCTTCAGTACATTGTCCCCATCAATTCCTACCAGATCAGCTTCAGACTGGACTAGATAACAACTGTCTGACTCCTAGGTTTTTGATTGGTTGGAGTTCTGGCATCATTGCAATCAAGAGACATTCCCCATCTCATGTCTAACTGACTCAGTACTTGGGAAGATCTTGGAGCTTGAAAGATGTCTCTGCCCTGAGAGGGTTTAACTGACTCAGGGCATCAGAGACTCCTACCCAGTTACTTATATCCACTAGGTGTTTTTTAATACAATGGCCTTTGCCCTGCAGGGCCACTCACCCAGTACTCATGTCTAACTAGCTCCCTAACATTTGTATAGAATGAAACCCTACAGGCTGGGCAAAGAATAACTTCTAAGGAACTAAACATGAAAAGCTCCACAGCACTTGCAGAGCTTAGAGACATTCAAATTCCTACATGGTAGAGTGGAGAGACCCCTGGTATTAATAAAATAAACAGAAAAATCACACTTCAGTAATAGAGTTAAAGTAGATCTAAGGGAAAAGATATTCTCAATCTACTATAACAAATCTCAAAACAAATTTATAAAGGATCCATCTAATTCCAAGCAACTCCATAACTTAGCTCCCTTTCTCTCTGGGAGCCAAAAATAAAAATAAAAATAAATCCCCCAGACTTTACAGTGTAACTGTCATAATGTCTGGCACTCAGTCAGAAATTGCTAGGCACACAAAGAATCAGGAAAATATTATCTATAACCAGGAGGAAAAACCAGCTAATAACTGCAGATCCAGAAATGAGATGATAAAACTAGTAAACAAGGACTTTAAAATATCTATTATAAATATGCTCAAGAATTTAAAATAAAACACATACACAATGAAAAAGTAAATATAAAAGTCATGAAAATATAATAGTGGACCTTCTAGAAATTAAAAGTAAACTAACTGAAATGAAAATGTTGCTAGATGTAATTTAGTAAAATAGACAATGCAGAAGATAAGATGTAGCAATAGAAACTGAACTGAAGCAAGAGATAAAACATCAGAGTTTCAGTGATTCATAGCCCTAGGTTAAATGGTTCAACATACACATAATTGGTGCCCTATTAGTGAGGAGGTAAAAACAAATATTTGAAAAAATAATAGCCAACAATTTCCAAATTTGATGAAAAGCATAAACATACATTCATGAATTTCAATGAACCCTGAACAGAAAAATTACAAAAAAAATCGCACAAAGGCAAATAAGATCCCAATTACTTAAAACACATCGTAAAACTGAAAATGACAGAATAGCAGTCTGAAACCAAAAAGCAGGATCAACATTAAATAAAAATACCTGCTTTGGGTCAGGCAGCAATAAAAACAGTTAATTAACAAAAGGGATGGGTCAAAGAAGAAAAAAGACAATTCACTAAAATAATTCCCCACTACCTGCCCTATAGAAAGTTGGGATCACCTCTTGACTTTGCTTTTTCCTTTTTTTTCCTTTCAAGATGAAGTTCCACTCTCTCAAAAATGTTCTCTTTTTTAATTCAGTACAACTTTTCTTACTCATTAATACTTTAAGTTGTTCTGATACTCCTTTTGGACACTGAAGTCAAGAACCTACCATGCCACGTTGAGGAAGAACTGTGAAAGTGAGACAAGGGTACCAGGATGGCACTCCGCTGAGACTAAGCGAGGTGACCAATAAAACGAAGGCATTCCTCCGCATTCCTCTGTCAGTTTCCAGTGCTTCTGGAACAAGATCCCAACTATGCCCCCATCAAAACCTTTAAAAATAAGTCTTTGGGGCAAAGAAAATTCACAGAAAAGCCTCTGAGAACTGGGAGGAGGTTGCCATTTTCTAAGACATTTACGTGTTGAAAGGGGAAAAAAAATCTATTTGTAAGGGCATCTTCCTTACTGAACCAGAAGGAATGAATCTCTAACTCCTCAGAGAAAGTAATCTCCATAGAGACCCTATCTTTGTTTTCTGTAGCTTTTCCATGACTGAGGCCCAACCCCACAGCATCCTTTCATTCTGGATGAGTTATTTAAACTCAAAACGTATGCCAAATGGCCTGTTACTCAATTTTACTGTGTTTCTGCCATGTATACAGTAGGTATACATGGGGTTACTAAACTTTTTTCTGTTTTTGTCTCTTAAAAAACTAAGATAACCAGAGGGCATAATGAGGAACAAAAAAGAAAAAGAATCACAGCCTCCTAATATAAACAATGAAAAGTAAAGGACAATTAGAGAATATCAAAGTGCTGAAAGAAAAAATATGTACTATCAACTGATACATCTACACTTAGCAAAAATGCTTTCAAAAACAAAGACAAAATAAAGACATGTTTTCAAACAAAAGCAAATAGAACTTATTGGTAGTAAATTGACACTCGAAGAAACAGTAAAGGAATTTCTTCAGTCTTTAACTATCACTTCGATAATGATAAAATATGCAATAAACTAAGCAAGTTAATGAAAAGCAGATTGCTGGTTTGGTTAAAAGAAGTAAAATGCATCTATGACATTTGTAAGAAATAAGTTTTAAATATAAAGTTAGAGGTAAAGGGATAGAAAAAGGTATAGCATGCAAACTCTAAAAGTAAAATAGCTGGTTTAGCTATCTGACTATTAGATAAAGAAAATTCAAATATAAAAGAATTATCAGAAATAAACAGGGATAGTTAATAATGATAAAAGTGTTGCTTTGTGAAAAAGACAAAATAATTCTACTCGTGTATGCACCTAATGACAAAGCTTCAGAAAGTCATGAAGCAAAAGCTGACAGCATTAAATGTGTAGACATATTCACAATCACAGATGATTGTAACATTTCTTTCTCAGTAATTGATAAGAACAAATATGAAAGTCGGTATAATAAATCGTATTTTTGATCAATTTAAACTAATTGAAATTTATAAAACAATATACCCAACAACTGAAGAATACACATTCTTTTCAGGTTCACTTAGAACATTCACCAAGATAGACATGCTGGGCCACAAACCAAATCTCAGTAAATTTCAAAGGACTATTATTACATAGAACATACTCTGGTCAAAAATAATTAAAATAGAAATCAATAACATGAGGATATATGGAAAATCCCCAAATAGCCAGGAATTAAGCAACACATTCCTAAATAACCCATAGGTCAAAAAAGAAATCACAGACATTTAAAAAATGTTCTTAACTAATTGGCAATACAAATAACCAACACCAAAATTTGTAGACTGCATCTAAAGCCATAGTTGGAGGTAAATGTTAGCTTGAAATGCTTATATTAAGAGAAAATAAAGGTTTAAATTAATTATCTAAGTTTCTATTAGGTTCCCCAAAAGGTATGGGGATCTCTTGATTTGGAAGCGTAGAAGGAGTGATCCAGTAAAGCTCAGAGTATCCAAAAAGGGCTTTTTTTTTTCAGTTGGAACTTCAGAGCAGGCTGGCAACTAAAGGAACATCAGCTGGGGTGGGTGGGGCCGGGCGGGTGGCGATGGGGGACAGGGGTAATGGTTATTTATATAGTACATGGTGGGGGCAGTTACAGGTCTTAAAGAATGCAGGAGACAGGGTGGGCTTTCAGATTCAGGTGTGCCGAATGCTGCAATTCACTCATCTGTGACTGTTGAGACAGTTGAGAAATTCACTAAAATTTTAATACAAAACATTAGCCAAAACAACATGTGGATCATTATCAGAAAAGACTAAGAAAAGGTCTAGGGTCAAAAGGTGCCACCAGGAAAGAGTGAGACAAAGGCCCTCTAAGAATTCCACCCAAATGCCACACAATAAAGTCCCCAGCACAAAATGACATCATCCATGCCTTTCTGAGAGCCCTTGTCTTATCATTTTTACCTTAGAAACTAGAAGAACAAATTAAAGTAAAAAAATAGAAGAATGGAAATAATAAAAATAGCAGAAACAGTGAAATTTTTTTAATCAATAGTGGTAAGAGTTGGTTCTTGGAAAAAAATTATAAAATTGATAACCTAGCAAGCCTGGTTGAGAAAAAAAAATCATGAATTCCCAACATTAGGCTTAGCACAATGGACTGCAGAATTTCTGTAAATAATCTCAAGCCTCAACCCCAACTCTTCCTCCTGCCTAGTCACACATATCCTGCCCAAAGAAACTGGGACCTCCCAACAGTGTAGCAAGTAAGGGGTTAAAGTTTCACAGCAGAGACACGCCCCACCCCCTTCCTGTTCACTGCCCGCTTGCCAGCCTTCCTCTTTAAAAAATAAAAAATCATCTTAAAGATATATTTTAGCTTTTAAAATCTTAGTAGGAAATGGAGTAAGAACACAGACTCTAAAGGCAGCCTTACTTAATTTAACATCCCAGCTCTATCATGGACTCTAGCTGTGTCCACAGGCAAGTTACTTTGAAGTGGGGATTAATACAAGTATCCATCTTGAAGGATTTTTATGATAATGTAAAAATCAAATATAAAGTGCTTAGAATAGTGCTTGTCCATATAAATGCCACGGACGAGTCTGTTAAGTGGGTAATAAGTAATACTTCAGGTTACATTTACTACTACCACCAATCTTTGATAATGGCAAAATTTTCAATTCTGTTGTCCAAACAAAATGTATAAAATAGAAGTTTAAGTTTTAAAGTGTGTTAACCAAATCTGGCATTAAACTCTCTCCTTTTCCACTTTTACCTACTCCCCTCTCCATGCCAATCCTTCTCCAACATGCCAACCATGTATGAAAGGATGTGCCTTAGTAATTGTTAGGCTGGCCCAGAGGGACAAAGCGGCAGCCATGCCCGGGAAAAAGGCGGCTGACGTCAGACTGAGGGATTGAAGCCCACACCTGGAATCACAGGACCAATCCCCAACCATGACGTACGGAAGCCCGCGAAATTCTTTTGCTTAAAGAGCGCGCTTCCCTTCGTTCGGGGCCAGCTACCCCGGCCCGCGTTCTGCGGACGGGAGAACCTCGCCCAGGTGCGCAAACCCCAGTAAAGCCCTGGCTATTCGACTTTTTGTTTGATTGACTTTCTTTCCTCGGGGAGCCCAGAGAAAAACCTTTCAGTTATGTTGACTGCTCTTAACTCTGTTCTCATCAGCCTGAGAACAAGAAAAGTAAGATTGAATTCTCAACTATGAACTCTTCCATAATAACTCTTTGGCACTGTTCATGACTATCTAGAGCAAAGGCAATATGAGTAGACAAGAGTACTTGCTTCAGTGCTTAAGTACCAGAGCAGAAAGGCATACTTTTCTATGCTGAAGTTTTTAGCAAGAACCGTATCCATTTCATGTTGCGTAATGACCTGGTACCTAGTCCTCACGGAATAGCTGGTTAAGTTACTTAATTTCATTCTCTGCTTCAGTTCCTCGTCTGTAACCCGGGGTTAATAGACTATGTGGTGATATATAATGAATTAATTCATATAAAGGGCCCACATGTGCATGATGAAGCAAAGAATACATTTTAGCTATTACTATTTTGCAGGAATGTGTGGTTTCAGTTTGAGCTTTGCCTTTCCTTTAGGAACAAATAGCTATAGGATTGGCTCGCCCTTGTGGAGAAGCGATTTGTTTCCACGCCTCTGGCTGAGAGCAGTACACAGGAATCCAAGGACTTGGGTTCAGCATCCGGGTGGGGCAGGATGAACTAAATAAAAATAAAATAAAACTAATGCTTCTTCCTTCTCTCTCTTCCCGCCTGCACCTATCCTTAAAAACAAAAAAATACAGGACTTAGAAGGGGTGCACAGTTTGAGGCGGAGGAACAGCAGGAGATGCTAAGTCGTCAGCTCTAAAGACCCCAGAATAAACTTTCATTTGGTAACCAGATCAGAATTCCAGGGGCCAGCAATTTCCGTACAAGGCGGCTAACATCCAAAGGCCTTCAGACTCCAGTAGCAGGACTCATTTCGACGCCGAAGGAGCCAGAAGGTGGCTTTATCTGACTTGACTGCACTAAATTCCGCCGAAAGTTGCCTGAGAGGCTTCCACATTCCGAAAGACACTTCTTCTTTGAGAAGTGTCTGCTTCTCCACTACGCGGTGCTAGCAGCTCTTCTGAAAAGTATTTGGTGCTTCCGCGGGTCACAGAAGGGACCTACCTAGAGCTGCGGTGGCCGTCGCCTGCAAGGAAAATTAGCTTCCAAACCTGGGGCGTGGCTCGGGCAGAGGCCCCACTCCTATTGGTCGAGACTGCCTGGGGGCGGAGTCAGCGCGCCCAGGCCGGAGACCCAGCGGTTCCATCCGATAGCGAGTCTGCTGGGAGGCGGAGAAGCTCAGGTGTGGGAGGAACGACACCCGCGCCCTGGAAGCCCCGTCTTGGGGCCATGGGGGGTCAGGTAAGGCTGCCCCCCGGTGAGCCCTGCCGAGAAGGTAAGTGTCTGCCGCGAGCCTTTGGACCTAGTATCTGGGTGGCGATGAGACATAGTAGGCGTAGGCGTACTTATGGAGACGCCAACTCTTTACGCATTTGTACATGACTTTATCCAGCCAGCCAGCCAGTCGACAGGTATTTATTAGTGTCTGCGATGCGCCAGGCTCTGTGGGAAAGCTGCAGACTTGTGGCTCCCACTCGGTCGCCAAGGCAGACCCATGTAAATGACAGCGTGCTGAGTTCGGGGAGTTTTAGGAAGATTCCCCAGTTCAGTCTGAGGAATTGCTTCCCGTGACTCAGACACCTCGAGTCTGCAACCGACCGCACCTTGTCCGAGGACACACCCGGGACGGGGCGGTGTGCCGCGTCCCGCCGGACGTTGACTTTGGGAGGCTCGGACCCTGGGTAGGTCACGTGGCCTGGGCCCGGGGGGAGGGCGTTGGGCCCGCCTGGGCCCCCACGCCTCTCCTGCAGGAGGTGAAAGCGCCTCCTAACCCCCTGCAGCCCACGTCTGACTCGCTGCGCAGTACCCTCTCGGCAGTTTAAGGCGAGAGCCCTACGAAAGGAGATGGAACTGCGCGCAGTCACTTCGAGGTCTCGCTTGCTGGTTTCTCACTTGCTGGTTGAGCTGGGGTTTCAGCCACCACCCCAGCCTCGTAACATCGCTGGGCGCAGCGTCTTCCTTTTTGCTAGGTGTTTGCTGGCACACTCTCCACAGTCTGGACTTGGAAGGAGCGTGTGTGAGGCTGGATAAAAGTGGGAACCCTGGGTCGGGGCGCGGGGTGGCAGACTGAAAGGATGTGCCTGAGATGACGGTCTTCACAGTGTCCAGGGGAAAGCTGGTTTCTAATTTACCCGGACCAGACCTGAAGAGGGAGGGGTAGTGAAGGGCGAGGCAAGAACAAAACTTTCCAAAGGCGTTGGTCACTTTTCTGCTTTCCTACCCCCTTGGCTTATTCCTTGAAGTACAATGGAGAAGAAATGAAAGAAAAGTCTTTGAACTGGTCAAACCGTGCCACCACGGAGAAAGTAAAGGATAATGAAAATGCCTAACCCATTC
Source organism: Solenodon paradoxus (assembly GCA_004363575.1). NCBI lineage: Eukaryota > Metazoa > Chordata > Mammalia > Eulipotyphla > Solenodontidae > Solenodon > Solenodon paradoxus. The sequence continues at coordinate 127,288 of RJWH01001612.1, read as the reverse complement.
ACAAACTTGTAAAGCTAAGATTTTGGGACATGGTTACTAAGGCAGCTGGATCTGGAATTAATTCTTAGTCCGGTTCTGTGGTCTTTGTCTAAATAAGACCCACATCATTAAATCCGATGTTACTAACCCATCTACCCTTGTTTGCCAAAGGGTGTGTAAGTAAGGAGTGTGTGAATTACGCCAGCTTGTTTGAACTTCCCGGTGTTTTTCCTGCTTTGCTCCTGCATTTAATTACCCACAAGAAATATTCAAGCTCAGTCTTAATACCTGCGATTAATTGTGGCAGTTAATGGTGTGGGAGACTTATGGGAAAGACTTGAGAGGAAGCAGAATCGACATTATCAGCAGTGACTTTGGAATCACATAGTCTTCTCAGCTATGATTTAGTCTTTGTCTCCAAATTGGGGCTAATTCCTATAGTTTACACTTATGAGAAGTAGATACAGGTGGGGTGGCTTATGAAGCAACTCATAGCCTGACTGTGGCAAACGCACAATTTTTCATTCATTTCTTTATTCAGATAATGAGTTCCATGTACCAGACACTAGCCTAGGGCTAGTTTAAAGGAATTTACAAAGACGGGATCATGTAAGGTGAGATTCAAATGATGGAACAGTCCATCCTGAGATCAGAATAGAGATTTCAACTGGATTTCCCTAAAGAAAAAGTTGCCTTTTTCTTTTTTTTTCATTAAGATAAGGTGCAGGCAGGTATGAAGGCAAGTAGGAAGGCAGTCAGGAAGAGAGAGGAGGAAGTACCTATTTATTTTATTTAGTTGTTCATCTTGGTTGTTCCCCGAGCCCTGGGTCATTGAGATGTATGTGGACTATATCTGGTGGCCTTATCTGTCAGGCCACCAGGGAAGACCAGATTTTACTTTTAAATAAACTTCAAAAATTTCAAAAGTACTTTTAATCCAAAATTTTCTAAAAAACCAAATTTAAACACAGATGAAGGGCTTCATTTTTTAAGGTTTTTGGTATTATGTCACATATCTTACAGATCTTAATTTGAATCCAATAGCCAGTCAAGCTCTATTAACATGAAAACATGATACCATGAAAAAAGAATGTAAGAAATACACCAGTAGCTGTAAAGCAGCAGCTGCATGAGTATTATGTGCCCTAGAGGATTGTGAAGGAAACAGGACACAGGGACTGGGCTGTAGTGAAAGACATCATATCATATATCCTGATGCATATTCTTGAGAATCCTGACTCTGTTTGGCAGTCAAGGAAAGGAGATCAAGAGGGGTCTAATGATTTTCAAAGTTTGGTTTTTTGGGGGTTTTTTTGTTTTTTTAATTTTGTCAAGTGGGTCACTTTTTCAGGGTACAGTCATCTAGGAAAGTGAAAATAACTTGGTGGTATTCAGTCTATCTTCATGGTTTTGAAAGGAGGGAACTTAAGAACTGCGTTCTTTGAGAACTGACTTATCTCATTTGATTTATTGAGATAATAAGCTTCTTATCCAGCCCTGTGGGAATTTATATAGATGTCTACTATGAGTTGAATTCTAAAATAGCTCAAAATTATTTTTCATTCTTACTCTGCTTCAAATTTGCTCTCAGTTATTTCTCATTCTGTTCAATTTTCCTTATTTCTGTTTGTTCGTTCTCTAAAATTGTCAGCTCTATGAGAACGGAGATCTGGTCACTTGCTTTGTTAATCGCTATCACCAGTTCTTAGTGCCAAGCCTGACATTGCTCAATGGGAACTTGCTAGGTGTTGAATAAATGAATACCTAACACAATTTCTCACACGGTAAGTTTTCAACAAAATTTTATTGAGTGAATAAATGAAATAGCTATATAGAGAAAATATGTTATATAGAGTCATAGCTAAGCTAAAAGAGATAGTTTTTTGGATTGACACTATTAAATAAGGCATTGCCTTTCATTAGGAAGGCGGAGAAGGCCTTTCTATGAACGTGACTTAGAGAGCGCAAAGACAGGAAAGGAGTTAACCTAAGCTAGTTAGCCACTACTCCTGGGCCAGGGAACTGCTCATGTTGACTCCCTTCTCACCCAGGCAGCCTGGCTGGTTGCGGTTCCTTCCTCCCCTCAAGTACTTCCTGCCTCAGGGATTGTGCATTTACACTCAGCAGAGAAATGTTTCTATGTAAAGCTCTTTTTGAAAAAAATAGACCTTTATGCTGTTTTTACTGCCTTTCATGGCACTCTGTAGTTATTAGCTCCCTGTTCATTTCTCTCCATGAGAATATGAGAGGGCAGACATTTTATTCATCGACTGCCATACCCTAGTTTCTAGAAAATTCCTGACAAAACATACTCTAAATATTTGTTGAGTCAATGGGTGAAAAGATAACTAGTGTTGTTTCAGAACATGGATGAGAGAGAGTAATGCATTGAAATGTCAGGTGTGCAGGCTTCAGAGTAGGTAGAGATTCTTAAGAGTTAGTTTAGATTTGTTTTAAAGTAAAAGTCATGAAAGGAGAGAGATTAAGTAAGGGAGCTGAGAAAATTTGATTCACCCTGGAGTATGTTTGGAGAATGAATTATAGGGAATATGAGATTTCATTCATTCTTCCTTCCCTAATATGAATAGGCAGGTTGTGTTAGTCAGCTGCTGCTACATGACACGCAACTCAAAACTTATTGGCTAAAAACAATCGGATATTCTTACTTATGTATCTGGCAGTCAACTGATCAATGTCTGATCTTGACTAGGTTCTCTGGGTGCCTGCATCAGGGTTCACCGGGGTCTGTCTCCTTCATGTAGGTTGAGCTCAGATCTCCCTGTTTTCATTCTGGGGCTCAGGTGGAAGGGGCAGCAGCTCCTCAGGGAAGCTGTGTCTCTGACATGCACAGGGGTGCACAGAACAAACACAGACACTTCAAAGAGCATTTGAGACTCTTCACATTGAAAGAGCCAAGGGTTCTTTTTGCTCATCCCCAACTCACTACCAAACACAGAGAATGAGATGTGATATTGAGAGGAAAAGATTTTTTTATTCAAGTTACACTAATTTGGGAGGTTGGTGGATTTCTGTCCAAAAATAACCATCTTATTCCCCAAGTGGGGTGAAGGCTTTTTAAAGGAGCAAGGAAAAGGAAAATGGCTGGAAGGGATGCAGGAAGGGGTTAGGGAAGGTGAGAGGCTGAAAACACCCAGGGTGGTAGTTTTGTCATCATTGATGGGTATTGTGCAGTTTGGCTTGACTTTAGATCTCAGTGCTTAGCACTAGAGTTGATCTTTTTGCCAGCAATAAGACTGATTCTAAGCAAATTTCAAGAAAGAAAAAAGGAGGAAATAGGCTTGTTAATTTTTTTTTTTTTAGGTTTTTCAGTATCTTTGTTAATCTTTAAATTTGTAAGGTCTCCTTCAGCACCACCTCGACTGATGTCGCATTCCACCAGGTCACTTCACCAGGTCACTTCACCAGGTCACTTCATTGTGAGGGGTGAGGGAGTGAATATTTTCTGAATAATAATTCAAATGAACACATAAAATAGATGGTGAGGCAATGATTCTTCAAACTGAAAATATCTTGCAGTAATTAGAAGAGTAGTTTTATACAATCACTGACTTTTCAAAACCAGATTTCCTACCTCATGTAATAAATTAGACTTTTAAAATTATTGCTCTCAATAGGCAAGTTGTACTTGAAAAAATTATTGAAAGCATTTCCTTTGTATACAAATTAATCACCGGCTTTACATGTCCAACAAGTTTTTAATTTTCTGAAATAGAATACTAGCCTGAAAATTGAGTTACTTAGACCTGGTTTGGTCAATTGCATGACCTTGGCAAATCAGTTAATATCATGGCATCAGTTTCTAAAAAGGGCTTTCAACTACAAATGCCTCTGAGCTTAGAAATGGTTCATCAGCAATATTTATAAGACACTAGGATAGTAATTAAATTACTCTAGGAACAAAGATAGTTTAGGATCAAACCACAAAATTATAGAAGCTGTAGTCAGAATCATGGTGTCAAATTCTCTCATTTTCAGCGATGAGGAGACTTAAGCCAAGAGTGATTACTAAACTTGTCCATGATTATAGATAGTTAATAGTTGAGCTTAGAGTGGGAAAAGGTATTATCCTGTAAGAAAATTTAATTTTGTTTTTTAATTTTTAAGATTTGCACATAAGTAAATTTGCATACCTGCACATCGAAGATAAATATTAAATTGAACCATATGGCACTGCTATTTTACAGGGTCAAAGATTGTGTCAAATATTATCAGTAACATATGATTTAATTTAGTTGACATTAGCAGTAGTACTGTTTGTAAAAGCAAAAACACTGGAAGTTCCCACATGGCCACCAATAATAAAGTAGAAAAATTAACTGTGAGGTAATGGAATTCTGTAGAACAATGAGAAAAAACAAACCTACATCCATCTACATTGATCATTCTCAAAAACAAGCAAATTACCGAAGAGTATATATACTGTATGGTTACATTTTTATTTGTGCAAAAAGAGGCAGAAGAAATCAGTGTCTTATTTGAAAAGAACTAAAGTAATTGTTTTTTAAGCAGAGAAATATTGAGCAGGAAATTAGAATAGTCATTGCCTCTGAGGTATCATGTTTTATTACTTAAATCATTTGATGTTTGTTACACTGGTATAGATTGTATTATTTTTCTTTATTTTAATTATTTCTGTATCTGACACATATTTCCCAGTATTTAGAAAATAAATAATAACATTATCAAGGAAGTAATATATGCTCCCTGTTGACCAGAGTATAAATTGGTTCCAGTTTCTCTAGAGGGTTTTGGACAGTGTCTAGTAAAATGAAAAATAATGACTATAATAGATTTACTGTGTTGAGTAAAGTCTGGATTAAACTCCCTGGATAATAGTCCGCTGACTTGAATCCTTAAGAAGCTAACTTCTTTGGATATGCCCTGTGGACTAGCGCTTACATCAGTCACCTCCCAAGGAGCTCAGGCCATATACCCTCTGTGTTCCCATCCTGAATGGTTTGGGTCAGGGTAGGGACAGCCAGTGTGAACAGCAAAAATAAAATAAAATGCTCCTTCCTCTCTCTTCCTACCTGCCTGCCTGCTCACCTTCATTCCTGTCTATACTCTTCCTTTCAAAAAAATAAAAGCTATCTCTAAAGCACTTCAAAATCCCTGCCCATCCTGCCCGCACATCCTTTTCTACCCACGTCTCCCCTTCTGCCCTCCCCCATTCCACACCCACCAACTCACCATTCACTCCCTTGCTCCCTGTCTCTCTCCTTGAGTCACTTTGTTGTAGGCTCTCTTGGTAACATGCTCCCAAAACATAAAACAATTTCAGTTCTAACTAAGGTCAGTAACTGCACAAGATTTTTATTACTTTTTCTGCCATAAAACTTGCAAGATCTGGCTCTTACAATGAGAACCCACAAAATGCAACAAAGATAATAAATATGCTCTCCCTTATTACACTCTGCCCCCACACCCCCTAAAATGTTGGAAACATTTTGCTGTGACGACAGCTTAAAAAGAATATTGTTTCACTGGAATGAGATTCACCCACACTGTTTTCGGAGATGAAGTTTTGGAATGGTTATGTTAACTATGTAGTAAGGAACACTAATGCATCCATGGAATTTACTGGAAAGTCAAATGAGATATTTTCTGACGAATTAATGTGAGCAAAATTCTTACTATGGAAAATTACCCCCATTCTGGGGCTTAGGATAACAGTGCCCAGAACAAGATTGCAGAAGGGCAAACTTGTATGAAAATTTGTTACAGTTCTTAGTTAAAAACATCCTGAATGAATTCCTCATTGTGATAGATTATCCCTGAAGAAATACATTTTTCTTTGGAAAATTACAAGTTTTATCTCAGAGTTTATTGTGTATCTCTAAATCAAAAATGGTTTGTGTTCAAGTTACAAAAATAAATGAAATCATAATCATAAAAACTAGAATTTATTACTTTACTTTTTTTTAGACCTTAATTTTGTGGTTGTTTCTTAACTTAGTATGTGGTAAAAATGCAGATGACTTCACAGTATTCTGCCAAGGAGTCAGAGATCCAATTATTAAAATTTGTTGCTAAGACATTGTTTGGTGAAACTGTCTTGTTACTTTGTTTTGGTTAGGCCTTAAGATGTTGAGATATAAAACTGACTTTTTCATAGAAATTTAAAATTGTATTTGATTAATTTTTCTTTGCCCTTTAGGGTAAATCATACTGGGAAAGTATGACTTTAAAAAAAAAAAGACATTTAAAAAACATTGGAAAATACAGAAAATCTACTTACAATGTCACCAGGTTGGTAGCTTTTCAAGTGGAGAACAGATGATAAAAATTTATTTGAGAGTATTTAATGTCTTGTTTTGTGCTTTGCTGTTTAGCCTCAAAATTCTAAGGCACTTATGACCAGGTCCAGTGAATTTTTAACCAGGTTCAGTGGATATTCATGCTTATTTGAATCTGATTCTAAGAAAAGCCTCCTGATTAATTCATTTTTCTGTTAGATTCAGTTTTGTTAGGACACAGTGGATTAATAGACCTGAAAAATAATTCTCTTCAAGGAAGGTGGTATAGAAAAATAAACCCTACTTCACAACATGTTCTCTGAAATGCAGGATTCCTATCCCACCAAGCGGGTTAGCTGTATTTCCTGTAGTGGGGTGACCAGTGGGGTTGCTGTGCCCTTTCCCTCCATGTGGACATCACAAACACTGCTTTCCAGGAGACACACTGGTCATGTGAAGGAGGGAAGAGAGAGAGAGAGAGAGAGAGAGAGAGAGAGTGTGTGTGTGTGTGTGTGTGTGTGTGTGTGTGTGTGTGTGTGTACAGGCCAGACTGTGTATAGCAACAGACTGGTCAAGCTGGTCAAGTAAATTGATGTTTTACTGGAACAAAGAATTAAGTGTTGCCAGATTGTCCCAATGACAACTAAACAGCTTTAAAAGCATTTTTAAGAAACTGTGTGGTCAAACTGAAGAAGCTCACAGGCCCGTGGACCACCTCCTGGGGACTTCTACATGCAATGAAGGGTTTCAGTACTGACCACTCAACTTTCTCTTTCTTACAGAAGAGGAATAAACATAAATGCACCTGCTTCTGTTTTTTGACATGTCCTTCTTTGATTTTGTCCAGGCTACGTGCTGTCTCTGGTCTGTCCAAACTCCTCCCAGGCTTGGTGTGAGATTACAAATGTGTCGCAGCTGCTGACTTCTCCCGTCCTCTACAGGGACCTGAATTCCAGCATAACCAACTTGAGCATTTCTGCAAATGTAGAAAACAAATACAATCTTTATGTGGGCCTGGTACTGGCAGTAAGTTCCAGTATTTTTATTGGCTCCAGCTTCATCTTGAAAAAGAAGGGCCTCTTACGACTGGCCAGCAAGGGTGTTGCTAGAGCTGGTAAGAAATGGATGTGACTACCGAAAGTTTCTAACTGTAGAAATAATCCTATTATAAGACCTTAATGCTATAGTAATAATATTTTACTGTCTCTGTCTTGGCCTCCATGTCTGTCCTCAGCAATTCTCTTTTCAGAAGTTTCCAGGATTAAGCCAACTCTGTCTTCTCTAGGATGAAACCAAAATTCTTGCTTTAAGAGGTTTAGTGTGTGGTATGGGTTCTTTCATAACGTTGGACTGCAGTTTTCCTATTCACCATCAGATTATGCCACTCCCCTTCTTAAAACACATTTTCTTTTTTAAGGAAAGGTACAGGCAGGAAGGAAGGCAAGTAGGCAGCCCGGCAGAGAGAGGAGAAAGAAGCACTTTATCTGACTCAGTTGCTCATCATTGGCTATTTCCATAGCCCCAGATCTTGAATCGGGGATCTTGGGATGTATGTGGACTGTGCCTGGTTTAAACTGCTGGGTCACCAGGGTGCACCACTTCTACAGCTGTTCTGTGCCATCAAAACAATCCAAACATCTTTCCACAGTCTCTGACGTCCTGCAGAAAATGCTACCTCTCTTGATTCACCCTCTTCCAGTCATCTGCTTTTCTCTGGTTCCTGGCTCTACCAATTTCCCTCCCACTTAAAGGGATTTTTTTTTTTTTTTTTTTTTTTTTGGCCTAGAACTCTAGCCTCCCTGCTTTTCATTAGTCTTGACTCATCATTCAGGCTTTAGCGTCACTGTCATCGCCCCAGAAAGGCTTCCCATAGTCTTCCTCTCTGGGGAGATCTCCCTCTCCACCATCCTGCTGTTGCCTGTCATTGCACTCAGTGTCCTACATCGTACCTAGCACACTTCGCCATTGTACGTTCACTGTTTACTGACTTATCAGCACGGTTCCGTGTTTATGAAGAGTAGACTCACTAGGACTAGAATCTGCCCTAGGCTAGAGCCAAAGCAATAAGTGGGCAACAGTAGAATTAGTTTGCTATTTATAGCCCTGTTTCAGATGTGTAGTGGCTCTGCCTGACTACCCTTCATAAACCATGGATTTTCTACTCATTCTTATCAAGTATAATATCATAAGAGCTAAATATTATCCCAAGGTTCGTATGGAAAAATAAACATGTACAAATTGAGCATGTAAATTCATAAAAGTTTACTGTTGAGGAGAGATTTGCACTATCAGAAAATAAACATCCTATTCTGCTATATGAATTACAGCAGCTTTTGTGCTGGCATTTAGAATAGAAAATAACAGATAATTACAAGCTTATAAAGGAATCCCAGTATATATTGTAATTTAATATATGATTTTTAAAGTGGCATTTCAGTTCACTAGAGAAAGGAAGGATGAATTATTTAATCAAAAGTATTGAGACAAATGGAAAAAATTAGAGAAAAATGTAAGAGTTCTATTTTATGTCATTCAGCAAAATAAATTCCTCAGAGTTAAATTTATAATGAAATTTTTTTTTTACCTTTTCTAACTATAAAGAGAAAGGAAGACTCATCTATGCAAAGAAATTATCTGGAATAACAACAAAATCCTTATATAGAAACACCTTACCTACAACTAAAAAAGCAAATGACATATTGGGGAGAAATTGTCAGATGTATGACAAAAGATAGTTAAGGTCCACAATCTCTGAAGAGTAACTGTAGTCAGTAAGAAAACTCTTAGCACCCTAATAGAAAACAGGCAAAGTACATTAACAAGAAACTCACAAAATAAGGAATACAAGAAGCCAATACACAAGTACATAAACAAGTAAATATGTCATCAGTGCCCAGAGAGCCCATCTAAATAGCAGTAAGTTCTGGGTGGTTGCCTGCCATTCTAAAAGGTAATGCCCATATGTCATTTATGCTTCACTTTTAAAAAATGCCCTATGGTGGGGAACCCCTGGTGGCCTATCAGTCTAGTACACCCTGGGAGCAATCTCACATACATCCCAAGGTCCCCAGTTCAAGACCTGGGGCAGGTAGGAGGGAGAGGAGGGGAGGGACATAACTCACAACTAACATGAACAGCTAAATAAAAATAAACGTAGTTGTTCTTCTTCCTCTCTCTTCCAGTCTACCTACTTGCCTTCATTCCTGTTGGCACCTTACATAAGAAAAATTAAATTAAGATAATTTTTAAATACCTTATGTTAGTAAGGAATGTTAGGAAATAAATAACCCTCGCAAGCATTACTGGAGATAGTGTTGATGGGTGCAGACTTTCCTGAGAAGAGTTTAGAAAAGTTAGAAATGTTAATGTATTAAAATCTAACAATTCCACTTCTGAAATAGATCTCAAGAAACATACAGTGATGTGGTAACCTGGATTTAGATACCAGGGCATTTACTGAAATGTTTTATGTAATGAGAACAATACTAGAAAGTATGTGACTCTAGGTAAATATACAAATACTATATATTTACATGTAGTATTTACATAAGACTATATAAAACTGTACATATATTCAACTATTAAGGACATGAGAAAATATTTGTGATATATGAAGTGTTTTAAAGACAAATTATGAAGTCATCTTGTAAAATGATTCCAATTTAATCATTTACAAGTTTTCTCAGGAGAAAGGCCTAAGTGTGTTAACTACCTCGCAAGATAATCTTCACAGCTAATGCAGTCTTTAGTTTAATTCCAGCAATATCAGATCAAATTCACAGTTAAGTATATTAAACTGGGTGAGGAAATTCCATCTTCTGTAGTCAACATAATAGTGACAAGGTCACAGTTACAATAGTGGGAGGGTAATCCTCTGAATACCTCAGGAGAGCTTTTAGTCCTTTTCAGCAGACAGAAAAGTTCATGACGCCAAATAGAAAGTAAGAGTCCAGTGGTTTAATGCTCATTCTTCTCTTACTGACTATCCAAAATCACAAAAGTTCTTCTTAACCATCTTCTTCCCTTTATGGTTCTCATTAGGTACCAATGCATGATTTTCTGTCTTTAATTTTAACTGTGGCGAAAGCAAAGTATAAATACTTATAATGTATGCCCACATCTCTTACTGGCATATGTTCATATGATTAAGTAAAATTTCCCTGCAAATGAAAAAATATTCCATAGAAATCAAAGGTGACTTAATGTTAGATCTTTGGAAATGACCATGTGAAGCAACGGAAAAACAGATATACTAACTTGGCTTTCAGTCTTTTTTACTTTTTCCCACCATAATCTAGTACCTTTCCTAGAAGTTGGTTCTTTATGCCAATATAGAACTTTATTTTAATTTTTACTGTTTTCCTAGGGCAAGGTGGACATTCTTACCTCAAGGAATGGCTCTGGTGGGCAGGATTACTCTCAAGTAAGTCCTTAATGCTGAGGATGGTGTTTGCTTATAAAATGGTAAATTACATGAACTGTTCAAAATTGATTATTTTTCTTTGTGGTAAGTACAGAATTTAAGTCGAGACATTTTAGTGCAGTTATATTGTCACATATAAGTCTTACATGTTTAGAACTAATTTTTACTCTTTTCTCCTTCCAGGTTCCCATGCTCCCAATACTTCCTTGGAATGCAAGGAAAAAAGTTTTTATTTAAAATCTATTTTGCCAGAAAATGATCCTTTTCTTGTATTTTACTCTCCAGAACAACTGAGGAAAACGCTTTCTCCCACTTTTTCCTAGCTCCTAATTCAAATCTGTGAATATTCTAGTTGCAGATTTTCTAAGGAATTGGGTCTTTTTTCCTGATCAGTACTAAAACCGAGATAAATTAGAGGCTGCTTAGCACTGGAAAAAAATGAGAGATCCAATGAAGGTCATCAACAGTCTCCTTCCTTCCTGACTTGCCCCTAAGAATGAAATGAGACTCCAGGGTGCAAAAGCACTTACTAAATGCCTAAGTGAGGTCCAAATTGAAGGCGTTATTATCTCACTCAGGCACTGCTACAGATTGCTGTCTCCCTCCTAAGGCCTCTAAACTTTCTTAACCCCAAACCTAAAGCTTCTAGAGAGAGCTCATTGTAGTTTCACACAGCGTGCTGGTCATCTCCCTCTTTCTGTCTTCCCATGCTCAGTTACACGTTTCAGTATTTGTGAGATTCTGTTGTGAGCAAGAATTGGATAAATGGTGCAGTCTAAATGTTGATGAATATAAATAATTTAAATTCAAATTGCCCTTTCATGGGTATTTCTGGTTGTGTGTGTGTGTATTTTCACCCTCCGCCTCAGGTCCACAGGCATTCCAAGAACTGCACCCTAGCTGACTGAGCCATGGGGCGGGTGGGGTGGGGGAGGCTGTTCCCCATCCCCTTTCCATGTTTTAAGGCATTTTCACACCTATTTTACTTTCTTTGAATAAAAGTTAGTAAAAAGTATCCTGGGAAGATTCTAGATAGATATTTGGGTGATTCTTTTGCCTTTTCTCTCATACCTCTCAACCTCTACCCACGTAATAGAATGAAAATATAAGGACATTGCTATATGATTTCATTTACATTTTATTCTCCTCATGTACTGAGTCCATATCAGTTTTAAATGAAAAAAAAAAGCATACATCGGTGGTATTAAACTTAATATGTTATAAACATTGATTTACAGTGATGCACATTTTAAGTCTATATCATGTCATAATGCAATGTTCCTTCAATACAATTTTAAAAGAAAATAAAAATTGACTTGCAAATTTGGATATTTCAAAGAAAAGTAAATAGGTTAGTGGAATTATTTATGCAGTTCTGCTTTTAAATGCATACTGTGATGAGAGCTAATTAATCCATTGGATAATATTTAAATTATGTGTCTTTACTATGATGCACACATTAAACCTATGTTATTATGTAATGTTTCTTCAATAAAATTAATTTAAAAGTAAATTTTACTTATATACTCATAAAAGTAAGCAATCTTTTATTGATATTATTTTCAATGTCACCATAGCCAGTAAACAGTTCTTGAAGTCTTAAAAACATGCATATTCATCTGTCACCAAATTGTGCATTACAAAATTTGTATTTACATGTAATTATACTTTATCTGCATCTCTTAATACCAGCGAGAGAGCGAGTCACAGCTCTCCATTGAAAAAAAATTACTTTATTCTTTCCATCTAGGTCTAGTAGTGTCTCTGGGGTAAGTCCACTGCTTTGCATGTGTCATTTGTTTTTCTCTTGTCATCATTAAGCCCACCTTTTCTGTTAATACTGTCGGCTTGCTTTACAGTGGGAGCAGGAGAAGCTGTGAATTTTGCAGCGTATGCTTTCGCACCTGCCACCTTGGTCACCCCACTGGGAGCTCTGAGTGTTCTCATCAGGTAAGCAGGCAATCAGAAATCTGGCTTCTCTGGGAGTCTTTTACTACAGAGATAAGCTTCAACCACAAGAAATATATCACTAAGCCTATCTTGAAACAGAATTTTAAAAGTACAAAAATAATTGGAGAAGACTACACACCAAAGAGCAGTAAAAATGGCACATAGATGGTGGTATTGTTATTTAGAAAACCGGAGAGATTGGTTTCCTGCTAAAGTAAAGTAAATTGTAACCATTCAACAGAGCCTAGCAGATTTTTTTCCTCTCAACTGAAGAAACTGCCTAGCCCTTTTAATCCTTTTTGTTGTCATAGTGGTTAATGACCGTAGCTATCAGACTACTTTAAAAGCAGAGTCTAGGTTAAATTTCAACTCTCATAAAAGTTTTTCCTTTTCTGCTGGACCCTTCTGCGTGGAGACCTCTTAGTTTCCTTTAGTACTAGAATCAGGTATCATTTTCCTGTTTCATAGACCATAGATGGAATTTTTCTGCGTTCTTTATTATGGTTCACAAAGGAAAGTGTTTATTTTGTAGCCCAAGTTACTGTTTTCTTTGTTGTCCTTTTCTTTTCCTTTTATCTCCATTCATTAACAACCACCAGCAGGAAGCTTATAAAAAGGACTACTAACTTTTTTTTTAAGTTTTTCACAGGTTCCTTTAATGAATAGTATTTCATCCTTAACAGAACCGTTCTTTAACTATTAGCAAAGATTGCTTTCAAAACACATTTTAAGGCACTGAAATAATGCATACATGCCGTATTTTCAACACAATGTAACAAAATGAAAAGTATTCTGAATAAGAGGTATAAAATAAGATCACTTATAACCTGGATAATACATAGTATTTTAAATAATATACAAGAATTTGTAAAATTAGAATATATATATATATATATATATATATATATATCAGCCCTCTGAATGATTTTCAAGAAACTGATGAATTTTGAATCAGTTACTTAGGTTACCTAAGACGCATGTATTTTCAAGTTTACCTTCCCTTGCCAAATACAGTTTGTTTTCTAAAGTCAACATGTTTTGAGTATTCTGCACATTTAATCAACAACTTTATAACAGTAACCTTATAAGCAAAAACTTTGTCAGATGACTCATTTTACAAAAACTTTTAAGAATATTATTCACATTAATGAAAGTTTTCAATTTCAAAAATGAAAGTTATTGCTGATGACAGGTATTTCTCCATAGGACCTTTTCACTGGGGAGACCTATCAACTTTTTACACCTGCCTTGTAGGTGTGAAAATTAAATGAGTTCGTATACATCAGGCATTTGGGCACTAAACAATGAAGAAAACTAAGTTAATAGGAGAGGTATCACTGTGGCTGCAGTATATGAAAGTGGCCACAAGAGGGCAACTCTGGGCAACTACCTGGTAATTGACTGTCTTGGGGACCAAGAGGTAGAAATAATTCCCTGGTGATGGTGTTAGGGCACCAGGGGGCTGGTGTGCAGGAGCCACAGTGGACCTCCTAGTAGAGATGTAGGTTGTATATTCTGGTGTCCATGGTGGTGCCAGTTTGGAACTTCCTGAGTCCATGGCAACCCAAGCTGTAGGAGCTTTAGAGAGGTAAAAGTAGTGGTAAAAGTTGAAAAAAAAAAGATAGTGAAAGTAAAACAGTAAAAGTAGTGAGTAGTATCTGGCAAGGAAATAGTTCAACATTTTGAAAACTCATATAGTTGTACTGGTGTTTTAACTATCAGCGCTGCCTCTTTAGGCATTTATCTTTCTTTGAAGTTTGCGTGTATCATGCCATTGAGAGAGAAGAGAGTCTTCATTTGTTTGACTTCACAGGAGAGATGGGGTAATGGATTGAGTGCAACCTCTTAGAAAGTCCTGGGAAGATTGCAGGGGTTATAGATCGCCTACCTTAGCTCCAGATAAGAAAACAATGAAACAGGTTTGATTGACCATTTCTGAATGTTAAAACTAAATCCGTGTCAGCTGGCATATCCAAATCAGCTAATTGACATGTAGGGAGACATGAACCACAATATGACTTCAAAGCTGCTATAAAATCAAAATGTGATTGAAAAAGAGTGATTTTTTTTTCCCCTTCTTCCAACAGTGCAATATTGTCTTCCTATTTTTTAAATGAGCACTTGAACATTCATGGGAAAATAGGCTGCATATTGAGTCTGCTGGGCTCAACTGTGATAGTGATCCATGCCCCGCAAGAAGAAGAAGTTGCGTCTTTGCATGAAATGGCAGTGAAATTAAAAGACCCAGGTCTGTGATACAAGTGAAAGAAAAACTCAAAATGTGTTGCGCTTTCTCATCAAATGTTCTGTAACAATACTGTAGTAGGACGGTGGTCTCTGAGACACACTGGGTTTGTGCAGGTATTACAAGTCTTCTGAAAAAGTGATACAACTAATGTTTGTGTCCCTGCTTCCCCTCTGCGCAATGAAAGGAAGAGATGAGGATGGGAAGGGTCAAAGACCACTATTCCAACCCAAGATTACTTTCTCCTTCTGAAAATAGAAAGTCAGATAAGACCTGTCAATCAGACATACCTCATAGTATTCCAGTGTTACCTGTTTGATTTAAATAATATGTTTGTGAAAGATAATCATAAAGTATTGAGAGCCATGCAGTAAAATGATATTTAATTTAATCTCACTTCTCTTTCTAAAACATCTATACTCGTAAACTCAAGACTAGCAAGATTTCACAAAGGCATGATCCTGTTAGCGTTTTCTGAAGTCTTAATGTTTTCTTGTCCCAACAGGATTTATTTTCTTTGCTGTGATCATAATTGTGATCTCTTTGGTGCTGATTTTGATTGTGGCTCCCAAGAAAGGACAGACCAATATATTGGTCTACATTTCAATCTGTTCATTGATTGGTGCATTTTCAGTTTCCTCCGTCAAGGGCCTGGGAATTGTTATTAAGGAACTATTGGAGTGGAAACCAGTTTACAAGCAACCCCTGGCCTTCATTTTGCTGGCTGTACTTGTGCTTTCAGTGACGACACAGATTAACTATCTCAACAAGGCACTGGATACTTTCAATACATCTCTTGTGACGCCCATTTATTATGTGTTCTTCACATCCATGGTAGTGACTTGCTCTGCCATCTTATTCCATGAATGGTATGGCATGAAAGCTGGAGACATCATTGGGACTTTGAGTGGCTTCCTCACTATTATCAATGGCATCTTCCTTCTGCATGCTTTTAAAAACACTGACATTACATGGAGTGAACTGACATCCACTACTCAGAAAGAAGTCTTCTCTGTAAATGGCAGTGAAGACAAATATGTCTTGCTCGAGAACATGGAGAGTTCAACCCCAATCTGTGATGATGATGTTACCCTGTTTAGCAAGACTGGTGACTAAAGTCTCTAGAAACCTTGAACTGATAATGAAACACTTTGACAGGAGGAAGAATACCTGATTCTTAAAAAAGCTGGTAGGAAAATTAGCATTTTAAAGTTATAGTTTACGTAGGAAGCCAAATAAAAGTGCCTTATTTCTTGGCCATCAAAGTTTGAAAATCAGGTTTTCATCCTCTTACAGAGACTTATGCTATTTTTTCTTTCTGTAAACTTGAATTATTTCCTTAGTATAAAAGAAGTCAGAGTTGGAGGAGTTTCAAAATAATCTCTCACTTCTGTCAAAATATTTTTGGCTCTGCCAGGTGATTTTTCATTTCTTTAGCTGCTGTTAGTGTCCCAGTAATTCATAGATAAACTTAATAGTGTGCTGATTACCAGGCTCTGGAAACCTATCCCTAGACAGGCTAGAATACACAAGACGCAAGTGCCAAGAAGGGTTTATGAATTGCAATTTATTGATAATATTGAAGTATATTAACAAGAAGAATGGAGAACAGAGAAAAATACATCTTAAGCGTTCAAAACTTTTTTTTCCTTTTCACAAAAACGCAAATACTTAACTACATGGGATCTTTTAACTCAGACCTGGACAACAAGACAGAATTGAGTTTTGAAGAAGTTCAAGTGACTTCAACCCTAGAGTTACTTGAATTTACTTTGTTTCTTTCATTATTATCTCAAGGTCATTTTTCTGGTTGACAGATTTTTATGAAATAATGCTGTATTGTTTTAGGGTTATGTTATACTCTTTAATTTTTCTCAAATGTTTAATCCCCAAAACAAGGTGGATTTTTCCAGACAAACTTTGGAAACGAGAAAAACCTTTGTGAAAAACATGAAAGAATTCTCAAAATTTGGCACTTTCACCCTGAATTAGGAAATTATACTTACTAAACTTTTAAAATATATATGTATATATAAACATATACAAGTGTGTGTATGTATGTATGTGTTGTCTCTATATATATGTGTGTGTATGTATATATATATATATATATATACATATATATATATATATGAATCCTACCACAATAAGTGGTAGATTGTCTTTATGTTGAATCTCATCCTGATCACATATTTTCCATACATTTTTTTTTTATTAAATCTTGGGAAACTTGGAAGGGTATTTAACTTGCTAGGAAACAAAATATTAAAACCTCAGGGCTACTACAGGAAAATATTTTTTGCTTATTAAAATTTTCATGAAATGTTTCTGTCTCATTCCAAGTTATTCCAAAAATAGCATGTTTAATGATCTGTAATGTCTATGAGCAGATTTCTCACCATTCATGGATTTAATGGAAATTGGCTATCTTGTTTCCAGACTAAAATTATCTCAAAACATAAGTCATAAGGAAAAGTTGTGGCATTTTAAAAAAGAAACAGAATACACTTTAGGTTGACAAGATATTTCTATTCTAACATCAAGTGCTAGTGTTTTATTTGTAATCTAGTTCAAGTGTACTTAGGGTAATAATAGTAAAAATTCTATTCAGAATTCTGTTAAGCTAACTTGGGCACTTCCCCAGCTCCCTAGCTCAGTAAACTAAGACCCATGTTCACAGTGATGACCTGAGTTGCCGACAGAGCCCTAAAGTGTTATGTTCTCTTCAGCATAGTTTGGTGTTCAGTACAATTCAGTGATTTCTAAATTCTTGAAAATGGATAATACGTGGGTTGATACCTCAGGTCACATATATTTACGTTGTTGGTTGCTGCTTCTCTTTTATGTATCAGATATTTAAGCTGTGAGCACAAGTTTATAGGAAAAATATTTTTTGAAGGTATAGTGTTTGAAAAATGTAGAAATAATTCTTCTTACGGTTTTTTCCTTCCTATTGAGAACTGTTGTTGTCTCCAGGACATCTTCCTAGTGAGGAAATGAAAGACATCCAACTGAAATGGTGTGATTTTTAAATGTCAGTTACTTCTTAAACGTCACCTGCTTACAGAGCTTTGCCCTTGATACATTGTCCCCAGGTTGAAGGTTCTTAGAACACAAGGACCCATGTGTAACCTGGATTGGAAAATGAACTGGTGTTGATGCATGTGCCCAGAAGACAGACTGAGAAAGATTTAATAAGTTGAAATATGTTGAGAAACAATGAAGTATTTGAAAAACTCTAAAAATTCCCTGGTGGGAATATACATTGGAAAACCAAAATGTTATTGCAAATTTAAAACTAAGATTAATCATTCCCAAATAGGAAGATATTGTCTAAGGAAGAATAAATGCTAGATCTGTATATTTAGATTAGCTCTGTTAAGTTTAACTGGTAATTTCATATATGTATATATTTTAGTACATGTACTTTATCTCAGATGGATATTTAATATGTGAATACCAGCACATGCGACATTAAGAATTACAAAGTTGTTCTCAGCCAAATTGAAAGCTTTGTCTAATTCTGCAAACATAATAGTTTCATCTGTTTTTGACCTAATTTTATCCATAGGTCAATGGTTAATATGATTTTATTCTTAGTTCAGATTACAGAATGTTCATCGAACCCTTTAGAATTTGCAGCATGAAATTAAAGTTAACATGTGTTTTAAGAGTACTGAGTTAAATACATGAAAGAGCTCAGCCTCATGCCTGATATATAATAGGCTTTCTGTAATACAATCTAACTCTCTTTGAATCAACATTTTAATTGTTCTAGTCTTATTACCAGATAGATAAGAACCATTTGTTGCTAATTTTCATACATTCTTCAACTTGTCTCAATTTGTGTCACATTAGCTAATTTTAAACAATTCAAGTGAAAATTAATTCTACTATTATACTATTTCAACACCAACACAAAATGATTCCAACAAAAATAAATTTCATTTTTCTTTAAAATCAGTAATACTGAGCTAAATGTAATCTTACATTCCAGTAAGACTTGTGGAAAAGTAATCTTATCTGTGTGAAATGTTCTCAAATATTGTGACTAGGTGCACCGTTGTGGTGAAGCATTTGACCCACCACCTCTGGCTGAGCGCAGTTCACATACATCCCAGGGACCAGGGCAGTAAGTGAGATGAACAACTAAGTAAAACATAAAAAAATATTTTGAGTAAACTATGGTTATAAAATTTTCTATTTTTAAAATGTTTATAAGTACTGTTTATTTTAGAAAGTTCACAACTTTTAATGTTTCTGTATATTTTTCATCTGCAATAAAATGTGATTTAATTATACTTGGACTTGAATTTATCAAAGCTAAGTACATGTAATGGCAAAAATCTCATTTAGATTTGAAATTTTAAAAGGTTTCCAGTTTAAAAAAATCTGCACTTAGGTTAATGATGCTTTTTCATTTTTATGAAATTGTCACTGTTTTAGAAGAAGGCGCTTCACAAAACCAATTCCTTTGTAACTGATTTGGCACCTGAACAAAAGGTAGGAGAAACTATCTTTCTGTAAATTCATTGAACAAGATAGAAATTTACTACCATTTGATCCAGCAATTCCACTTCTAGGTATATATGTGAAGACTACAAAAACACTTCACAAGAAATATTTGCACCCCTACTCCCATGGCAGCACAATTCATAATAACAATTCCTGAAATCTGCATGAATGCAGGTCAGTAAATGACTGTATAAAGATGAGTTATCTGTACTCAATGGAATTCTACTCAGCTATCCAAAACAATGAAACCATGCCTTTTGCAACTGGATGAAACTTGAGGTTATTATGTTTAGCAAAAAAAAACAAACAAAACTGGATGGTTTCACTAATGTGGAATATAAAGAAACAAAAGGAACTGACAATACACCGCAAAACTCAATGCAAGATTGGTTGCCAGAGTAGGGATGGGAGAGGGAGAAGGGAAGAGAGAAACTCAATGTAATCAGTATAGTGAACTCTCCCCTCAGTTCGGAAATTTAAAAGGAGAAGAAAGCATTACTTAAATAGAAAAATATTTAGTAGCAACCATCCTCTATGACTCAGATGGATAAGGTGAAAGCTGTGGCACCAGGTTCGAAACCCTGGGTTGGGAGGGAGGAAGGTAGCAAAAGAATATAATATTTAATAGCATTGCATTACATTAAGTTTACATTTTCAAACCCTCAGAGAATTTCCTCCAAACCCTTGTGGAACTAAAGCTTCACTTCCTGTACTGACTACCTCGTCATAACTTTATCAAACTTCCCTGCATTGCTGTGAACCCATGTTTAAGAACAACTCAGCTGTTTCTATGGAAATGAATTGGCTCAGGTACAAAAGATCTTTTTCTGTGTCCCATGTCCCTTCATCATTACCACTTTACAAAAGAAGAGACAAATAACATGTAATCCCTTAAATCAGTTATTTTGGGTCAAAATGAGGAACAAAATCTAAGCCTCACAACATCTTCCAAACCAGGCAGTCCACAGAATGGAGGCGAGTCACAGGAGGGCCAGTGAGAGGCCTGTGCGTCACAGCAGATGGAACAAGCCGTGTTTTTCTCCAGTAAGCTTGTGTGTGTCCGGTCAGTCAGCGCCCTGGCTGCAGGACACCAGAAGCCTGTAGGAGATAGGCTTTGGTTACAAGGAGTCTTATATTTTTCTCTCAACAATGAGCAGCGTGTTTTTCCCCCATCGGAAACCTGTGATTGGTTGCAGAAAACAAACCAAAGAAACTTTTTGAGGGAGCTCCCTACCTGAGCTTTTTATGCTCCAGTTACAAATTATGAAAAATTATGAGGGAAAATTGAACATAAACACCACTAATAGAGGAGAAAGGTTTTGTCTTAGAAGCATTTTTATTCTCCTATGTACACTTTTATCCATGGCTGGGACAGTGGAATGGGGCATGGGGGCATGAACCTGTTCAGACCAAGCTCCATCAGCTTCAGAACAGCATTGGCCCCCAGAAGAAGAACTCAGACCAGGTTTCAGCAGTGGGACATGACACCCTGTGAGCCTCTCTCACACCCAGCCATGGGTAGGCCCTAGCCACTACTTGGCTGAGGAAAATGGGTGGACAGGAGCGATAGGAGAGTTAAAGGAGCCATGTTCTGAGTACCACCTTCCCAGAATCCTCTCTGACTTTCTGCCTTCTTGTAATCCAACCAGTAATTCCTTACTGCCCTTTATCAGAGCTGTTAACCTGGTCCCAAAGCTGTGGACAGCTTTGTAAATGCCTTCTACACAGGCTCACTGACCATAGGAACTAAATACAGGGCCCTGAGAGTTCAGCCTCTGAAGAAAGCCTCTAGATCCGCCCCCTAGAATGGGTTCTGGATAATGTTAGGTGCCTTCATTGTACCTAGCAAATGTCAGAAAAATAAAGTTCAAGATATTCCAAAGCTTAAACTCAAGGAAACATGGCTTTATAGATCAGGAATCAGCAAAACAGTCCCCTGGCTCAAAAGGTTTCCCTGTGTCTCAATCAATGTTGCCTTTGTGTTTCACTATTAACACATCATCGTATTACTGGAAGAGTTTTTAATCTAACGTTTTTTAATACATGAGATCTTTTTTCTCCTTTACACTGTGCAGCTGAGTTATAATGGGCAAGTCTTGGAGGAAACATGAATTCCTATGGGTAAAACTGGGCTTTATTTACCCTTAAACCTACTTGCTTCTGAGTAATCTTGTAGGCACGATGTTTTCCACCAGTTTTTCAGGATTGCAGGGTATAAACTTAAATAGTAATTGGGTCTTTCCAGCAAGTTCTGAGACAAATAACCAAGAGAAGCTATTGGCTTGAATTTATCTGGGTAAAAAGTGAGACACATCGGTGACACCCTGATTTTGTCTCACTGTGAGAACCAAACTGGTTTAGAATCGGGCGGGACTTAAGGAATTCAATCCAATTCAAGTTGCACACAGCACTTCCACGTCTTATGGAGAGGTGCCTGCTGATTGAAGATTAGCCCACAGCAAAAAAGAAAAATTAAAAGCGTGGAGGAACTGGTCAAACGAGATCAAGTGTGGCTCAGAGTGGAGCAGCTGGGCTGGATGCAGCAGGTAGCCTTATATAACATGAGTACAGGCACCGCTGTCACAAAGTCAGAATAACTTACAGCCTGAGACAGTGAACAGTAACATCCACCAAACACCTTTGTGCATCCAGTGTCTGTCTCTGAAAGGCCATGACTTCAGAAACCTGATGGCAACTTGGGTACAACCTGAACTTTGTAACTAAAGAGAAACCTGTTCAGCCTTGTCAGCCAGCAGAATAGAAAGTCTGACTTCAAAGTCAGAAGTAAACTTTGGCTTTCATTTTTCCTAATCAACCAGTACACGCCACACAACAAGCCTCCTTTGAAAATGTTGGAACCTCTGTCTCTCCTCTGAGATGTCATGGAATTCTGCATGTGCCCCATGAGACATACAGAGGAAAATTGTACCTGTTTCTCAACACCTTTCATAGCTTCTTCAGAGAACCACTAGAATTGAAATTGAGTGAGAAACTGCAAGGTCTTTGCCTCTGAGTTTCTGGCTCTTTGTAATAAGGCATTTTATTTCCTCTGCTCTCCTTAGCTTTGATTCCATAGCCATCCTGGACCTGACAAAGTGAAACAGCAGCTGGCTCACCAAAGCATCCAACCAGTTAGTGAGAGACTTTTTTGCTGAACAGCTAGTCGTCATCAGGCATTGACAGAATATCTACTTACTTCCTTTGTTCCATCTTTTAATATAAACTTCACAAGAAACCGTGACCCAGAGATACATGCATAAACTATTTTCTATCATGCAATGATTTCTGACCCCAACTGTGCATTACTCTCACATGGGGAGGCTTTTAAACTTCCCCGGCCTGGGCCCCATCCCAGATCAATTAAATAGAGCATCTGAGGGTGGGGCAGAGGCAATAATATTTGTTGAAAGCTTCCCAGATGATTTTAATGGGCAGGCGGGGCTGAGAACCACAGATCTAAGACTCCACCCAATCTCAGTCATCCCGGTTTTAAACTCGGTATTTTTTTCAACTGATGAAATACAGGATACATACCTTCTGTGATTGTGGTGGGTTTCAATTTCTTGGATTTCAACCATCTTTGAAATAAGGCCCAGTGTGCAATAGAAGATGTATCACTTAGGAATGGACTTGGCTTCCAGTAATTACAAACTGATTAATGGTGGATTAAAGAAACAGGGGTTCATTTGTCTCAGGTCAAAGTGGGAATTTCAGAAGTGACGTCGTTCAACAGTGCTACGAGGAATCTAGGTTTTGCTCTATAGAGAGGGTGGCCGGATTTTACCACACAAAAATTAGATGGCACCTAACTCAATGTGAATTTCCAACAAGCAACAAATAAATTTAGTATAAGTATGCCCCGTGCAAACATGCTATAATAGTCTGAATTCATTTTGAATATTAGGCTGCTGATAGCTTTCAAGTTCCAGCAGTTCACTTCACTTCACACCTGAGCAAGCTAATTTAAAAAAAAAAAAAAAAAAGACAGACTTGGTACTCTCAGGAAGAAGCCAGAAAGTTTTTTCCTTCTGGTGAGACTTGGCTTTTTATTTAGGAAGGGAAGCTCTGTTGTTCTGGCTGCAACTCATTATATGGACTTTCCTGTGTGGGTATGCTTGCTCCAAGAGAGCCTAGAAAACTGGTATTTTAACCTTTCACTCCAGAAAGAATGAAGGGTTGTAGCTGACTCGTGAAACCCACCGTGCCTACTAGGAAGCTATCTCTATGGGCTGTCTTTATATAATGGGTATCATAGTTTTTAAATACTTTCACTTACTCAGAAGTCAGTTTCTGTCTGATTTTTGTTAGCCTGCAGGCAGGGAAACATGAGTCAGGGGTCTGTATCTTTGACAGCTGGGAGCTTGTTAGAATCTGAGGTTCTACCTCTGTCCTACTAAATCAGAACTGGCAATTTAACAAAGTCTCCAGGAGATTGTATAAACATTAAAGTTTGAGAAGAACTGGCCAAAAGACAGCTCTCACATTTGGCTGTCCACAGACTAACCCAGAGAGCTTTAAAATTTGTGCTGCCCTGGAGTTTCTGATTAAATCTGTCTAGGGTGCAGACAGGGTGTCAGGATTTTGAAAAGCTCCCTAGATGATTCTAAGAGATCATGGGTCTGAGAACCACTGGCCTAGAAGAGTGGCTCTCAATCCTGACTAAGAATCACTTGGGATGCCTTGTCTTAAACATACCAATGAATGGGGCCTTCTCTCAGTACAGTTAAATCAGAATAGGGCACAAGGTGAGAGTATGGAAAACAGGCAAGGGTATTATTGAAGATCTCTCAGATCATTCTAACGTGTGAGCATGATGTCAGGAAAAGTGTAAGGTGGGTTAAGCAAGCGATAGATTTATTCATTCTCCGAGAGAAGAGTAGACAGATTCTAGGAGGTGAGCAGGAATCATATTGTCAAGGATTGGAGTTAATGTGCATTTGCAAGGCTGGGTAAGGGTGCCAGGAGGGTGGGAGGCAAGAAGTTTTCAGTTTCTCATGTCGCTGGGATGGGGTTCTTGCATTGCTAAAGAACAGGATATCTCTTTTTTTTTTTAACTTTCTAGGAAGTTTGAGGTCTTTACAATCTCTGGGAGACAGGTTGCTTTCCCGCCTTCCCAAGCAGCTTGGAGTCTAGCTTTCTCTAGGAGACAGGAGACAGTTTCTCATGTAGCCTGGGTTCTTTGGCTTTTTCAGTTTCCCAAACAGGTTGAGGGTCTTACATTGTTGTTCTCAGCCAAACTGGGGTCTGGCAGCCAGGATGAGGGTTCCAGCTGGCTGGGGGCTGCAGCTGCTAGAATTTTCCGTTGACCCAGGGTTCCAGACAAGACGTTGGGTAGTAGTGTTTCTTGTTCAGTCTCCCTTACAAAGAGGAAGTGAGAAGCACACATCGTCTCTCCCAGTGGTTTGTGAGAAGAGGAAGAGTGATTAACATGGGTGGAAGGTATCACTGGGCTAGGGGGCTGGTGCAGCAGGCTATTAGGAGCAGTGGGGAAGGGGCTTTTGCTCTGATTCATATTTCAGATTCCTAGGGGGGTTACTTTACAGTCACTGCCCAAATCTAGAAAGCAGTCATGATAAGATAAACTGCAGCGCAGCGTGATTAAGCAGGGTGAACTGGGGAGGCTGAGAGTAGCTATGGCAGAATTTTTACTCTCTGAGCTATTCTCGGTCCCTCTGTGGTCTGGATGGAACTCAGTAGTTCCCGCACATGCTCAAGACAGGACACAGGGAGCAGGTGACTGAGCGTCAGAAGAACCGTCGTGGCACCTGCCATCGAAAGGCACAGTGACACGAACTCCAGCTCCTACACAGTCAGTTCCAGACCAAGGAGCCATTGGAAGCCACAGAGAACTGAGAGGGGCTCCGTGTCAGCCAGAGAGAGCTCCTCCACTCTAGACACCCGCCTGGTCTGCAAACATCAGCAGGACAAGCAGCAACCAGGCCGATAAGAAGTGTTGTGGGGACCAGAGGTGCCAGGAACACTGCTGCTATCCAAACAGCCCTCCCCTTCAGGGCACCACCCCAAGGTAACCTTGCCGGGGCAGGCAGACACCATCTACGTGGGGAAGGCTGCACTGGGGACTGGTGGTCAGTCTCCATGCTGGCTGGTCTGTGACTGTGCTGCATCGGTGGTTGACGATGTAGAATATCTCTCCTGGAGAAACACACTCCTCTCCCTTCTCTATCTGAATGTCACCTTGGCAGAAACAAAGGGTGAAAAAGGCAAGATTTGAGAGACTACCAGCTTCACCTAAGGAAAATGTTTTTATTCTTATGCTAGATTGAAGTTTCAAGATTAAACTAATTTTGGTTTTCCAAGCATTAACCAGCCAGTAAAGGCACTTGAGAAAAAACATAGATTTGCAGACAAAATACGGTCGCTCTAGGTTGTCTGCACATCTAACAATAATGTGAGGAAATTCCATCTTGCTGAAGGCAAGATAATCTACTTTCTCTATTAGATCATGTATCTGTCTATAGATTTATTGTTCTCTGTAGATTTATTGGGGTATCTGTTTTTCTGTTAATCATATCAATCCCTAACATAATATATTCTTCTTTATATATGTAAAGAGGGAAAGGGAGATATAAAAAATTATGTGTAAGTCAGATTGTTCAAGGAAAAAGAACTGATAACTACCTAAGGTTACAAACTGTATCTAGAAGGGAAAACCATTTATCTTTGTGTGGGAAAGCAATGAATTAGCCCAGAATTCCAACCCATCTCTGGGAAAGGAAGATTCTGGAAGATCTCACTCCTTTTATTTCATTGGGTTGTTCCATGGATATTTAGCTTAACTCTGCATGAGGCTGTATTCCAGGATCAGGAGATAAGCAGTGAACAAAGCCCACAAAAACACCTGCCCTCACCAATGTCACAGTTGCAAGGGGGAGGGGAACAGACAATAGACCAAATAAATCGGTAGAAATACATGATTGGTTATATATGTTAAGAGCTATAGAGATAAATCATACAGAAAAGGAAGACAAGAATATCCAGTGTGGGACTAAAATTTCGTTCTTTACTGCTGGCGCCTGATCATAAACCCAGCTCCATAGACTTTACATGGCCAACACCTCAGGTGCCTGAGCCACAAGGGTGCACACTGAAACTACAGTTTTAAATTCAGTGGTTACAGAAATCCTCTCAAAGAATGACATTTAAAACAAAATTTTAAAGGAAAGGTGCAGGCAGAAATTAAAGCGAGTAGGCAGGCAGGTGGGGAGAGAAAGGAGGAAGAAGCATATTTATTTATTTATTTTCATTTAGTTGTTCCCACCGGTTGTTTCCCCCTCCCCAGACGTGGGACTCGAACCCAGGGTGTAGAGCTTGCTCCTTTGGCGGTGATTAACCAACCGCTGCTCCACCAGGGTGCACCAGAGAGTGAACTTCGAGCAGCAAACTGGAGATGAGCAAACAGTCATGTAAATATCTATGAGAAGTGCTCCTGGCAAAGAGAGCAGCATGTACAAAGGTCCTGACATCAGAAATGTGTTGTCTGGGATGTGAGTGGAGCAGCAAGGAAGCCAGAGGCAGCATGAACAAATGGGAGAGGAACAGGGACAGGTCAGTGCCTGTAGAGGGAGGGGTGACACAAGAAGGCAAGATGCATGCTACTCCAACCAAGCAGAACTTCACTCGCATATGGAGCTTTCCCAGATAGCTGACTGTGGTACAAATCACCAAATCCCCTACTACTTACACTAAAGAATGCAGTTGTGTGGGATGTTCATTGTTTTCTTAAGATCCTCTTACATCACTAAGACTCTTTAATTGTGAGAAAGCTCATCCCAGATCACAACGTAAAAGTGCTGCATGAAACTGAACCTGGCCAACTGGCACATAATATCTACAAAATCTCCCAATTTACCAATCATGTTTGAATTCATCTGCACTAAAGAAAAGTGGATCATCAGTGAATCTCTCCAGTTTGCTACTGGGGACGATGGTGGACTACATGTTAAATGGTCAGAAAGCAAGAGAATAATTGGGAAGAGAAGAGTGGTGTACATCTGTTGCTTATTATCCCAGCATCTATTACTTCCATCCTTCCCAAGGCCCTCCCAATAGCTCTCAATTTCTACTACCAAGTGGCTTCAGGTAAATAGATTTTGTTTCTGGCTCTTGTGAAACTAGGTTGCCCAGAGTAATTATGTCAAAAAGCATTCCGTGACCTGAGTTACAGAGATCTGCAAGAGGCACGTAGCTCTGGTAAAGTCAGGGAGAATACTAGGATTTTGGTGGAAATGCTGGCATGGAGATGTTCTCGCCCTTTGGATAGTGTGATGCGAGTTACATGGCTACAGCAGCCACTTTTTATCAGGAGGTGGGGAGCAGAGATGGGGGCAGGGGGTGGAACTAGAACTATGATAGCTAGATGAAATTCTGCACCCCAAGATTTTAAGGTCCTGTGCTCCAATAATCAACCTCAGCACTAGAGCTATTTTGGACAGAATGAATTTTTGTTGCTGGGAGGTAAGTGGTGCATTGCAGGATGTTTATCAGCATACTTGGTCTCTACCCACTAGATGCCAGCAGCATGTCCCTAACAATGGTCATAAATGACTGTCTAAATCGGGTTTTTTTGTTTGAGTTTTCTGTTTGATTTTGTTGTTTTTTGTTTTGGAAGTAGAATTGAGCTACACTGATCTCCAGAGAGATTTGATTCATCCGCATTCTTTTCCTCCCAACTAGTTTGGTGTGGGAGAGAAAAGAGATTGAAACGCTTTTCTGGAGTTGAACTCCAGGCACCTTGGAAGTAGACTGGTCATATGTACCATTTACACGAAATATTTCCTGACCGTCCTGTCATTTTAATAGAAATATCAGTTTTGTATCATCTGTAGTGAACCAGGGCTGTTTTTAACGCGGGTCAAAAAGGGCAGTTGAATTGTCCCCGTGTCCAGTCTGTTCAGGGACCCAAAAGCAGTTGCCCTTTCGTCGGCGCTGACTGTGGTGGGCTGTAGCTGCTACTGCTGTTCCCACCCGCTGGAGGAAGCAGGGGCTGTGCTGGAAGAGGGCTCCTCAGCACCATGCGCCTGTTTCTGCAAAGGGAGCAGGACACTGCAGCGTGCTGGAGCTGCAGGTAAGGACTAAGGGAGTATATATGGCACTGTAGGGGTTACTGGGCATTTCTGGCTCTGAGAAAGTTAAAGCAGCATGTGTTTTATGCAGGACATTTAAAGCAGAGTTTACAGAGGTGCCAAATTTAGTTTTCACCTAAGATACCAAAATTCCTTGCACCAGTCCCTGCCATTTGTATGAAGTCCCACAAAACTTCAGTCCTTACTGTGTGATCACCAATCAGCATCTCATAGAACTTACTTGATGCTGGTCTTGCTGCTCTACTCCTGCTCAGATTGCTCCACCTCCACCCCACACCTTAGTCATCAATGCATAATCCCATCCCATTTTTTTCTATTCCAGTGTCCCATTTTTTTTGTCTCAAGGAAATATGATGAGTCTAGTTGGTATCTAGCCTCTCTGTTGCTAAAGATAGAGGCAGCAGAGACTCTATTCATCACATCCTGGGTCCCACCACAGGGACACAAGACATGTGAGAAAGAGGACGGCAAGACAGAACCAAGGACCAGCCCTGACAATGTGTAGGGAGTGGAGAGAGAGATGACTCAGTGAAAAGGACCTGGTTGGATATACACACTGGGAATCAACTGACATTAGCCAAAATAAAGTCGCCAGAGCACATTTTAAAAACTATTAATAAACTATCAATCCGTGGTATGTGGCTTAGAAGAAACCCTTCCAGACCTCTTCCTCCTCCTCTTCCTCCTCCTCCTCTTCTACTCCTGCAAAACTTTTTTTATCCCTTCTAAGGATAATATTTTTAAGTGCATGAAATAATAATACAGAGAACAAAAAAGGTAACCAATTATATTGAAAAAGTTACCAAATAATTTAAAAACATCTGACTTCAGTACTGTGTCTTTTATTGGATTAAATGACAGGACCTAGTGGCAATTATAAAAGCTGTATGCTTTTGTAGTGGGGCAAACACAAATTTGCTCTCAAGAAAGCAAATAAAACAAATCCCATGTGATAGAAAAATGAGTGTTTCACTTTATGATGAAATCACACAAACTGCTAATATCAGGTACTGTTATTTGTTTCCTTGTTTTGCCTACATTTAGAAATATAGGAAACGCTCAGTCTTATTTAGAGGTCAGTAAAAATTAAGATGCCATCCCTCCCCCACAACTCAAATTCTCTGAAATCTCTTAATCCCAGGTCAAGAACTTTTTGTAATTAGATACGTGGTTCTCAGCCAAGGGTGATTTTGTGCCCTAGGGGACATTTGACAATGTTTTAGGGACTTTGGCTTTCACTGGGGATGGGAAGGTGGATGTTGCTGGGACAACAAGTGGGACAAGGATGCTGATAAATACTATACAATACACAATGTGTTCTTCAAAAGTCAATAGCACCAAGACTGAGAAAGCCTAAACTGAAGAACTCTTGGGTTTGGGCAAACTAGAGTCAGGATAAATATAATTTTTAAAGGGAGTTGGAAGTTTCTCTCTTGTCCAAACCACATACCCAGTCTTTTAGAAGCTGGAAAATATGTCACCCCTTTATCCTAAGTGATGCTGTATTTGGAAGAGTCTCCCAAAAAGACACAGTTCAGGGCAGACAAAAGGAAAGAGCAGAAAGACAATATGGGGAAGAGAATAGGTAAGTTATTAAAAGAAACAATAAGAAAAGGGACATTTGTGCTATGATTTTGTTTTCTTCCAGGAATTTCATTAAGAAACAATAAAGTGTCTCTTTCTCTACTCTCATTCCAAAAGAAAGAGGAGGGATTACAATTCAAAGCATGTTTGGATACCCAAACTTCCCAAGATGGAAGTAAATAGCACTTGAGTTTTAGAGTCAGTGAGGCAATTATGCGGAATGTCACAAAAGTCGAGGAGGTAGAGACCTGTGCTTAGACATGAGGTGTAGAAATAGGATGCTCCAGAGAAGCTGACTTCCCTGGGACTGGCAACTGATGCTCTGAGTGATGATAAAAGCTCCCTTCTAAACCAAACTTTTGTCAAGCTCCTCTGGAAACTCTTCTTCATTAGACCTTATCCATGGACCCATCCTTGGCCTACCTTTAGCAGGAATCTTTGGGGGCCCGTTTAGCAGGAATCCTCCTACCCTTGATATCTCCTCTTAGTAACTGTCCATCTACTGACCCCCTCATGCTGGCTATACATCGCCTGCAGTCTTTGCTGTGTTTGGAGTTGAGTCCCCATTCAATTAAGTCATTCTTGCTGTTTTAACAAATATCAAAATAATTTTTTTCTAACAGTCAGGCCAAAACTCTGCACCACTGAGGATGGAGAAATGGCCACAGGATGTGTGGGGAGGCTGAGCATTATGGACGAGAACTTGCAGAGAACAGCAACCAGGATTTCTGTGACTGAGTCCACTGTCAGCGGGGGAACTGAGAGGGGAATTTCCATGCCTGACTGCAGCAGAGGACCAGGGACAGCACCTCCTGAAAGAGAACACAAAGGACCAAAAGAAAGTCCTCCATCCACACCTGCCAATCATCTCTATTTTCCATGTAGCACATAAGCCTCCAGAATTTGTAAACTTCCTTGGGGAGTCAAAGTGTCTACCCACAAAGGGCATTTTTTCACCAACCATTGCAAGAGAAAGACTCAGAAATAGATTTAATTTTATTCATAAAAATAATGTCACATTTCTTACACTGAGTGTTGGTCAGTGAATCCACACTGACTATGTGTGAGTGTTGTGCAAGTCTCTGATCAACATCAACACACACACACACACACACACACACACACACACACACACACACAACGAAACTGGACAAATTCTTCTCCAGGTGCGGCTCCATCTTGGTCATGATCTGTGCTTTTCTTATATCACTGTGCTATTGATGGATGCTCTTTAGTATACATTCTCCTCTGCATCTTATACCATTCATGTTTGAGTTTTTACAGCTGTCACCCAAACTTCTTAAGACTCCCAATTTATCAGGTTGCAGGGAAGTTAGTATTTGTAACTGAGATGTTGACTGAGGTTCTTTTTATCCTCAAAGTCTAGTTTCTTTAGCTGGAAAAACCACCTCTACCCCATTTTCAGTGTAGCAGTTGATATATATCTATATAATTTATATCTCTAAAGGTTTTTCCAATCTTAGACAAATTCTCAGGGGGCTTATGTGCTGCTTCCCAGGCTACTGTATGATTCTTATGGTCTCTGTCCTGTACCATGTAGAACTGGATATGAAAAATACCCTATATAGTTCCCACACTCACAATAAAATGCATCCCAAAACAGTATTCACAAGCCCAGTTTGTTTTACTGGATGGTCAAGGAAAATGATATTGGTGTGGTCATATCATGAATGACCTACGAAAACAGATATTCCTGATGCTCAAGTCTTTTACTGTCATCAGGAATTGTCCTCCCTCCAGTTCTTTATCTTCTTTTCTCCTCCCCCACCATTCTTCAATTTCTCTACAGTCAAACATGCATCCGTCTCTAACGCCAACTCCCAAATTTGGTGAAGCAAGCCTATCAACTTTCCCATCAAATCATGGCCTTCAATTTAACAAGCTCTCCATTCCTTGGAAATAAATTAGAGATACAAATAGCTGTATGTGTATGTGTGTGAATGTGTGTGTGTTATGTCCATCCCATACATGATAGAAAACCCACATTTTAATAATATCTCTAGATCCAAGTTCTTTCTTCTTTCAAATTCCATGTGAATGTTCTGCATTAAATCTCTAATACTTTCCTTTTGTATCATGCCAAATTGTTTCAGTTCTCTCAAATTTTACTTATTTTACATTGCACATAGAGTATATTGCTATACTGACAACAGAGTGGGAAAAGCAGAGATTACATTGCAGCACAATTCACCAAGAACTTAAAATTGAACCTGAGACTTTCTAGCCCTTAAAAATCCTTTGGCCATTGTAATGACTGAGATAATTCCAAATGCTGAGGTTGTAAAACAACTGGAGGATTTGGAGTTAAGATGGCAACCTGGCAAGAGCAAGTCCCACCTCCCCACAGAGCAACTAGGAATTCACCTATTCTGGACATGAACACTGAGGAAGAGCGGACCTAGAGGCTACAGAGACCTGAGCAGCAACCATGGCCACAAAGGGTAGGCAAAAAACATCAGAGTTCAGAGCTATACCACAGACTCGGGATTCACCTTGCACCACAGGAAGAAGCAGGCCTCCCAGGAGTTGCTACAAAATCAGCAGTAAGCCTGCCCAGTGAGACTGGGTCATGGAGCTAAGAAAGAGGGTCTTGGTATAGGGCAGAAGGAAGACCAGTGGCCTGATGGTCTGAACAGGAGCCCCTGTAGAGAAATTGCACTGGGCAAAAAGGCAACTGGGGAATCTCCAACCCCAACCCTCCCACCACCACATTGTGCTGGAACCGAGGACCTGCCCACCAGAAATCCCATCCCCAGACTTAGAAGAAGAAGAGAGTCACCAAGAAGGGAGGAACCATCAATGCTACCACTAGCTCCAACCTGTGCATGGAGTCAGAACTGAAATCTGATTGCTGGTTGTGATCCAAAAAACAAGGTGGCTGCTATTGCTCAGACCTGGAACACTGGGGAAAGGCTCTGCACCTCCCACACAAACTCCAACCCCATATGCTGAACTCCCAGGCCCCAACACAGGGTCCATCTAAGAACTTCGACAGATCTAACCAGTTCTGATGCCATAAAACTCAAGAATTCCCAGTATTCAAACCAATATCCACGTTAATTTGGTGTAACTCAATACCCTACACAAGGCTATCACTGAAGGGAAACCCAATGCACAGAAGCAAAGAGAATGTCAAACAAAGTGAAGACACAGGGAAATATGTGCAAAATGATGAATCAGATTAAAATCCCAGGGGGGAATCTGAATGCGATAGACTTGTGCAAACTACCTGAGGATGAATTTAGGGCAACAGTGATCAACAAACTCATGGAAGTCAAGAAAATAATAGAGTAAGAAAAAGAGAACAACAAAAAGAGAAAAAATGAAGCAAGATTTCAAAGAAATGAAGAACACACTAACAATAAAACTAAAGCAACTGGACAATGGTGAAGAATACTTGGCGATTTGGTGGAGTGCAGGGTGTGTTGACATATATATGAGGAATGGGGACCCTTTACATGTGAGTTTATTTCAATATTCAAAAATAAAATAATTAAAAATATAAATAAATAAAGCAACTGGAATGCTCATGCAGTGCTCCTTAGTCATGTTTGTGTTTATATCCACTTAGGAACACTGACACTCTTTACAAAAGTCGAACATATGATTTATACTATTTGACACTGCAGTTCTACTCCTGGGAATATACCTACACAGAGACATATTTTTACCAAGACATGTAGAAAAATGTTTATAATAGTATTAACTTTAATAACCAAAAACTGGAAACAAGACAAGTATCCATTAAGAGTAGAATAAATAAATAATCTTTGGTATAATTATATAGTGGAAGACAATACAGAAATGAGAATAAATGAGATACAACTATATACAACAGAGATGAGTCAAACGTATCAGGTGAAAAAGGTCAAGCACATACCACTTGATTTCATTTATAGAAAGTTCAAAACCAACCCGTTACTAACTCAGGGTATTGAAAATCAGGATAATGGTTACTATCAATTTATGACTTAATTAGAGAATAAAGACAATTTCTGAAATTCTGGAATGTGCCTTTGTTTTTCGTGAGTGCTTTTTACATAGATGTATTTACTTGTTGAAAATTAAGCTATATATACACGATCTGTATACTTTATGTGAATCAAGCTGGCCTGTACACATTTTCTCCCAGACTTAGACCTTACTGGGAGAATTTGAGGTTTACTTTTCCCAACAATCCCTTGACTATGTCCCAAGTTACAAAAATTTGGAATGGTGGGTACCAGGGCCAGACAACTGTTTTGCACACTGTGAAACCTCTGCTCTATGTGCCAGTACACGGGCTAGGCTATCTGTGATTTGTAGGTCTACATGACTGGTTGGAAACCAAGGGAGAAACTTCTTTGCATCAAGATGAATCCCACAACCTTGGCCTCATCACCAGCAAACATACATACTTTCTAGCAGGTGAGAAAGGACCCAAGTATCTATGCATGTGGAGAATTAGTGGGCTTTCACTGAGACTGAAGAGCTGTGTATGACCTCTTTCCTGTCCTGCACCCTTCTATAAAACTAAGTAAACAGTGCTGGATTAAATGCTATTGTGCTTGAGTTTGTCAGTCAAATACATGTGATGGTGCACTGACCTTCAATAAAAAATACTAAAGAAAAACATTTCCTTTGCTATTCTTGTCAAACTGTTATTTACACTGATCATTGGTCTCCAAATTCCATTTTTCTGAGCTTCTTCTCTTTCCTTTAATCTCTGTCTTCTCCTCCTTACAGCTCTTCTATCCCTAAACTTCCTGCTCTTTTCTTAGGCAGGTTTGTTTAACTATCATGCTATTCACCTCCAAACAAATTAAGTGACTCACAGAGAGCTCCCATCAACAACTAAGATGGATTGTAAAACATAATTCCATTCTAGAGAAGTTGTGTGACTTTTTAAAGAAAAGTGTCTTTTTTTTACTATTCAGAGAATGCTGAATCTGTCCATTGACATTCCAAGTTCACACATTATCTGGAGTTACAGTTACCTATGTGACAGCACCAGTTATTTCTACTCCTAACTTTGTACCTCAAAATTTCTGAGGCAATAAAAGCAAAAAGAATAGAGCTTGCCTACCACCACCAACATATACTCTTACAAGTGCCAGCTGCTGTCATATGACCCCAGAAATGACTATCTCTGAGTATCACTTCATTCTGTACTCTCTCTTTGCATTGCATTCGCAGTGATGGCAGACACATTATGGTTAGTCCTAGCTGTTCAGTGTTTTCAGTCTTGTGGGATTTTTCTTTTTGGGGGAGAGTAAGGACTTCCAAATCTAGTAAAACCATAGAAAGACACCTTCCTGAATATATAAATACGTTGTTTCCTATGTCATATGTTAACCTCCCCTCCTCAGCTTTCAACGTTTAATATTCTTAAGCACTTTTGACACAGATTTCACATATCTTACTTGAGTTAAGATCTCAGTAAGTAGAGAACCTCACCATAGGAAAAGGAGTATGATCATCTCAGAAACAGCACAGTATCTCACACAAATATTTCTGAAGCATGCCTTGATGGACTAGTGGTTAAATTGACCACTTCTGGTCAAGCACAGTTCACATACATCCCAAGCTCTTGGGTCTAGGCCTGAGCAAACAACCTAGATGAACAACTAAATAAAACTAAATAGGTGCACCCTGGTGGAGTAGAGGTTGGGTGGAGTCCACATAAATCCCAAGGGCCTGGGTTCACGTCGTGGTGCCAGGGGTAACAACTAAATAAAATGGAAAGCTTCTTCCTCCACTCTCTTCCTGCCTGCCTGCCTCTGCTCATCTTCATTCTTGCCTGCACCTGTTCTTAATAAATAAAGAAAAGTTTTTCTTCTTCCTCTGTCCTCCTGACTGCCCATCTCCATTCACCTTCATTCCTGTCTGCACATATCCTTTTAAAAATTTTTTCTGAGACCTCAATTAGAACCATCAAGGTTGATCATTCTTATGCCTAATGATCATTATTTCAAAGCACATTTATTTGGCACCACTGATATTCAAAGATATTCTTGGAGTGGGGAAATGTGGTTTAAAAGTCACAACTATTGACATCCAGCATTCTAGGATCTAATGAGAATCATAAAACATCTTCCCTCAGAACTATGATGCAGGGTGGCACAGTATAGAAATAACAGGTTCCAATGTTAAACCTCATGGTAATGACACCGATGCTTTCTATAGCAACCTTTTGATGGTAACTTCTGAAGCACTCAAAATGTAAAGATCAATTTCCAATCATTCCAAATACAGCATAAGAAATTAAGATTTAATTAGGATGACTGATTATTTGAATTGAAAGCCCTGGATTTTGGAAGTAATGGAATTTGATGTAACATTTAGATATCTTGTTTTTGCCTTTTCTTGTTCTTGTGGGAAAAACAATGCCATCTTCTAAAAAATCACTAAAGCTTACTTCCTATGGTGGAATGAAGCTTCTTAAATTGTCCAATTTCACATGTGCAAAATAGGAGTTCTCAGAATTGAAAGTGGGGTTCTGAATAACCCATGACAGCTAACAAATGACTATTAATGGAAATAGAAATGTCACCAGGACCTATTCAAAGAAGAACTTTGATAAGCTCTTGTAACACTGTTTAAAACTGGATTACTAGAAACTGTCTCCAAAATCATCAGATACGTGCAAAAAACAATTCATTAAATACATAGGGAAGATTATAAAAGACCATTCCAGAATGCTCACATTCATGTCAGCATGAATGTTTTCCATAAAGATCTGTTCAACTCAAAAGCATGACATTCTGCAGAGGCTGCTCTTTTGTTCCATGAGTTGTCAGTATTTTGATCTTCTACGCAGAAACCACTGAAGTAAAGACTGTCATTCCTTCTCAGGAAAGAAACCTCCTCAGTCCTGTAAAGTATCCAGCTGTTATGTATCATTGGGGACTCTCAGAACAAGTCTCATTAAGGGCAGTGAGTATCAGCTAGCTGCTACTATGGCGATATTTTCTCTTTTTCACATATAAGACATGAAGAATATTACAGAAAATTGAGTTTAAAAGTCCCTTTCAAATACACATAGAAAAAGTATTGCCAGAATATTCTTCCATTTTAAAAAGTGTGAAACACCTGTGATCCTCGCACTGTTTCCAAAGAGTCCATAACTAAAAGGAGGATGATCTTCACCTTCAGGACGGCATACAGGACTTCCTCTTGTGACAATTTTGCATGACACCCTCTGGCCTGGTGTTTCATTCAGGTCACCAGGTTTCAGCGATCTCTGTGATAACCTGCAGCAGCTCAGCAAAGGTAGGGCGGCCTTTAGGCATCTGGAAAAGAGAAAGAGTGGTGTTGGGTTGAGCTGGAGATTCACTTCAGATACCAGCTCCAGAACGCACTGGCAGGGCCCTGGATCCAGGCTGCTTCTCCACAAATGGAAGAGAAAGAGACCTTGATGGACTCTTAAAGTATGGCAGGCAGTGGGGCGAGGCACGAGTGTGAAAATATGAGAAAAAAAGCAGAGAACACCAAAAAAATTAAGTGGCTAGAGTTTCACAGTCCTATGTGGTTATTTAAATTCAAATTATTCAAATCAAATACAATTTTTAGTGAAGCTCTCAGTCACGCCAGCCGCTGTGCAGATTTTCAGGGTCAGGTGTGGCTATGAGATGAGACAATCCAGATACAGCACCTTTCTACTAGTACAGAAAGTTCTGCTGGACAGCACTGTCCTAGAGATCCAGTCGGATCTAGATTTTGTTTGTTTTTAAAGGAAAGGTGCAGGTAGGAATGAAAGCGAATAGGCAAGCAGGAAAGGAGAGGAGGGAGAAATGTTTTTATATATTTTATTTAGCTGCTCCTCTTGGTTGTTCCCTCTGGTCGCGGGTTTTGAGTCTGTGTCTCTGGGACGTGGATTATGTCTGTTGGCCTCATCTGCTAGGTCCACAGTGTCCACCCTATTTGGATGATTTGATAAAATGGGATGAATTGTTGGGAGAGAAAGGGGACATCTATAGTCCCAGACTCCTGAGTTCAGCCCCACCTATTTATTATACCTATAGAAACAAGGCTTTCAGTCAGAAAACAAAAGGGATGTTTTCACACTTTGTAGATTCAAGGGCACAGACTGGGCTGTCTTTAAGGCAACAAAATCAACCAAGTCCCCTGGCCACAGAGCCAAGGATTGGAATACTGTTCCTATTTTTCCCATGTACTGTAGTTTGTCTTTGGTTCCAGGAGGAAGAGGAGATGGCTCTGTTGATCTTTGAAGTCCATGGGAAATAGAATCACTCACGGTACTTGTCCTCAATAAAGGTCGCTGACTTGGTGGGAAACTCCGCTCTGTGAGACTTGCAGAGGGCATCAAAACAAAGGGCAGAGCAGAAAAATAGTGAGAATATGAGTCTTCATTGGGAACCCCGGAATAAATGGTGGAGCTTTTCGAGGGGGCTGAAGTTCTGCAATCTCAGGGCCTGTGAAACATGTGTATAATCACGTTTGAAGGGAGCGGTGCCTAAATATTTGGTACTTTTACATGAAAAGATATAGGTAAGTCCATTTGTGCAAACAAATAAATCAGCAAAACCAAAACACTGTTTTAACTGATATTCTGTTATTTGAAACTGGTCTTCCTTTCAACATCCTGTTTACTCCTGTCTCCCCTCCATAGACAGACACAATCTCTATGGTATAGTATATGTACATGTATATAGCTTCATACATAATATAGGTTCCTGATCTATTTAGGCTGCTATTACAAAGCTGCTTTTAAGACAGCCGTTTGCTACTAACAGCTCATTTAGCATTCGTCTATGTCTTCCGAGATTCCTTGCAGAGCAGTTAATTGTATGCAAAATATTTTCACACATGGGGATTTTTAGAAAGTGAGCATTTCTCTGGAACGTGACTATAACTGCATCGCTTGTGAAATATTTTTTCTAGTGCTTGTGGCTTGAGAATCAGGTGATTCTTTTTTCAGCCAGGAGGAAACTCCTCAGCCAGCTGTAGTTTTTTTGGGCTGAGACTCTCAAGCTGGAAAGCGAGTCATCACAAGGGAGTCCGATAGGGAGGAGAGGGGCATGTTGAGTTTATGCCTGGAAAAGACAGAGGTGGAACATAGACCCTTCTGGCTTTATTTTTAATGCTGGCATTTCAAGAAAAAGAGAGCTCTCCTGAGAGCTCATTTCCAGAATAGATATTCCTGGCATGTTTTCTGCCTTCATTCCTAATTTGATTTGATCTCACTACAGGGGTGTTAAGTGCCACGGAGAGATGAAACCAGTTGCTTTTGGCCTTGGAAAAAAAAGACAAATTAGTTTTGTTTTGTTTTGTTTTTTAACAAAAAAATGAGAAAGGAAAGAGAAAATAATAAAATTATAAATAAATCTCTTCTACCACATGATTCCATCCCCATCCCTCCTGGTTGCCTCAGTTTTGCAAGACAAATTAGAGTGAAGGAAATAAAAATACCATCCTCCTCTTTCTTTCGAAGAATCAGCCTGATTCTATCCTTAGTTTCTACCCACCACTTCTTAAGGGGATTAAACTATCTAATGATAGACTAACACTAAAATATAAAGAGTTTCTGCAAAAACCAAACTCTGATAATTCTTTGGAAATGAGCTGAATTCCTCAGGTGAAAGGCTTTTGTTAGAAACAAAATTGATCAATGACTTCATTGTGGGAGTTTCAGATTGGCACTCAGGAGTTATTGCAGAGAAACAGACACCTTTTCCTGCCAGCAGGGTGTCCTGGGGTCAGGTGTATGATAATCGGTTCTGCTTTCTGATTCGGGAACTGTCAACCCTCCAGGACAGTCAGGAAGCTCACCTCGTGCCAGCAGCTATACATGACTTCATATATGGACACTGGTGCCAGGCGAGGACGGTACAGCCTGAAGCCTTTACAAATGACCTCCACAACTTGCAAATTTGACTTATCTTCAAATGGCATTTTTCCTTCTGTAAAAACTTCCCACATCAAAACTCCTATAAATAAAGTGCATGAAAACAAGTGGTTACACAGAAATGGTTACTTGGAACTGAAAGAACTGTTTCAAATTACAAGGCATGAGTTTCCTCTTCCCGTCTTTATAATCATCCAGAATAAAAGCCGTTCTATCTAGGAAGCAGAACATGTGCATCGTAGTTGTTGGGGATTTTTTTGTACAAGCCTGTAATCTGAAAATATTCCAAGTGAAACAATGCTTTTTCTACTCCCTTGGTCTTGACATTTTTTTTTTTGGAAAAAAAAATTACTGGTAGCATTTTCATTTCTATGTACTAATGTCCCACACCATGAAATCGATTAACCTTTTTGCCATTCCATGGAAACTGACCAAACTGTGTAAGCCTGTGTCACCTACTAAGATCAGAAGTTTAGCAGTTAGTAGATGGTGTGCTCCCAGTGAAAAGACAGCTGGAGCAGACTTAGACAAGGCAGCAGGAACTCTGTACAGAAGCTGGTATTCAATAATCATTATTTGGTTGATTAGTAAAATTTTAAGGCTCCCAATTTGAGTTCATCTAATTATTCATGTATTTTACAAATACATATAAATATCTATTAAAGGCCAGGCCTCTACTAGAGCCAGAGGATTCTTATGAAAGATTAGTCCCGGCATGCTCTGGTGGCTCACATCTTAAGTCTGCAGTTCAGGCAGAATCTACGTAAAGCCCAAGGACCCAGGTTTGTAGTGTGGGGCCGCAGTGGGGGACAATGAAAACGCACAACAAACTGAATGAAAAATACTTCTCCCGCCTCTTTCTTTCTGGCTGCCTATTTGCCTTCATACCTGCCTGCTTAAAAAAAAAAAGAAAAGAAAGAAAGGACAGTCCAGTTGTATGTAATAACTGGGCTACTTAATTTCTAAAGTATGAAACTTCTTGGGAAGTTTTCAGGGCAGGATTGTAGGGCAGCAAAAATTTGTCATCACTAAAATATATCCTTTTGGTAAAAGGATGTTACTTAACTGAAGGAGTTCTGAGGAAATGAGGAAAGGGGAGAGGCTGCCATTTTGAAAGACATTTACATGTATACAGGAAAAATTGTTTTATAAGACCTCCCTCACCAAACTCTCTCTAAGTCATCAGTGAATAAAGCAAACCTTAATCTGTATAAAGGTCCCTTCTTTGTCCACTGTGTCTTTTTTACCTCACCTCATGAGGCTGACCTTCCTCCCCCTTCACACTCATAGAATTCTATGACTCTGTATGAAGGTACTTAAAATAGAAATTAATGCCATGTGACAAGAATAAACTCTATGTACTCGGGTCCACTGTGTCTCCATCTCAATGAAAAATAGGACCAAGTATGAATATCAATTGATATATCCCAAGGAGTTTCATGTGCAAATTCCACAACATTTGAAGGTGAAGAAGTAAATGAGATGGTGCCATGAAGTAGACAATAAAGTTTATTCATTACACAGAATTCAATAACATATTACTATCATTTTTCCTTGCAAGTCTCTGTGTTGTGGAAAAGTTGGCTGAGCTTTTTTTTCTAGATCAGTAGACTCTTTGTTAGGGTTTTATAGCAAATATTCCAATGAAAAAGAAAAGATTCAAAAGGCAGACTTACAGAAGAAGGTATATGACACCAGTTGTCAGAGAAAACCTGGATGTGTTTGAAACACTGAAGACAGAAGCACAATTATAAGAGGACTTTTTTAAATGCTATATCATATGAAGAAATCAAAGTTTAAAAAGATCCATCTGTTTCATTAAATCAAGCTATATCAAATTTACTCACCAAAGGACCAGACATCAGATTTGCTGCTGTACTTGTTGAAATGGAAAACTTCAGGAGGGGACCACTTGATTGGAAACTTGGCTCCAAAAGAACTAATATATTCATCATCCAAAACATACCTAAAGTCATCCAAGTCAAAGTGTTAATTACCTCCAAGTTCTGTTTACTTCAAATTCTGTAAGTTCATCCTGCATTTTAACAGACAGAGTATTTTATCCCAAACGGGTTCTGTAAACCTTCTCTTCTTGTTGTCTACAGGGGAACACGACTCTTAGCAGTGTTTTCTCCTCAAACAATGCCTCAATTGTAGCTCATTTTTGGGTTCCAGAAAACCTTAGCAACTTTTCAGTCCAAAATACACCCCACTCA
Source organism: Solenodon paradoxus (assembly GCA_004363575.1). Taxonomy (NCBI): domain Eukaryota; kingdom Metazoa; phylum Chordata; class Mammalia; order Eulipotyphla; family Solenodontidae; genus Solenodon; species Solenodon paradoxus. Next base: position 85,147 of record RJWH01001612.1, on the reverse strand, counting down.
TTACCTTAGTTATGAGAAATTCTTAATTCTGCTAAGAAGCATGCTGAGTGATTTAACCATCAAAATTCTAAAAGGAAATACCATATTCTTCCATGTATAAAGTGACCCCATGTAGAATGTGCACAGTTTTGGCCCAAACTTTCAGGGAAAAACATCTTTCATCTTAATATTTTTAATTCTAATGCTTATTTGTTTATATTTAGGTACATGATTTTTATCTCATAAAGGAATCAGCATTTATTTTTAACATATTATGGTATAAGAAATCTTATATAGTAAATATTTACAAAACACAAGAACAGATGTTATAAAAAAATGAAAGAATTAAAAATATGCATATAGGTATGGAATTTGTACTACCCATCTATAATGCATATCCTTATTTTTTCCTCATAAATTTGGCAAAAAAGTGCATATTATACATGGCAAAATATGATAACTGCTAAATATGTGAAATAAAAGAAATTCAAAATTGGATGCCTTATTTTCTTTCTTTATACATAGCTTCTTATGGGGCAGAAGAGGGGGGAATAAAATATTTGAAATTAATACATTTGCTATGAAGAATCTAATACATTAGGATGGCCACAGATATAAAAATAATAATGTATAATATAATAATATTATTATTATATATCATATAATAATTATATATAATTATATATAATAATAAAAATCACTACCATCTTCTGAAAAAAAAAAGGGAATGGGGGTACACTCTGCGGCTCAGCCAGTGGAGACACTGGTGTGTAGACCATGTAAAGCCCAAGAACTACTTTTGGGACCTGGGACCAGGGTGAAAAACCATAATTAACAACTAACTAAATAAAGATGTTTCTTCCTCTTCTCCCTTCCTTTCTTTAAAAAAAGTTAAACCCTGTCTTTTTTGGAGGGGGAGGGGAGCCTTGTATGTGGGAATGTCCAGGTGTGACAGTTTGAGAGGAGATGAGAGCTAATTGTGTGTGTGGCCCTTGGGTGTGCAGTACAGCATTTTAAAATTGTTTATAAATGCTTCCCCACTTCGCCTCATCCAACTTTTAAGCCTTTTATTGAGTCGAATGTCATTCTACTAGGAGAAAGAATGGATAATAGAACATAACAGGAAAAAGCCATTTTTTTTTTCTTTTTTAATTTTTGAGTTTCAGAACTCTAGCCTTTACAGAGAAGGGCGAAGACCGAGTTATGAACAAAATATTTGAGAGAAGAGTTAAATTCTTCTCACCACCACCATGATCCACCTCATTCAAGAAGATCCTGTGAGCTGGGAGTTGGGTAAGAAAAGAAGAGGAAGGGACGGTGCAGGAGACATTAGTGGTGGACGCTAGGGTTCTGTGCCCGCACCCCACGAGGACGCCCAGATCGCAGAGCAGGAGGAGAAGGCCTCACTCTCCACCACAAGTTGGTGGGATTCAAGAGTGAAAGCTGGGATCTGCTTCCCAGGTCAAGCCCCCAGGAAAGGCAGAAAGATTCCAGAGAGTTCTGAATCTGCTCAGGCAAATAGGGCTGTAATTAGCCCCGTGGAGTTTTCTAATCATGAAAATGCCAAATGTGAAGAAATCTTGCTGATAGAAATTCAGGATTTTGAACCTGAAAGGAATCTTGGAGAAACCCTCAATTTACTGGGATTAAATTTCAAGCAATCTGAGGGAAAAGAGGCTCAAAATACACACTACATTGAGTTGTAGAAAACAAGGTTAGATTTCACACCCTTCAGTTGCAGATTTAACACCAACTGCTACATTTGGTAATAAACTGGATGGTATTGATAACATAGCAGAATCAGAGCTGAACAAAGTTTTTCTGTTTTCTTTCATATATATATATATATATATATATATATCAGAAAAGCTTTCTTCTTAACTTTACACAGGTGATTAGACTGAGAAATTCTTTTTAATTTGAAGATAAAACATAGTCTCATAGAAACCTAAAGATCAGAAGACTAGCCTAGAGTGTCTCTTTACTGTTTACCTCATGCTGAAATGACTGCACATCTTAAAATTCAAAGTGGATCAGCGACCACACAGCCACATCAATACAGCCTCAGGGGAAATTAAAATGCAGCCAAAGTCAATATTAGTTTCAGTTTGTCAGCAAATGAAAGATTCCTTCTTATATTAAAAAGAAAATCACGTACCTTGTCATTCCGAAGTCTGAAATTTTCACTATACTTGAAGAGCTGACCAAACAATTCCTTGCTGCCTATTAGAAAAAAGGAATACAAGTTTGCATATAAATTTTTCTTTCAAGAGTTTTTACTCTCCTTTTCCTTAGTTTATTTGGGCCCCTGCATGACTGCTCTGTGGACATTCATGTAATTTTTATAATGACTTCTGTCTGTGCTATCTCTGATTCAGTATGTCTGTCCTTATGTGACCACTTTTAATGATTCTTCAAAGAAGCAACAGAAAAATGAAAATAAACTTCAATAATTTTCCTTTTAAAAATCTAGTCTTCCTCAAGAAGTATCCCTGATAAAATATAAGGATTAACTCAATCTAAAAGATGATAAACTATGAATATTGGCATAAAATAGAATATATTTTTAAATTTATCTTAATCAATAAAAAAGGAAAGTTCAATATACATGGCAAGTAAGGAATAATCATTACATATCTTTGGGGTCTGTACGTACTAATAAAAGTTAAGAAATTATCATTTAAAATCTACATTTCATTGAATATCAATATTTACAATGAAATTCATACTTCTTAAAATTATCACAGTAAATTAAATACTGGGCTGTGGAATGTAGAAATAATCTATCGGATGCCAAAACAATGCATTTTCCGTTAAATTAGTTAAGAAAAGTACTGATTTGGTTATGTAAAACAATGAAACGATAGAATTTTTCTCTTTTCAGCAAATTTGGGTTTAAAAATTTTGTTCATATTTTAGTCGAAAAACGAAATCAAGAATTGAAACAGTAGGCCAAAGGAGGCCATTTGAAAGATATTGACAAGGGAGGAGTCTCATTAGCTAATGTATTTTAAGTTGCATATAAGTGGATAAAACAGAACTCAAAAGAACATGATCAAAGAAGAAACCAAGGTCTAAAAAGACACATGGGGCAAATAGAATGAGCAGAACTGTCATCTGACTGAGTATTGAATTCTAATTCTTATCAGGAAAGACAAACCTGCATAGGCTTAGGGAAATGAGCTATGTGGAACTGATGTTATATCCGTCCATTCAAAAATCTGCTCCATAGCTATGATGCTGAATGCTGGGGAATGTGTCAGGAGGGATTTGGCACAGTGTTCTAACTATAAAATAGCAATAGTTATCACTACCAAATTCTTCCATGTGCCAGGCACTGCTTCAAGTGCTCACACTTATTAATTCACGTAACCCTCCCAGCAAGTCCATATGAATGAGGTGTTATAATTAACACAGTTAACTGGCTTGGTCATACACCTGGTAAGAAATAGAAATTAGATTTTAATCTAGGTAAAGCAACTCTAGAGCAGTCATTCTCAATATTGACTGCACATTGGACTCACCAGGGAATTTTTTCCCAAAAAATGTTGATGACTATAATCCATCCCCCGGATGCACTGATTTAACTGGCCTGGGGGTATGATCTGGATATTGTGATGTTTTTAAAGCGCTAAGGTAATTCTAATACACAGCTAAGTTTGAGGACCATTATGTAACCCATGTTCTCATCACACTGAGTTACAGCTGAAGTCTAGACCTTGATCTCAAGGAGTTTAGAGTCTACTATTTAAACTGTCAGAATTACTAAATTTATGCTCTCAGCTCCATTTTCAGATGAACTAACTTAATGACATTTTCTCTGCTTGATATAAAACAGTGAACCTAAACCACTTTAAACTGGTTTAAACAGAGTTTAGCTTTTCTTTTGTAAGTCATGTTTCAGGGTGCACCCAAGACCTTGTCCCTTGAGTGACCTTGGAACAAAAATCCTTCACATATGGAACCAGAAGAACAGACAGATTCATTCATCAGAACCAATTTAGAGGCAAAGCATCCTGTCTGCTAACTGGAAGGTACATTCAGAGGTGAGTTCAACAACAAGATGTGGTCTTAAATGCACACTTTACATGCACCATGTTTAAAACTAACCAATTAGCTCTTGCCAAGAAGGAATTTCTGTGTCCTCCATCTTCTTCCCCAGACTTTTAAAATCTTATACAGACCCCTAAGAGGAGACAGATTTGGGGCTTTGCCTCCTGTATTTATGTCATTGGACTTTGAAGTCATTTTTCTCAAAAGCTGATGTCATCATATTGGATTCTATGTGCATGAACCCTAGATCCATAACAGCAGTTGTGTAAGGAATGTAAACAATGAACTATTATATGAAGTAGTAAATAATAAGTGCCATGAGAGTTCTAAGTCATGTGTAGGACAAGCAATGCTGTAACTAGGGCCAATAAAGTGATGGTTCTTTTCTTCTACCCCAAATATTCCAGTCTGAATATGGAATATGGTTACCCTGACAATGGGTGATGGAAATACAGAATTTCTTCTAGGTGACAGTATCAGGGACTTGGAGGTTTTCAAATTCTCATTGGAATTCATTCTTGAACTTAGAAATGAGACAGGGAGGGAACAGTATGAATATCATAAATAAATATGGAATAGAGAGAAAATACTTTTCAAGTGGAGATAACAAGTCTGGGAACAGAACTACTAGCATCTAGGTCAAAATGAGTTAAGATGTTTTAAAAAGTAATTATTTATTTTCTGTCAGGCTGCTCTGAACATTAAAGAACAAAAGGATTTCACATTTCTAGTCCTCAAGAATACCAGTTATGCTGTTGTGATTGGTGTCAAAACCAATCCACTTCTACATGGAGTTTTACTCCCAGATGAGAACCCCCAGAACTTATTCATCATAGATTTATCTCCACAATCTGGAGAGTACTTGGCATCTACTAGGCACTCAATGCATTTTGGATTGTTGGTAGTAAGGAATGAAGGTAGAAAGAAAGCAAGAAGGAAGAGTAGGAAGATGAGAAGGAGGAAGAGAGGGAAGAAAAGCAAATTTGTTTTAGTTGATAATCAGGGTAGCTAATCAGTTCAAAGCATATTTGAGTAAAACCTTGCTTGGCTACATCCTCAATGGACAATTAAAAATAAAGTTATACTTCACAACAAATTACCTGAATAGAAAAATATTTAAAAATTAAGCCAAAAGTTATATTGTTCAAAGTGTCATATATATGATATATGATATGTAATATATATATAATTATGAAATAATCAGTGAATTTTCACAGTACTTACTAAATCTCGGTGAATAAAGCAGCTTCTCTCCAGATACTCCATTCCTTCACAGACATCCTGGCACATGCTCAGTAGCATTTCCTTTCTAAGCTTTCCTCTCCTTTTTCTGAGATAGTTGAGCAGGCAACCATTTTCCATAAACTCTGTCACAATGTAAAGGGGCTTCTGCTGTATACATACTCCATAAAGCTGAACTAGCCTTGAATGAGATAATTTCCTGTTGAAAAAAAAAACATGCATCCAGTGAGCAGAATCATTTTTGTATTTTAAAGTGTTTGTACTCAACAGGTTATTTACCACCTCTATGTAATTTTCATTAAGATATGATCAAATTTAACCCAATCACAAAGAAAGTAGAGACAGCTTCCTTTCCACTTTATGCTCTGAGAAAGTGAGGGCAAGAGTTTAGGCAGTGCTTCCTGACCTTTGTCTAGTATTTCATGCTCTGCATTTTATTTCTCTCCTTTTCATTTCATAAATCTTTTGTTTGTTTCTTACGGCTACTCCTTGCTCACCACCTGCTCCTTGAGTTTCAACCTTCCTAATTGTAGCAGCTCAGATTAAGAAGTCTGGACATTCAAGAGAGAGGAAAGAGTGAACGAGAGTGAATGCTGTATATTTTAAAAGAAAATTAAATCAAAAAAAATGAAGGCATTTAAAAAGAAACTTTTAGATAAAATTGGAAACTGAAAAACACTCCCCAACATAAAACTGTTCTGTATTAATCATACACACATAACACATGCATAAACACACACATACACACATACGCATACTTCAATGTGGCCTGTTAAAATACCCACAGAACTCTTTAGTTATCTAGACTTCAAAATGTTTACTTTTCTTATGTGAATGTAACATTCAGTCCCAGCACATCCAGGTGGCCTAGCAGTTTACTCCACCACGTGGAGTTCACTTTTTTCTCAGGGTCCCTGATTCAAGACCTGGGGCTGGAGCAAACAACCAAGATGAACAACTAAATAAAAATAAATGAAAATGCTTCTTTCACCTGCCTGCCTACTCACCTTCAGACCTGCCTATACTTTTCCTTAAAACAAAACAAAACAAACCTTAGTCCTTAAATGTCTTGTATGCCAACTATCTAATTTGAATATGGAAAATATTTGATGTTCCTATTTTTAGAAGTTGTATAAGTCAAATCTCTGTTTTTTTAAGAGAACCTTGAAATGTAACCTCTTTTCATTCATAAAGAAAAATACAAATCAATGACTCAGGGAGATTATTAACCTTAAAACAATGTGTATGAACAACCTGGTTGGAAATGGAGGGGATCATGTTGAACCAAATAAGCCAGAAAGAAAAAGCAAAGTACAAAGTGGTTTCATTTACAAGTGGAATATAAGGAAACAAAACAAACAAACAAATAAATCTCAACAAAGTTCATGGTACCCAAGACTCTGACTCTCAGAAGGGTGGGACGGCGAGGGAGGGAAGGCAGGGACAGGTGACCATGAAGGGCACTGGAACGCTGGTGGTGGGTGCGGTGTGAAATGCACACAGATTGAGATGGAATTAAATATTCTAATATACATAAAGCAACATGAACAAGACACATAACACAATATTAAAAAAATATATGTATGAGTGATTGACCATTACCATACAATTAGCATGTGAAAGCACTCTAGTTAGTGGGAAGAAGAGACAGATACTCTAATCATGATTTTAATTTGTGTGTATATATATATGTGTGTTATATATATATAAAACTTTTTTGTCTGATTTACTTTTCTAATTCATAAGATGATACTTTCAGTTAAGGAATACAGTGATGTGTGAGTAAAACAATGACTGGAAACAGCTCTTGAAAAGGAATAGCAATTTGCCATGAAAAATTCACCAAGTTGATGCCACATATAATTTGAAAATTGACACATTACACTGAAATTATTCAGCATATTACTGGCAAAAATATTTCCAAAATAAGCAATAACCTCTATCAGAAATAAGGCAAAAACCAATAAATAAATAAACGTGATTCAGACAATTTTTTTTTCTTTTTTTCCTTTTCTCTGTTTTCCAGATCTGATTTTTAAAAGATAGTCAATATTTGGGGAATTCCATGTTTAACTTAGTATTTTAATATTAAATAATATAAATTGTTTTAAAATAATTTTTTAATGAAAGGTGCAGGCTCAAGGAGGAGACAAACAGGCAGGGAGAGAGAAGAGGAAGAAACATCTCCATTCATTTTTCACTTAGTTATCTATCCTGGCTGCTCCCATCTCTCGCCTCCATACCTCCCACCCCAGGACACAAACCCTGGTCCCTGGGATGTACGTGCTCCTAGCTCGCTGGAAGGCAGTAGACCCAATCACCACTCCACCAGGACATACCACAACATTAATTATTTAAATAAAATCCTATTTGAAAAATAAGGACTAAGAGTCCAATTTAAACCCTTTATTATTAATTACACAAGAGAAAAACAAAGAGGCAGAGGCAAGAAAACAGTGTTTTGTTTTCACTTGATTCATTTCTATCTAAGGTGAATTTATAATGTTAAAGCTTCAGTACAAAATCCAAATTAATTTAGTATCAAGACATGATTTAGATACGCAAAGATAATTTAAAGTTTAATAGGGTTTTATAGGCTAAAGTTGTCTAAGAGGGAAAAGATTTGTTTTCTTTCATTCTTCTGAATAATCTTTAGATACGCTGGAAACCCACTACACAGCCCCTAGCTGTGGCTACATGTTGAAATATAGTAAAAGCACAGCAGAGGTTTGAAGTTGCTCTTCTAATACACTGAAAAAACTATATAGGATGATAACAACTTTGATTAACAGCTATGGCAACTGTTCTAAGATGTGACCTAGAGTAATTTGCCCATGAAATATTTGTTGATGGTGATGTTTATTATGACCAACAGCTTTGAACCCACATGGCTCACAGTTACTATTTCAGTTAGAAACTCTACAAATGGCTTATTGTAGGACTATAGGCAAATTAGGTAAGTTTTCAATTTCTCCTTTTTACCATCTATAAAATTGGGATCTTAATAGAACCCATCTCGGAATTGTGGTAAGGATTCATTAACTCATTCAACCATCCACAAAATGTTCTTGATCCCCAACAAAGTAGTCATTATTTTAGGCACTCATCAGACTGTAAATGAGAGAGAAAAAAGTCCTATTTATTATGGAACTTATGTTCTAGAGAGGAAAAAAACCTATGAAGCTTTGGAGTAGTAACAGGTGTTCTGATGGAACTAACCCAAGGTGATAGAACAGAAAGCAGGTGGGATTGGGCATGCCAACCAAACAGGGAAGACATCGTTAAGGAGATGACATTTAAACTACACACTGACAAAAAGAAGGTAATATGTATAACAGCAATATAATATGTATAGTCATATATGCTTGGCAAGTAGAGCTTAATGTGTGTCATCTACTTAACTGGTCTTTTTATGACTGAATTTGTAACTGGATGTTTGATATGAACAAAATCAAGAAAAATGTTGACTCTGTTCAAATCCAAGATCACATTATGCCCAGCTGAACTGACTCAGAAATAGACCCTTAGCCTCATTCCTATTTCCATACACTGCCAGAAGCTATTTTTTGTTCTTACACTCAATACATTTTCCATTATCCTTAAAGTATTGTCTCAATATCCTAACCCCAAATGCCCAGTCAGGCCTGAACCTTTCAAGAAAACCCCCCTTTATGTTAGATACTGAATCACATCTACTATCCAATCTTTTCTTATTGTGCTTATAGCATCTAACACACAGGAATATAATTTTATCTGTCTTTTCTTGAGAGGAGGAAGAAGCATTTTTAATATATTTTTATTTCATTGTTCACACTGGTTGTTTCCCCCTGGACCTCGGACTCCAACCCAGGGGTATATGGCCTGCATTCCTTTGGAGGCCAATTGATCTAACCGCTACTCCACCAGGGTGCGTCTTGTCTGTCTCTTAGATATAGAAACCTATGGTTAGATACTGATGGTGTCAGGGAGGAAAGGCACGGCAAATGGGTGCCTGAGATAAAACCTAGAGGCACACAAATATCTTTGGGACACTGATGTCACTGGAAAATTGTATTTATCATAATTCATTTTATTGCAAATGAATAGAAAAAAATCATTTTGATAGGACACTTGGAACTTGGAGTACAAGTTGAGAGCACCAAGAGACATTATTACTCTATCTTCAAAGGTGAAATGAGTCTAGTTAATCACCTTTGGTTTTGCTTTTTCTGTTTTGGTTTTCACTTGGGGTCCACATGCTCGGAACAGAACTAAATTGCTTTGACTAATGAAACAGCATCTAGGTAATGCCACCTGGGGTTTTCCTTCTTCACCATTCTAAGTAAATGTGGAACAAATATATGAAGAATGTTGATTTGATTTGTGCCATATTATTGACCTGTACTGGTACAGCTTAGATTACAGGAGTAAAGTTACATGTCAATTGAGTCAAAATGCTGACCAGGGAAATCATAGAAGTCACAAGCAGATCCAATGATCTACAAAGAGCCACTTCTGTTAACATTCAGGAGTCTTAAATTTTCTGACAGCAAATACTTTATATGATTCTCTAGACAGAATTGGCATTTTTGATTCCAGGAAAAGGAAAAAATTAAATACACTTATTAAGCACCTATTATTGAACGGAAGAGAACACATGGGTTTGCCACTTTCATAGAGACTGCCTTTAATTCACACTTCCATCCAATGAGGTAGGTATTGTTATCTTCATTTTCCAAGTGAACAAACCTAGACTTGGAAAGGTGAACTAATACTCTCAGGTCACAAAAATGCCAAATAATTTGCCAGATCACACAGCATTAGAAGAGTAGTAACACAAGTATAAGTGTGACTGACTCAAAAAGCCATGCTCTTGCCATGACACCAGGATGTTGTGTGATAGGTCTCTGGGTATCGTTTATACTTACATCATCACTTTAGCTTCTTCAATGAAATCCTCTTCAGACATAGAGCCTTCACTAATGGTCTTGATAGCTACCTGGATATGTCCTCGCCATTCACCTAAATGGACCACCCCAAACTGGCCATTTCCAATCTCTTTTATAAAAGTCAACTCAGAAGGATCAATCTCCCATTTTTCTGAAAAAGTAAAACATTCACATTACCAGTAGGAAAAGGCATGTTGAAATTTTATAGCCAGAAAAGGGTTATCTACATCTATTTCTCTTTTTTTCTAAAGAAGTTATAAAATTATAAATGAGTGCAGAGAAACTGTAATCATTTTTAATACTATTATTGTGACTTAAACATGCAATTCCAGAAAAGCTGTAAGATATAAACTATACTTGGAGAAAAATCATAGCTCTCAAGACATACTTTCTCTTTCCAAAGAGACCCAGGAGGCTTTTCTAAGTTAAACCTAACAAACTAGATCTAAGCCTAAAATATTCACATCTTCAGTCTGGTTTTGCCCTTCTAGAAAACTTTTGAGGCAGGTAAAATTTGAGCTCAAGCCTCCCTACTTTTGCTTCTTCTACTGTTCCTCTACCCACTCCCAGACTGAAAGGGCTTTACTGCCTTTAAGGAAAATTTTATAATCAGTTCATCTAATGAGCATTTCTAATGTAAGAATCTTAACTCACCTATATCTAAACGTATATTTGAAGTGAAATTCACATTACTATGTAATTAATTCTCACTCTATGGAAGCAAATAGGAAAAACTTAACTTTTAAAAATAATCACCTTGGAAACCAAATAAAAAAAAGTAGACATTGGGGCTATAGAATCAAATTAGTGGTTACCAGAAAGAAAGAGAGTGGCAGACAAATCGGGTAAAAGGGGTCAATTGTATAGTAAAGGGCAGATTGAATTGCTGGTGATAAACGTACGTGTTTATATACAGATATTGTGTTATATGTGTTAATGTGTTATATATAGATATTGATTTTTGATGATGCCCTTAAACCTATATAATGTCATGATACAATGTTCTTTCAATCGAATTAAATGTATAAATAAAAGTGAAAGAACAACAACAAAAAAACCACTTTAAAAGCTAGGAAGTATTAAATCTTAACGTTTCAATATATCCTTTTACATAGCAATACTACCATCTGCTGGAATTTTAGAATAATGCGTGTAAAAGAAGTGTATAGCCTGATGGTCCCTTGTAACAATTTTGCAGTGTTTCCCTCCCATTAGCAGCTGCATCTTAAAAGTAACATGGGAGAATATATTCATGACTTGGGATTGGTGTAAATTTATTCAACAGAATATACCCATAAAGGAAAATGCCGATTGCACTTCATAAAAATCACTGTATTAAGTGAGCAAAGTGTAAGCCATTAACTGGAAGAAGATATTCCTAAAACAGGTAACCAATAAAAGAATCCCTGTTCAGAATATAAACAAATCATTTTATAAAAAACAGATCATACTATTTTTAAGGGTTAAAAAACTTGAATAGAATATTCTCTCACAAAAGAATATACTTAAATGGTCATTTACATCTACGAAAAGTAGATCAACATAATTAGCCATCAGAGTAATACATATTTACAATATAATGAGATACCACTATGCACTCTCCATATTGGCTAATATAAAAACAAAATACAACCTATGAGAATACCAAATATTACCAAGGGCCAAAGGGCAGGGCAGTTGGAACTCCTGTGCACTAGTGATTGAAATCTCATTTGTTACAAGCTCTTTGGAAAGTTAACAAAATCTGAGTGTGTTCATACCCTACAACTCATCAGTTCTACTCTTAAATATATATCCAACATTATCGAGCATAAATATGTACTGAAATTCATCAAAAGACATATGAGAATGTTCATAATAACATTATATAAAAGAGTCAAAAATTGGTTACGACCCAAAGGACCATCTAAAGAAGGAGGGTTAAATCAATTGTGGAATAGTCATGCTATAGCACCATGAAAATGAACAAAGCACATGCAACACCATCGGTGAAATTCACAGATGGAGCGAAGAAAGAAGTCAGATGCAAAAGAATGCAGTGTCCATCAATGAAATACATAAATGGAATCATTTTTATAGTCAAAACTAATTGTGCTATAAGCTTATGAATTGTGCTTTGTTCTGTATGTCAAAAAAACTGAAAAAAAAATTTGGAAAATTAAAAAGGACCATATTTAACTGAAAAATTGCTACTGATAGGACACAGAGACCCTGAGTCCTGGTTACCCATTACACAATATAATTGTGCTGTCATTTTTTCAGTACATTCTGAGTCCCACTAAATGAGAAGAAGTCAAAGGAATGAGGTCACCTAATTCAAAACAAAAATCCCTTATTTATTAACAAAAATCTCTTACTTATTCTCATTGATTTACAAATACCACACTTGTGAGAAAAGAGTCATGGCACACTTGCACAAGTTCTATTTGAAAAAAAGGCAAAAAGCTCATTTTTTTAGCAAGTGCTCAGGGAACAAGTAAAAGAATTATAATGTATCAAAGGGACTCCTGATAATATATGATGACATTTGAAATGAACATTTTCCTCAAAGTTTAAATGGCCATTATAAGATGCATCTATTTAAACATCTTAGACTTTAAACTTTGAAAAGAAACATACATAAACAGATAACTTAGAAGAAGGGAGAATTCAAAGAGCATGGAGAAAACTTGGGGTGGATTCCTTAGTGGATTTGACATTTGACTTTCCCATACTGTACCATAGCTAAAGCCAGCTGTGGCTGGCAAACAGCTGCCTGTCAGCCCAACTGGGTAGCGGAGACGCATCATGAGACCTGGGGAGAAACAGAAAGAGACATTTCAAGGCTCATTACTAACATGAAAGAATATAATAGGAGACTGCATCGTTCTCTAAATAAATTAGGCAATTAGGCAAAGAATGACTCTTCTGTTAGTCTGCTTGCTTACTTTTTCCATTTGAAACAGTTTTCATAAATAATATATGTTCATTGAATATAAATGAAAGAACCCAAGAAGATATTAAGATGAAATAAAGATCTCTCACAAAATCTTAGCACCCAGAGATACACACATCATTTTGTTAACACCTTTATGAAAGTCTCCCTATGTATTATGAAAGTATATATACATCTAATAGTTTCACAGATAAGTTTTATCATGAATTTTTGCACTCAGTATGCAATTGATTTATGTCAATAACTATTAATAGACCGTAAAGTTATTTCTAAGATTTCACTGTTGTACAATAAGCAATATGTTTTTTAACATACTTCTAAAATTAGAACACATTCCTTAGGATAGTTTCCTTAAAATGTAACTTCCTGATCAAAGGGTATCTAGAAGGATTGAACTAGTTTTTTCAATCACCAACAGAATTTATATGTGCTTATTTCCCTACCCCACCTTTTATGAGTAGTTGCTTTTGTCTTATTTTCAAACAGAATAGTCGAGTAAACAAGATCCCTTTTGACTGGGTCAATATGCAGTATTCTCTGTGCTCAATTTCAATTTCATTCAACAAGCGTTATTATTTATTTAATATTTATTGAGGGTCTGGTATGTGTCATACACTATCTAGATGTTGGGAGACAGCAGTTAGTAAGATGGTTATCATCCCTGCCCTCGTGGAGCTTAAATTTTAGTGGGGGGGAAAGAGAAAATAAACAAGTACATGATACCAGAACACAAGCAGATGATGATGAGTGCATGGTAGAGTTTATAAAGTACAGCTTCTTTAGAGAAGATGCTCAGGGAAGGCCTTTCTCACAAGATGACAACTTGGTCATCTTAATCAATGCTGAAATTGATTGACAATGTGAGATCTTATAAGGAGGAAGAACATTCTAGACAGATGAAATAATATGTGCAAAGGTTGGAAGACAGAAATAAGCTTGACCAGTATAAGACTAGATGGCATTATTAAATGCCTATTGTGTGAAAGACACTCTTCTAGGAATATCCCAAAAATCCCAAAGGATCTGAGATGAGTAAAATGAGGACTCTGCACACGGTGGGCTCCACCTCCGTAAGGGAAGACAGGCAGAGAGAGACAATTCCAATGTTAAAAAAAAAAAAAGTCTTATGCTAGAGATATGCGGGGTACTCTGGGACACAGAAAGAGCACTTCACACATTGGTGGATTCAAAGAAGTTTTCTGGGAAGAAATGGTGCCTGATGTGAATCTGACAAATGGAGCTCATCCATGAGGAGAACCTATAAAGGACATTCTAGCCAGAAGTAATAGCATGAGATGATACTTAGAGGTATGAAATAGAATGAACTGCTTGAGCAAAAACATGAGTGGATGGGGAGGAGCAAGAAATCATACTTGAGAAGTAGATAGTATTCTGCTTATGATGTGCCTTGTTAGGCATGCTAGAGAACACTGTCTTCCCTTAAAGGTTAGTGGGAGCATGGGGAGGTCCCAAATAAGAAGGAGCATAGGAGATTTACATTTCTGCTAGATAATTCTGGTATCAGCATGAAGGACAAATTGAGGGGAAGACAACATCAAAAACAAGACCAATTAAGAGGCCATGGCAGTTGTCAATGTGAGAAATGATTAGAGCAATACTGGTAGACAGAGACAGACTGTCATATATATAAGACATTGAGGATATGAAATTAACTACACTTGATAATTAATCAGACATTAGACATTAAGGAGAATGAAAGGGTTTATTGTGATTCTTATGTTTCCAGGCCCTATAATGCTAGAATGATGACACCTTATTTGAGATAGATGAAAAGAAGAGAGAGATTTGAGGGAAGTGGAAGGGGAGAGTGGCAGTATAAAATGAAGTTTTATTTCATTATTAAAGTTTAGGGCCTATGGGATTTCTAGTGCTTATGCAACTTTTTCTGTTCTCCAAATAAGGAAGAACAGAATGAGAAACTGAAGTATAATTTTCTATTGTAATTGTCTAAAGTGGAAAGCAGATTTATGAGAACAAAGAGAAAAAGCATCATTATTTAGGACACTCAATATCCTATTACATTTAGCCTTCTGTAAATACAGAATGAAATGGTCTTCTGCATCTCTGTCTGCTATCATTTTCCTAAACTGTAAAAATTGATCTATCTCTGTATCCTGACTAGGAAAACAAAGAAGCATTAGTGAGGAGGACAAACACTCAGAAGACATCATATTTCAAGCTCTTAAGCCATTTCTGCATAGACATTTGCTCCTGTGGGGTATCTAAGGCCAAAGATGCATTGCCTGTCCAGGGTCTGGTTCATCTGGCCTGAGGTCCCTGACTTACCGGCAGCATTGTGCTGGTGATACCAGATCAACTCAGGGACTGATGGAAAGAGGTGTCTTTCAGCCACGTACCACTGTCCTAAGTCATTCCTCTTAATCTGATAATGTTTGATGGTCACCTCCGCACTTCTACAATCAATAAACAAGTAAAATTAGTAAATAAGTAAAAGATCACTTTGGGACTAATTCAACTCATCAAGCAATAGGAGTCCATCTCTAGAAACCTTATCCTAGCAGCACTACATACTAGAGAGGAGAATGGATTCAACAGGAGCCTCACCATCCCTGGGAAATCCCTCAGCTCTCTTTTTGGCACAATAGATTCAAACGTAACTTCAGCTAAAGTTGTTTAGGGGACAAGCCCAGCGCTCAAAAAAAAAAAAAAAAAAAAAAAAGGAACTATCATTATGGACACCTAAGTATTTTAGAATATCAAGTGTCCGTTCAATGAATAAACAAATGCATTGGGAAGGAGGTAGGGAAATGTGAGACAAATTAGGGTATACTGATAAGCAGATTTGCTATAGGCACCTGGGGTTTAACCCTCTAGTAAACTACAAGAGAATGGAACACACCCAGACTTTCCCACTGAAATGCAAAGAGTCTGAAGTGTTTTTCCATCAATTCTCATTCTTCACTAATGAATGGCCTATGAAGGATCTAGGAAGGGCAATGCTAACTCTCAGACACTTGTGGTTTAGCCTTTGGGACCACAAGTCCCCTCAGAGAACACCCTCAGGCAAAAAATACAGGAAATGTAGAACATTTTCTGAGTACACTGGTACTCTGCAAATAAACTCCAGGAAAGACCAAGTGATCTGAGGAAGAATCACCAGAGTCTGCTACACAGAATCTAACCTCTCTTGATGGTTGAGGAAAAAAAGGCAAGAGGTTAAGTAACATCCAACGACAGAGAGAGAAAGAGAGACAGAGAGAGAGAGAGAGAGAGAGAGAGAGAGAGAGAGAGAGAGAGAGAGAGAGAGAGACAAAGACACAGAGAGACAGAGAGAGACAGAGAGACACAGAGAGACAGAGAGACAGAGACAGAGAGGACACTTATCAGAGACACAACTTGAACTGTATCTCTTAACAGTTTGTATAACTAACAGCTTGAACTATTAACTGTCCTAACTTCTAGTCAGCAATCTTCCCCATGTTAGGCTCTTGCTAACATTCTCTAAGTGATGGTGTCTCCATGAAAAAGACTGTCCAGGGACTGTTATTTTTAAAAAAATCAAAATCAAAATTACTTACCTCCTAGCTCTTATAAACACAGAAATTGTGTAGGATCCCAAATGTCTTGAATCTCTGACAATAAATGCACCTTCTTTAGACTGCAAAACAATTTATTCATTGCATAAGTTTATAACATAAAAGAAAGACAAATTTGTATCTCAGCAATGGAAACTAAAATGATACTGACTTACTATAAGAGAATGAGATGGTTTTTATAAGTACATACAACCCTATTTCCCACAGAGGCTTAGGAGTCATACTTATAAAATAAAATATAATTGGGATGATAATTTATAATGTATGAGTATTTTGAAACTTTATCCCTGGTCTTTCTAAGAAAAATTCTGCATTTGACAACCTTGCAACCTACCATTTAGTTATTTTTATTATATTGTTAGGGTAATGGATTAAAATAACTGATAAACAGGAAGAATTGTGAGACAGACTGACAGGCTTGTATTTTGTAAGAAAAGAAGCCACGTGGCATGTGGGGTGAGGGAGGTTGGGGGAAACCCCTCAGGAAAATAGAGGGTGGGGATAGTGGGAAAAGAGACCAAATTCCACGACAAGGGTGGAGAGATACTAGGTGCGGGGGAGGGTGGAGAGAAGTGCAGCGAGAACCTTTTTAATGCTCTAGAGTCTGAGAGAAATGAGAAGAGAAGTGACAGGGGAGAAGAATATTATAATAGTCTGATGTTAGGTTATGAATTAGATTCCCACTGACATTTTTGGAGAAACTCCAATAAAGCTATGAGTGGCTTTCAAATAATCTTAAATGTTAGACTGTTTGGTTTGGTTGATTTGTTTAACATTATAAAAGGTTTCTGCTTTAGTGAAAGTTCTTATACTTGGGAAAAGGGAAACATCTCAGAATCTTGCCAAATGTGTGAAACTTTAAACTCACGAAGTGCTGACAAATAGCCTGATTACTTCCCAACCGTAACAGATGGGCTGACCTTCAAGGTGAGCATAAAACATAAGCAGTCTTTTTTCTCCTCCCAGATACTTACTAAGAAACAAGCTTCATTTTCTGGTCAATTTTTTTTAACCAAAGGATTCTCTGGCAATTTAAAAATGATCAAACATAGCTTTAATTAATTTTTATTGTGTGCAAGGATTGTATTACATACCACAGGAGACATAAGATAGAAAAGAAAAATATGTAAAAGGAAAGTTGTATGTGCAGTGCCTAGGTATGTACTACACATAAGTATATAAAATATGCATATAATAAAGTTGCATATGAAGTAATATCTGCTTCTAAAATGTCATAGAAAAGAGTGCAAACAATATTCCATGACCTTAAGGCAAGAAAGCTAGAAATTAATACCAATTCTAAAATAAAAAGTCCCTGTCACCTATAAAATAGTTCTCCTTTAAGTAACTCAAAGAAATTCAGATAAAAACAAAACGTCTAGAAAATAATAAGAGAATACTACATATTAGAATATCTACAATACAGCTCAAGGAGTATGCAGACATAATTCATAGTCACATTAAATCAATAAATGGAATACAAATAAGCATATCTAACTCAGGAATTAGGATAAAACTATAAAAGAAACCCAAGTAATGCAGAAGAAAGACATTAATAAAGATAATAGGAGAAAAGAGTAAATTACAAAAACTAAAAAAAAAAACAACCATAATATGGTATAGTATACAGATATAGATATATATAGTAATTATTCAAAACCTAATTGCTTAGGGAAAATACAAAAAAAAAATTAAATGCTAATTAACCTAATCAATAATGAAGGGAAATCTATCAACAAATTTCACAAGGATCTAGAAAAGATTGTAAAGAACCTTCCTGATTTTGTACAATAGATTTGAAAACATGAAACATATGTGTGGTTAACTTGCTAAATACAAAATTATCAGAACTGATTTCAGAAGAAATTAGGAGTTTTAAGGGACCCACTGAGACAAAAAATGAGTGTTTTAAAAAGAGCTATAATTTTAACAAACACTAGAGTTACATATAATGATATTATCAAATCTTAAATTTAAGAAGCAATAGTTTAAATGACTGCAAAACATATATAAAGAAACATTTCTTGATTTTTATATGAAGTGAGCATAATATCAATACTAATGACACAGTAAAACTGTGCATACGAGGGACAACTATAAGCTGGTCTCCTCATAGCGATGTAAAATTATTTACTAAATATTAACAGACAAAACCTTGTCCTACAACAAAAATACACACACACATCATGACCAACAAGAATTGTGTGCAGGAATGGAAAAGTAATTCAATGTTAGGGATTTTATCAATATAAATGATGACATTACTAGATCTGAGGAGAAAAATTACATGAACATCTCCAGAAATGCTGGGAAGACATTCGACATAGTTCAACTTCAAATATTCCAACTAAAATGAAGAAAAAGATATGGTCACTGGTGTAATACTATTCTGATATACTAGCCAGCAAAGTTAAATACTGCATTAAAATTATAAAAGAGTGGAAATTATCACTGTTTGCTGCCTTGAAGATTACATACCTAAAGTCCAAGGGAATCAACTAAAAACTACTACAAAAAAAAACATTTTAATTCACTGAAATTGTCAGTTATAAATTAATGTACAGAAATCGGGTTTTCTTAAGTAAAAAACAGTAAGATATACTCATTTATAATGTCAACAAAAGGGTTAGATACTTTAAAATTAAAAACAAATGAATATGCTTCTGAAAAATACAAAAATAATCAATTTCTCATTAGGTTTTTAACCCAATCAAGATTTATTTTATCTTGAGGTAGGTATCTAATTTTATTTTTTGCTATATGTATAATGTATGAGTTCCAGAACAAATTGGTCTCCAAACCACAGTGATTTAGTACTATCTGAATTTTTTCTCTAAATTACCAAAAATAAATAAATTTCAATTATTAATAAAAGTACTCTGTTATTATAAAATAATACTGCTAGGTGATAAAATAAGCAATTCTAGTAGGTACATGAATTAATTAGATAATACACCTTCTATAAAGGCCATTTCATATCTATCAAAATTAGAAATGTACATTCCCTTTGACCCAGAATTTCCACCTTTGGGAATTTATCCTATAAATAAATTCATACAATGGGATAAGATATGTGTACAGGTAACCTATGACAACTTTGTTTTAATAGCAAAAAGTAAATACGACTTGAATGTCCCCAACAAAGGATTGGTCAAATAAATTGAGATACATACAAAACTAAGACACAATATTCAGGTGTGAAATGAATGAGATGACTTTTGTGCACTGATATGAAGATTCCCGATGCATATTGTTAAGTGAAAAAAGTAACATACAGAAGAGTGTATATCTTGTATTATCATTTGTGTAAAAAATACAAGAAAATATATTTGTACTTGTTTGTATATGTATTAAATATCTCTGAGAGGACACAAAAAAACAAATAATAGTAGTTTGTCTATGGGGAGGGGAATTGGTGACATGAGGACAGGGATGAAAGCAAACTTCTCAAAACTTTTTGATGTTTGACCTGCAAGAACTTACTATTAAAATCTGAAATAAATAAAAATAACAGACACATTTATAAATAATGTATATGATAAATTTGAAAATAAATGCAATAGGCAATTCTCTAGGTAAATATAAATTACCAAACATCTCAAAAAGGAAAGTAAATTAAATCAGTAGTCAGAGAGCTATCTGTTTGAAAAAGCAGTATGTCAGATTATTTTGTAAGAGATATATCTAATGTTCAAGGAACGAATAACTTCTTTCCAATATAAACTATTTCAGAGATTAAAAAATGACAAAGTTTCATACCCCAACTCATTTTATGATGTTAGTAAAACGTTTATACTGAACTAAACAAAGAGAACTGAAAATTAGAAGCCAGACTCATTTGTGAACATAATAGGACAAATGTTAAATAAATAGGAAACTCAAACCAGCAATATATATTTGAAATGCCTCATAATCAAGTAGGATTTAATTCAGATATATTTTAAATAATATTAGAAAATACATAAATTACAAAATATTTAAAGCTAAAGGGAAAATATGTGTATTTTTTAAATATCAGACATGCACAAACACACACCTACACACATTTCAGACAGACTGAAGACCTAACTGTGAAAAGCTAATATTGAAAACCTTTAAAGGAAAATATTAAATCTCTTTATTAATTTAGAGGAAATAAAAATTTCTTGTACTCAACAATAAAAAAAACAGAATCATAAAGGAAAATATTGAGAAATTTGAGAAATTTGGCCTCAAAATTTAAATAAATTATGAATAAGAAAAAACTACATAAAAATTTTTTGAAAGGACAGGTGAGGCAGGAGTGAAGTTGAGTAGGCAGGCAGGCAGGAAGAGAGAGGTGGAAGAAGAATCTTATTTTATTTTTCACTTAGTTGTTCACACTGGTTGCCTTCCCCAGACCTGGGACTCAAACCCAGGGGTATGTGTCTCACTCCTTTGGAAGCAATTGGCCTAACCGCTGCTCCACGAGGGCATGCTTGCATAAATTATTTTAAAAAGCTAAAAACCAGAAGAATATAGTTGTAACTCATAAATGACAGAAGATGTTATTCAAATATTTTAAATATATGTTAATTGGTTAAAAAACACATTATAAGAAAATGAACAACAAATATTAGCAGGTTTATGTGTAATAGCAGAGGAAACCCAACTGGTTAAAAAACATGACAAGTTACTCAACGGAAATGTTTATTCAAAAGAAATGCATGTTTTTAAAAAATGTATATAATTTCTCACCCAGTGAAATGGAAAAAGTATGAAACTACCAAGTATTGGTAAGAATGTAGGGAATCATCTTATTTCCTGTGAGTGTAAGTTACTGCAGCTACTTTGAATCAGGATTTGAAAATATCTAGTAATGTTAAATCTGCACGTATCACCTGGCCAGATCATTCCATTTCTGGGTATAAGATGACTTCTACAAGAAGTCTCTACAGCAAAGTTTGTAACAAGAAGTTAGACACAGGGCGGGGTGTTTGTGGGGTGGTGGGGAGGAGGGGAAGGCAAAAAAAAAAAATAAGTTAGAAACAATTTGAATATCTATCAATAGTGAAATGAATGTATTTGAGTATTTTCATATAATGAAGCACTATACACCAGTTAAAGGAATGTATTTGATCTATGTGCAGCCATATGAACAAAAATGAAAACACTATGTTTAATTTTGAAAATCAACATCCCCATGATCTCCTTTATTAAAATGTGAAGACACACAATAACATTATAGGTTGTTTATGCACATGTATATAATAAAAATATAAGCACAAGTATAAAGCGGGAACATGGAACATGCCCTATTCATATCGTGATTGCCTCTGGGGAGTTGGGGGAGGACAAAAAAGATAAGGAAGTAAACTTCAACTATGTATGTGATGTTTCTTGGTTTGATTTTTTTTTACTTTAAAACAACATTTTTAACCTTTTTAAAAATGTAAAAGTCATTCTTCACTTAGCACAAGACATTGTTTGCTGACCTCTGGTCTAGACCCTTGTAACTTTACAACTGTGGTCAGTGTGGCATGCCTTGGTGGCCTAAAGTGAAAGGCCACCAGACATAGTCCACACACATCAGTGGGACCCAGGTTGGAGACTGGCATGGTGGGAGGGACAACCAAGATAACGAGATAAACAACTAAATAAAAATAAATAAATGTGTCTTCCTCCTCTCTCTTCCTGCCTGCCTGCTCACTTTCATTCCTGCCTGTACCTTTCCTTTAAAACAAACAAACAAACAAACAAACAAACTGTGATCAGTGACACTATAGCAATGGCATTGCCTGGAGTTTGTTAGAAATACAGAATCTTGATCCTCAACCCAGAACAGTGAATTCCAGTATGAAATTTCAGGAGATTCCTCCAACTGATTTGTATAAACATAATTTGAGAAGCCTTGGTAGGACATTATTCTCAAACTTAGCCATAAACTTTAATCCCTGGGAAGTTTTAAAACGACTGGAATCTAACTCCAACCTCCCTGGCCCCTCTGTACCCTCATGACAAAATAGTCTTTGATAAGTGGCTTGGGTGTGACCTGGGCATTGAGATTTAAAACATATCCCCAACCTGCTTACTGCAGACTTACTCATGGGCTTCTCCTTCCCCAGTTCTGTCTGCCTGTCACAGCATCTTTATTCATTCAGCGCCTGCTAAAATCACTTCACAGAAGGGGTCACCATGCCAGGTGGTTAGCACTCAACTGTCACTTTCCATTTCCTCCAAGTCAGGGAAGCCTCCATGCTCACCTTCACCTGAGGCTGGCTCTGTGTCCCTCACACTCTATCACCCAGCTACTACCTGGCCTTTCCCTGCGTCCTGAGCCATTGCTGCCATTGACATTTTTTTTTAATTATAGAAATGATAGTTTCTCATTCATATTTCCAGATTTCCTAAACACCTAACAACAGCGCATAATGACGCAGAGGCCTCTTATCTCATTTCTAGTGTCGACTCCACATCTAACCATGGTTAATATTTACAGTCAGTTGGAGATTTCAGCTATATGTAGCTTTGTTTTGTTTTGACCAACATGAGCAGTGTTAATCAGAGTTTGATATTCTGGCTACCCTACTCTTTTCCTTTGTTTCCAAAGAACAAAGAAAGTGCCATACCATGTATTTTTTATGTATCCGTTTTTAATGAATCTAAACTAAGTTCTTAAGGATAGAATATGTATTTGATTGGGTTGGATGCAAGGGTAGATAGGCAATTCAAATTTAGACTCTAGTGGTAGACTGTATTTCAGAGCAAATGAAGGTATTTCAGTACATTAGATCAAAATAATTTCAGGAGAAGCACAATTCTAAAATCATGATGAAACTCAATGGAAAACAATCTAATACAAATACTTCTAGTTTACAACTATGAGAAAATTAATAGCAGAGATGAAGTTGTAATAATATTTTAAAATGAAAAAAAGGAGAGAAAAGTTTTTAGTCAGCTAAAGTCTCTATAATGCATCTCAGAATTTTTGAAAATATCACAGATTTATTCATGAATAATTCAAATTACCGCTTGTCTCAAAAGATCTTCTGCCTGATTTCTGGTAATATTTCTATGGTACCACCTGCAAAAGCAACAAAAAAAATTTCTTAATTTTATATTTAATTTTCTTGGGGAAAAACCTTCTCCATTTCTTTCATTTTTAAGAACTTATTCCATCATTTATTTTAGAAAATTTAATGATGTTTAATTCAGATAAATAATACTATAACTCAGTTTAATAGTTTTTTTTTTTTTTTTAAGGTACAGGTAAGAATGAAAGTGAATAGGCAGACAGGCAGGAAGAGAGAGAAGGAAACATTTGTTTCATCTCCATTTTTAGTTGTTCACACTGACTGTTTTTGCCCCCAGACCTAGGACTTGAATCCAGGGGTATGTGGGTTACATCCTCTGGAGGTGATTAACTTTAGCTGCTGCTCCAGGGCATGCCATCAATTTAATACAGCTTTATTAATCTCAAGTCAATATCTAGTTTACTCTGTCATATCTCAATTCGACTTTCTGACACACACTAAAAATGCAATTTCGAATGATTGAACCTCCTGAAATTTTCCATGAAAGTTATGTCATTAAGATCTTCAGTAAACACTTCACTGACTTTAAGTAGACAAGCTAAAAAACAAAAAAATCCTTTTTGTTTTTACTCTCGGAAGCTTCCTATTGACATTGTTTAATATGTGCTATATTACCCATTCCAAAATTAAAATTCATTCTAACTTGTTTGACTCTCCCTAGTAAGTTAACTTGTGGTAAAGTCAGTAGTTGAGCAGAACAACTAATGACCAATCCAAACTCCCTCTGGGTTCTCATCTTTCTCCACATTCTTCTCTCCCTCGCTGAGTATCCTAGACAATGGGATTTCCTTCCTCAAATTCACCCTTTTCTGCCTCCAATTTTGCTGTTTCCTCTTTACAAAACATGTCGTGAAATGTCAATAGAATATCAGAATATGTTAACAGAGTAAACATAAGTCAACAAAATTATAATGCAAACATTCGGTTTACTATGACAATATCTAGCCAGCAAATGTACAAGAAAGAAAGAGGAAGTGGTACCACAAAGAAATGGAAGAAATATGGAATTACTTTTTTTTCAAAACAAGATTTTATAAGGAGTTAATTTAATATATCAGAATTATTTTTATGGACAGTAGAAGTAAGTACGCATATTTAACATGCATTGAGTCACAGTGGGTGAGCCAGGAGGTGACTAAGTGAAACTCATGCCTGACTTTGAGGATGGAAACTATCTTATACCACGAACACCCTGTAACCTTCGGTAGTGGAAAATTACCACTAAGTTAGAATGGTCAGGTATTAAAAATATTAGTATCGTTAAGTTGAAAATTAACTTTAAAAAATATGAACCATAGAAAACAGAGATGATTAGGAATGATACTAGACAAAATAATTTTGCTACTCATCACTGGTGGAAACAAGAGTAACTGTGATGTTAGACAATGAATATCATTCTCCACTTCTTAATGAATATTCCCATTTTTGGAGACTTTCAGAATGAATCTGAGATTTCTTATAGAAAGAAAAATTCTCTCAAAATAAATGAGGCAGTGTTAAAGACACAGGGAAACAGTTTACAGGGGCTTCCATTCTAAGTTGTAAAATATGGGTACTAAAGGAAGAAAATAATTATTTTTTTAATTAAATGTCTTCTGTTTTCATTTATTTTTACCCCCTGGTCCCAGGTCTTGAATCCAAAATGTTGGGCTTTTGATGACCTGCACTTTAGCTGTCAAGAATAATGACTACTGTTTACTAACATGCATTCAATCTGTGAAAAACCAAGGTTGCATGATACTCAAAAAAAAGGGAGTAACATAAACTGTATTTTTTCACCTGCTCTCATATTGGTGTTATTTTGTTGTCTTGTACCTATTGATAATAGTGATAAAAAATGTAAGTAAATGTTATTTTTGTTTAAATGTAAATTAAAAGTCCATTCACGTGTAGATATCATTAGAATAACTTCAAAACAGTAACCATAGAGCCAGACAGCAGTAAATGATTAATTCAGGATCCTTTAAAATAATCAGAATTCTATCAATGGTAAAAAGACCAGTTGGATAAAATTTAGGGAAGGTTGGGGGCATGGTATTTAAAAATGTCATGTATTTTAATCAAATGGCAAAAGTTAGAAGAGATTTTTTTTTAATAAGCAAGGTTGTAACATATTTAGACCACACTGATTATAAAACTAATACGGAGTCATCGGGATATAGGACTTGGGGTTGAGCTTCTACTGACATATAAAAATGTCCAACCTGTTCAGCTATAGTTCAGTAGCAACCTCTTGTACATAAGCAAATCTCAGGTCCCATTTCCCAGCCTTAGATTTCTGATCAAAAAGGAACAGTACTGTGATCTTGAGTTTTCAATCTAGAAGCCCAATTAAATGTAAGAAGGCAAATGTGCTTCTCTTACTAAGTGAATTTCAAACCCTGAGAAGATTAATCATTCAGTGTTGAGAAGAGATTACTTTTGTAAAGTGCAGGATAGGTAAATGTCCAATATTAAAAGATGCACAATTTTAAGAGAATCTGGTATTCTAAGGTGGTGTCTCTTATGAAAATATGAAATTGATTTTAAACTTATTTGACTAATTTTAAATGATATTTATATGTTTAATTGAACTGGGTTTGCCACATTTACGAGTTTATTAGTTTCCCAGGATCATGTAAGGACTTACAAAATGCTATTAAAATTGCACATTTGCCTTGTCAGGCATGTGAAATACTTAAAAAGAAAAATGAATTTATTCCATGTCTTAATGCAAGTTAAATGTTTCAGGAAATGTAATTAACTGAGTTTTTAAATAAAACTGATTGTTTAAAGAGACTATGTTGAGTTTGAATTAAAGAAACTTGACTTTTTTTTTTTTAGATTTATAAATAGCATCAAGATTTACAAGCTAAATTTTAAGGCTTACTGAAAACTAGGTTTTTACATTATAATGTTAAGAATTTGGATATTAATTTAAAACCAAAGTAATCATAAATATTTCTATGTATAAAGGTTCCCCTGAGATGTCAAAAATGTACCTTAACATTAAAAAAAGTCCTCCATCCGCTCCCTGACCACCTCTTACCACCTTTTCATCTCGTCACCTCCTCAGAAAGATCTATCCAACCCCAAACCCTCATCTAAATTATATCCCTTTCCCCATTGTTTTCTACATGTTCCCATACTATTTCTTCACATGACCAAATTAAAAATCATATATCAATTTGCAGTGTTTACTGTGCCTATAAGGCAGGGACTTCTTCATTCTATCTCCAGTGCCCAGAATTGCTAACATCTGACCTATCATAAGTATTCAATAAATAAAAGACGGACAAAATAAAGTGATTCAGAAAATGAAGAAACTATGGAATGGTAATTTTCATACAACACTAGGCAAGATGGACCAGACTTGGGTGTCTTTCATGTTAGCTTCTCAATTCAAGGAAATAATAATAGTGACTAGAATATACTGGACATTTACTGCATTCCGTATGAACCAGGTATTGCTGTCTCTACTTTTCAGATGTTTAGAGACATTAGATAACTTAGCAATAGCCAACCAGTCAGTGATAATGCTGGGAAGTGTGCCCAAATTTCTCTGGTATCTTAGCCCACAGAATAGTACTGTAACCTAGGGCAGTTATTTATGGACCATCAGAGAATGATTCTTAACATATAGTGAGTAGATGATAAAATTTTTGTGATTAATCTCAATAGTTACTAGATCTGTATTATAATAAACCTTTTTAAAAAAGTTAAAAAGCAGTCTTTTCTTAATTGGAGTCATTAAAGAGGAACACTTTTAAAGAAACGTAAATCAAGACCAGAGGTAAAAAAGATGGCTGTTGAGCAGAGTAGTTTGATTCAAGTTATGTACTATCTACAGTAGAAACAAGTTTAAAACAAGAATCCAGATCTAATCGAAACAAGAGAAGCAATCAGCCAATTAATTAATAATGAAAGGAAGGAAGGATACATTGCTGGTTAGAGAGCATCTACTCACTAATAATCAGACATTGTGTTAGGTAATTGCATATACAATTACTCACTTAATCTCCTGAAAAATGGAACTATGGTTAGAATATGAAAAAAAAGTCTTATTTTTCTAAGTTTTCTTAGCAAAAGATTTCCAAACAAAATTTTCCCTGGCCTGGCCTTCAAAGAGATTAATTTGTGTTGGGCAATTTCAGCTGGGATAGCAGTGAGCCCCCATGGGGCAAATGTGAGTAGCTATAGATATTTGTGGATCTGATTTCTAAGGAAGATAGGTTCAGTCACTTGGAGACTGTTTTGCTTAGTGGAGACTGGAATTTTAGACCAGAGCTAAAAGACTCAGGTTTAGTGTGGGAATGTGACAAAGTGAGAGAAAGACGAGAGAAGAGACCCTACCATGGTGCTGAGGAGTGATTAGGAAGAGAAAAAAGAAACAGCTGATAGTTTGGTGAAGTTATGTAGATCTGATTTACAGTCATTCTATAAAATCCACAATGCTTTCTGAATTGGATTTGTTTTAGGGATATGCTAGCTTGGCACCAGGTGGGCTTAAATTAGAGGCCAGGCAGACCAAGGGGAATTTCTCCTTCCGTTTCTATTTTGTCTGGTTCTCAGAGAAACACCTGCCTTAATGCCTCAACTCACACCACTTACGGCTGTCTGCTGGAAGCATATGCCAATTGCAAAACAAGTGTCTAAGCTTCAGGGAGGACACTCAAGTAGTCAAACTGCAAATCTAAATTAATAAAAAGCTCTTCTACTCTCTCTCTGTAAATTCATCTCTCTTCCTTAGTTCCTGATCCAAAAAAATGAGAGTTTAATAAAGTAATTGCTAAGATCTCCATCTTCCATATCTATCATTGCAACAAAAATACATTTTTAAACTGAAATCTAGTAAACGTGTCAAAATTTCTTCCAAACTACAGCATTAGCTTTGTTCTCATTTTCAGCTATTTTGAAAACATTTCAAAACATGAGCACAAATATAGTAATATGTCAATATAGTGTCCAATTTATCACTTAATAAAAATGCAATGTCATTTTAAAAGTAGTTGACTTTCCATTTGGGACAAAGTTAAAAAAAAAGTGCAATGTGAGTATTTGTCTTCATGCTGTCACTGTTAAAAAGAAAAAAAAAGATGACCACACAAAACAAAACAAATTTCAGTTTTAGAAGTTTCTGAAACACCATTAAAAGGATCCAAGATCTCTTAAGCTAACACTGAGAAATGTATTACTTTCTTTTACTTTATAGATCAAAAACAGTATCTACAGCTACAAGCTGTCAAAAAATGAACCTAATTTGCACAGATTAACCATAGGCTATATTTTGGAGAAGACTTACTCATATAGTTCTAAATTGCTTAGTCTGTTTTCAGTCACATAGTTGCTGGGGATTAGGCCTTCATTCCTACAACAAAAAACAAAGAAAAAAATCAAAATGTTTGGCACTCTGGTATTATCATGTCAACACTACTTTTAAAATCTGAAGATTATACAAACGAATGAGATTCATCTTACCAAGGTAATTTTTAAGTAAAAATATTTTTCATTTCCACAGTCAACTAAAATTGGTTTGATGAAATTCCTGCATAAGTAATGGGATTCTGACTTACAATAGCAAAAGTAGCAAAAGATGTTTTATGACCCCCAAATCTTTTTTTAATTCTTAATTACAATTTTTTTATTTTACTAACTTTGATTTCATACATTAAAAAACTCATATGTGTAGGTTCCCCATATGCACAGTTACCCTGTTTCTAAAATACACATCAACATATCATGCCCTTCACCAAATCAAGTGTTCTTCACCACTTTCCAGTGGACTCTGCCACCACTTGTCCTCCTCCTCCCAACCCTGTCCCATTCCCTATTGGTAACTTTAGTTCTGTTGTTAAGTGTTCAATTCTTAGAAACATATGACAATCTGAGACTCTATCAGGAAGAAGTAGAAAACCCAACCAGACTGATCAAAAACAAATTGAAACAATAATCTATATTCTCCCCTGCAAGAAAAAAACCCATGACTATATGGTTTCATTAATGAATTCTGTTAACTTTTAAAGATGAATTAATCCAATTATTTTCAAACTTTTCCAAAATATTGAAGAAGATAAACTTCTAAACACTTTTTATTATGCCAACATTCCAAAACTAGTACAAAATCAAAAAGGAAATATCTCTAATGAATATTGATGCAAAAATCTTCAATAAAATACTAGCAAACCAAATAAATTCAACAACTTACTGAAAGAATTGCACTCTGTCATCTAGTGAAATTTATTCCAGAAATGCAAGAATGAATATATGCAGATAAATGTATATGATACACCACATCAATAGAAGGAAGAACAAAATATTTATCATCATTTCAACAGACACAGAAAAACTATTTGACAAGATCAAACACACTTTTTCCTTTTAAAAAAATTCCTAAAAATGGGTATAGATGGAATGAAGCTCAACATAATAAAGGCCATATATGATAAACCCACTACCAACAACATACTCAATGGGAAAAAACTGAAAACCTTTCCTCTAAGATCAGCAACAAGGCAATTATGCCCATTGTCTCCACTACTATTTAATATAGTCTTTTTCTGGACAATGAAATTAGACAAGAAGAGAATACAAAGTACATCCATACTGGAAAGAAAGAAGTGAAACTATTAATATTTACAGATGATATAATAATATAGAGAAGCCCAAATATTCCAGTAAAAAGCTATTAAAATAATAAATGAATACAGCAGAGTACCAGGCTTCAAAATTAACATACAAAAAAAGAAACTCAGGAAAATAATCCCATTTACAATGCATCAAAAACAATGAAATACCTTGGAATAACTTTAACTAAAGAAGTGGTAATACTTGTACTCTGAAACTACAAAACAGTCATTGTTAAAGTAAATAGAAGACACAAAGAACTAGGAAGATATTTCATGCTCATGAATTGGAAAAATTAATATTGCTAAAGTTACCATATTACCTAAAGCAATGTACATATTTAACACAATTTCCACCAGAATTCCAAAGACATTCTTCACAGAAATAGGATAAAAATAATCATGAAATTTATTTGAAACTAAAAGACCATAAAGAGGAAAAAAAGAAAACTTGAAAACAAAAAGAACAAAAATGGAAGTGTTATACTTCTTGACTTTAAACTATACTACAAAGGAACAGTAATTGAGTCAGTATAGATCACAGACACATACCAAGACATAGATCAGTGGAATAGAATTGAGAGTACAGAAATAAACCCACATATATATACAGATACCTAATTTATGATAAAGGAGTTAGGAGCATA
This sequence comes from Solenodon paradoxus, assembly GCA_004363575.1. NCBI lineage: Eukaryota > Metazoa > Chordata > Mammalia > Eulipotyphla > Solenodontidae > Solenodon > Solenodon paradoxus. The sequence continues at coordinate 54,131 of RJWH01001612.1, read as the reverse complement.
CAGTGGGGCAAGGAAGAGCCTTCTTCAATAAATTGTGTTGGGAAAACTGGACAGTCAAATGCTAAAGAATGAAGCTAGATTACAAATACCATACACAAATATTAAATGAAAAATTAATTAAATACTTCGATATAAGACCTGAAACCATAAAATAGATAGAAAAAAACAGGCAATACAGTCCTTGACATTGGCCTAAAGAATGTCTTTAGAAACTCAACTCCAATGTGAAGAGAAATAAAGCCAAAATAAACAAATGGGACCACATCAAACTAAAAGGCTTCTGCACAGCAAAGAAGATTATTATCAAAACAAAAGAAACATCCTACTCATTGGGAAGAGATTTTGAACATCATACATATGATAAGGGATTAATATTTAAAATATAAGTAACTCATAAAGTTCAGCAACAGGAAAACAAGCAATCCAACTTTTTTAAATGGGCAGAAGAACAGACATTTCTCAAAAAAAGACATGCAGATAACCAACAGACACATTAAAAGATATCCCATATCTCTGTTATTAAGAAAATTCAAATCCAAACAACAATAAGATATAACCTCACTCCTATGAGAATGGTGTTACCCAAAATACTGGAAACACCATGTCCTGGCAAAGATTCGAAGAGAAGGAACCCTTATACATTGTTGTTGGGAGTAAAAATTGATGAAAAAATTGATGAAACCACTATAAATATAAGCAGTATAAATATTCTTTAAAAAACTGAGAGTGAAAATTCCATATGGGTATTTACCAAAAAAGCAAAAACAAAAAAAACCCCAAACACAAAAATACTAATATGCACATGCATGCTTAGAGCAGCAATATTTACAATAGTTAAGAGCTGGAAATAACTTAAGTGTCCATCAGCAGATGAGTAGACAAAGAAGATGTGGTACATATACATAAAGGAATACTACTAAGCCATTAAAAATATGACACCCTGTCATTTGCAGCAACATGAATGAATCTAGAGAGATTATGCTTACTGAGGAAAATCAGAAGTACAAAGATAAATATATGATTTCATTCATAAATGGTTATAGAGAAGCAAACGAATAAATGAACCAAATCAAAAAATAAACTTTCAGTCTATAGAATCAAATTAGTGGTTAAGAGAAGAGAAAGAGGAAGGATGTGGGCAAATCAGATAAAAAAGGTTGGAATTTATGCTGAAGGATAGAGTTGGACAGTTGGTGGTAAACTTAAAATATTATGCACAGATGCTGACATCAGATAATGCACACCTTAAATCTATCTAATGTTATAATACAATGTCCCTTCAATAAAAATAAAAAATATGTGCATCCTAATGAAGTAGCAGTTTGGTTGGCTGCCTTTGACTGGCACAGTCCACGAACCTTACCCAGGGACCTCAGTGTGCATCCTGGGGACAGGGGAAAAGGCCAAGATGAACAATTAAAATAATAAATAGAGGGCTTCTTCCTCTTCTCTCCTCCTGCCTGCCTCTCCTCACCTTCATTCCTGCCTGCCCCTTTCCTTTAAATAAATAAATAATAAAACATAAAATAAAACACAGCAATTACAAAAATATATGCTTAATACTTTTTTTTATTACTGTAGAGCAGTCTATGGAATTCTCTAGTTTATGCCCCTGTTTCAGTAACACTATACAGAAATACTTGAATATGTATTCTTGTACACAAGTAAGAGTGTTTTTCTAGAGGAGACATTAAGCAGGAAAATTGCTGGATTGCCAAATATGTCCATCTTTCAATAGATACAGCAAATTGCCCTTGAAGGAGGGCCAGTTTACACATTCATCAGCAAGAGAAGGACTACTCTTTCCTCATACCTTCATTAGCAGCTGAAATTACAGATTCCCAGAATATATTGCTGAGAACTAAAAGCAAATTGCAAAACAATGCCGGAAGCATGACATAACTTAGGTAAATTAAATCTGCAAACAATACCACATATTTCAATATATGCATGAAAGTTCATTGAAAATGATCTGGAAGGGTACTATCAGAGTGAGTAATGTGCTTACTTTTGGGAAAAAGACTGGGTTCGGAGGTAGTGGCAAAACAGAATTCTGGAAAAACTGTATTCATTTATTCATTTGAAAGTTAAAAATTCCATTTTCTTTAGTCTGAGGCGCACTAATAAAACACATGGAAGAGTGGCTAATTGCATAGTCCTGACCCTACTAAGACCTCAAATGCCAGCACTGCAGTTGATTTTTTCATGTCACAATTCTTCAAAACTTCCTTCCTCCCCTACAGTTTCACTTTGTTCTAAGGATTTATCTTTCCCCACTGAAAACTCTCCATCGCATGTTATGCCTAAAGTAGAACTGATTAGAGAGCCAAATCATCAGAAAATATAATTATAGAAAAAAGGTATATAACAGATATTTGGCAAAAATCTGAAATCAAGGCCAGCGTCTTCTCCCAGAGAGCCCAGATCCTCAGAATTCCTATCTACCCAAGACTCCATTAAGTAATTGACAATCTGTTGCAATGAACTTGATGAAGCCCCATCTTTATTTCTTTCCAGTTGAATCCAGCAACTCCTACAATGTTTACTTCCAAAACTAGTTATTGTAGACATCTGGAAATGAATAAGATACAGTTTCTGTTCATACTTTAGAGCTTAGTTTCAGGGTGGGGAGTCAAATTCCCAGAGAAACTATTTGGTAGCAATTATTCCATCTTACAAATAAATGCAAACTCAAAAAGAGGGGCAGCATCAGGTGAATCTGATTCTGAGACTGCCTGAAATCACAGTTGCTAGCATACTTCCTCAGATGAGGAGATGTAGGAACAGGCTGTGTTTCACACAGAAGGAATAGATGATAGATAGATAGACATAAAGTATGCCACTCAACAGTCTTCTTTATGCTTCAGAAGTCTTTAGACCATGAGAGAAGAGAAATTTGATTAGATCCAAGTCCCCGGTCTTACCCTAAGCGGTCCCTTGCCCTCCACCAGTGAGGATTGCACTTCTCCAGTATCAGGTATTCCTCTGCTCTCTTTAACATTAAATCGCAGGACTCTCTGGGCAGATAATTATAGAGAGCCTTGACTTGCATCTTGTCTTCAGCAACCTCAGAGGGTGGGAGGGGAGGCAGCGGCTTGCGTTTTGAGGATTGCAATCGGCCCCTGTTGGACTGAAAGCGAAGGAGTGAATTGCAGTTTTGCTTTAGAAACTGGTCCTAAAAAAAAAAGAACTGGGATCTCACACCTTTGCCTGCTCCCTCGCTTCTCCCACTCAGTCGCATGGAAACATAAGCTGGGGTGGAAAAAATGTAGGAAACGACGAAGTAGAAAACACCATTCAGATTCAGCCAACATTGCTCATCAGTTTGTAAAACTGAGGGGTCATAGATTCTCTTGCCAGCTTGGCATTTGGGTTTTGTTTTGCTTTTTTTTTCAGTGTCATGATTCTTAAAAACACCTTCCTCCATGATCATTTTGCTTTCTTCTAAGGATTTTTCCTCTTAGAAAAAGAACAGCCCTTCTGTTTCATGTGCTGTAAGCTTGTGCTGAGTTTACCACCCTTCCTAAGAGAAACCCCACCTCTCCCGGCATCAAGTTGAAAATAAACCCTGTCCTCAGGGTGGTTCTGCGCACGCGCTAGGCCCTCAAAATGCAAACTCCCTCCAATGGGCAGTGGTGAAACACATTTGGTAAACTGATGGTAGGCAGGGTATGTTGTCATGTGTCTGAGATCTGGAGAACCTGCACATGTGGGTTGATGTTCTTCTGTAAATCAAGGTTACCTCAATAAATATTAAATAACTTTTTTTAAAAAATGCCAAATTCCTCCACCCCATCTCTGCCATCCAAATCATACTTACTTGCTTCTTGCTTTGCATTTCCCTGAACCATGGTTTTTGATGCTGAGTGTATTTTTCTGAACATTCTTCATCTCTGCTGAGGCTTATTTGCGTTCTCACTTGCCTGACATTGAAAAACACTCATGAAACTTATATAATGTTACAATGCAAAGTGATTTCACTAAAACATTATTTATAAAAAGAAAATCATGTTACAAATGATTGTTTATATTCAGGTTATGTATAAATCCTCTATCATAAAGCTAATAGAAAAATCCAGGTTTCTGCATTTTTAAATGGGAGCCCTAACTCTATTTCCTTGTGCAAGGTACTATCTCTTGAACTTTAATTGTCTTATGTGGGAATCAGAGTTGCTAAAAGCATATAAAGTTATTATGAAATAAAATTGAGAAAACCTATGTCACGTGCTTAGGATAGTGTCTGGTGCATATTAACGACATCGAATTATAATCATGATAATAAAAAACTTACTCAGCCAAGAACAGTGTTTATCATTTGACATGCATCACCACATTTGATGGTATCTCTTGTTATAAGTAGTCAGAACGTAGTGACGAAGAAAACAAGTTTGAATCCCAGATCTACCATTCTATAGTCTGACTTTGGGTAAGAAATCTAAACTCTAAGCATCAGTTTCCTCATTTGTAGAATGGAGATTGTAAGGAAAAAAAAAGAAAGCCCAACGAGGTGGTTTTGATAGTTGACAGCTGCTTGAACAAATAAACACAAACCTTGTAGAACAGTCTGATATCTAGGACACTTCCATTTAATGTTAGTTATTATTTAGTTGGTACCTGGGATTTTATTCTTATACAATCATTTGCTCAGCATATATCACACTGATAGTTTGGGGTGGGAATATTCATATAAATAATACAGGATTCTTGCCCATAAAGAGTAAGAATTACAGAGTGGAACACAAACATGAAATAAGTATTAAACAGACAGTGAAGCCATATGCTGCAGGAATACAATGGAAGGAAACATTACGTCCAAGAAGACTAAGGAGGGATCACAGAAGACCTGACATTTGACTTATGACTTTAAATGAGTGGACATTCAACAGGGAGAAAACAGGAGGGCTTCCCAAGCAAAGGAAGAGCAAGTGCAAAGAGACATGGATACCGGAAACTAATAAAGAAACGAATGGATTTCCAAGAGGTAGACTCACCGCTTCTGCACGGAACAGCGACAGCAGCAGCAGAAAATCGATTGGATGGTATTATCTGAAAAGCAAATCATTCTCCACTGTTAGAAATCCAGAAGCCCATGATATTTCAGGATTGATGAGACTGATATACCATTCCAAAGGGGGACATCTCCAGGGGCAGAGGAGATGTAAATTAATATAAAGCATATGCAAAGTCTTGACGGTGACTTACTTCACTAGCGGAAAGTAAAAAATTCACAACAGCAAAAAGAAGTTACTGGCATCTTGACCAATGTGGTTTCCCTTCTCAGGCACATCTCCCCAGGTCTGGTTTATGCATTTCCTCAGACTGCGATGATAAATGACCATCGTATCTACTTTACCTTGAAAAAGGCTAATGTCAGCTACCAACAGTATAAAATAATATGATAATATGATTACGAAATCAGTTCTCCGAGGAAATTTGTGGGCAGGGATTTCAAATTAGGTTCATCACATTGGTTTAAATATATATTTTAAAATGTGTGGTTATGTAATTATATAATACAAATATATTTAATGTAAACTGTTACACAATTAACATACCTTAATATTTTATATATTGATTTTCATTTATCTACTTTATACATAAACATATATATAAATTATATTGTATGCATAGATATATAGTATTTTGCTCTTCACTCATCATGAATTAAGTTCAAATGTAAGTTGAAAGTTTAAAGAAAGAAGCAGATAATAAATCTGAGTCATGCTTAAACGAACATTTATTGTCAAGTTGCATCTTTATTTAAATTAGAACATTTGCCTTTTTAAAAGATGATAAACACAGCTTTAATACATCAAAAGAACGTTTTATGCTCATAGAAGCTGTACTTCAGTCAGCTCTTTCTCATATGATATCTGAAAACGGGTTATATTAAGGCAGCAGAGTACATTAATGAGAAGCATTTGCTTTGAGATTAAACTGACTTGAGTTTGGATCCTAGTGTGGGGTTGACTATATCTGGGCCACGTCCCTTTACTTCTCTAAATCTTTGTTTTGTTATCTGTGAAAACAAAATAATCATATCTATCCCCTTTGAGAAGCCTTATAGGACAGAAGTTAATCTCTAACTTTGTGGGTTTGGGCAAATTACTCAACTGCTCTGTGTTGCAGTCTCCTCATCTGTAAAATGGGAATAATAGCGTCTCAGCATGTAAAGCTACTATGAGGACTAACTGAATCCTTTTATGTAAAGTACCTAGAACAATGCCAAGCATGCGGTAAGAGGATAATCAAGAAGACATTAATTACCATTATCAGGTGGTTGAGAAAATTAAATTAGGTAACATCTCTAAAACCCCTAGAACATAAAAGGGTACAATCAGAAGACGCCCAGTAAGGCCCCCTCAGCAGTCACTCTGTCCCCAACACAGGAAGTGGAATGGAGTTTCATCAGCTACCGTATTATCACGTTTCCACCTGAAACCTAGAACAATAGCCACATTAGCACGTTTTAAAGTAAGGTAGAGGAGGAAATTAGAAGAAATGAAAAATAACCAAAAACATAACCGCTATATTCTCATCTCTGTGCTGTTCTGAGTCCTAAGTTAGTGAGTATAATGTCCTCTGTCACCATCCATTCCCTGCCCACCCCAACCCCCAACCCCCCGCTTCTGCCAACATTTTGGCTGAAGTGGGTACTTTATCTGGCAAGTAGCCCAAATGTTCATTTCAGGGGATTTACATCCTCAGTTGGTGCTGTCTTTGTAGGTCTGCTACCGTTTCCCATGGACCAGGACTATTGTGAATGTGAAGACATGAAGCTAATGAATTCCCTGGGTTTCCAAGTCCTCTTTGTCTTCATTATGAAGCAACAACCCAAATCCTTCATGGCAATCAAAATCTTCACTCCGACATCTCAACCCTCCCTGTACCCATTAATTCAGTGACGTAAGGAATGCCCAGTCAGAGCACCTTCTCAATTTCCAATTTTCTCTAAGAAAACCATTCTTCTCTTGACCACTATTATCTCCAAAACCACCAAACCTAAGGTCACAGGAAAAGATATCAATATCCCAGTGAGTTTTTAGGTAAAATGACAAGAGAAGACACCCCATTATCCACTCCTTAGTGCTCAGTCTCAGACGCCCCAACTGAGAGGAGGCAATGCCATATTTGATGCGGTTTAAGACATTTACTGCCTCCTATAGGACACCATCTAGCTTTGCAAGACACTATCTTCCAGTTATCAAAGAAACTGAGACTGTAGCAAGGCATTTCTCTGTTCTATAAAGTCATCTTCTGAATTATAGGATTTTGAGAAGATTATTCTGAGAATCATTAAGCAAGTATCAATGAAATTAAGAAACAACAGACTTCACAATGGATCATCTTGTAGGTTTCAGATTATATGTTCCCATTCTGTCCCCATTCCAAGTATTTCATCCACATTTCTTTCTCTCAGTCCTTTTTGTCACCAAATTCTGATCTCGTTGTGCCCATATTCCCAGCCAGAAGGTCAGCTTTGTTTGCCACTGCCCCTGAGTTAATGCAGGTGAATGCTCAGACTCTTTCCTTAATGAAATGAACCACTAATATACTTCTTGGCGTTCTGGGAGGATTTTAAGTCAACACTCTTTTCATGACTACCTCTGAAATGGACAAAGAGTGTTTATTTCTGTGGGCTCAGTGTGCAGGCCTGTGCTTTTCCTTCTCTGTTAACTGATGGGGGGCTCCTACTGAAGCCATGGTCTGAGTTAGAACAGGAGGAACACATACTATGAGAATCTGTTATCACCTGCTCGTATAGCTTTCTTGAGCCTTCTGGCTCTGCTGGGGCCCACTTTCTTATAGATACTTCTATGTTATGATGAGTTACTGCTAAGCATGCCTGATTTTTTAAAGAAAATTTTGCTATGTCTTTTGTTTACATTGCTCTATGCATTTAGAATACTGAAATAACACCCTAGTCTGTGTGTACTTCACACCACACCCTCCACTGAGTCCGGTTCCCTTTATGCCCACATTGTTCTCTGCTTCCTCTCCTCCCCCTCCCACACCTCACCCCACAGTCTTCCGTGCAGTGAATTTCGTGAGATTTCTGTTGATCTGTTTTGTTTCTTTATATTTTACATGTAAGTATAACTATTTTGAACTTCTCATTTTTATTTCTGACTAATTTCACTTAGCATAATCCTCTCCAGTTCCAACCCAGTTGTTGCAAAGGGCACAATTTTGTCTTTTCTAGCAGCTGCACAAAATACCATTGGGTATGCCTAATTTCATGGCTCAATGAATCAGATAATTCAGATCATGATTGGCAGTTGGGATCATGTTATTATTTCATGATCCATAGTCAAGCAGTCTTCACCAATAGCAAGCCATGAGCTGCTTTTCAAATAGAAAACAGATTTTAATACAGGGTCAAAGTAAAACTCTAAGTTATTGGGAGGCCGTGCTGTGATTTTCACACTGGGACTTTCAGAAGCTCTATACCATCTGCCTGTTGTCCATTTGCACTTCATCCCAGGCTACGGCAGTGCTAATTCACGTAGTTGAGAATTGGGTTATTTCTCTTAGCAGTGAAGATATCTCTGGGGCTTAAAAATATTTGAACAAATAAACTCCAGACCTAATTTTGACTCTTGTTTCCTAGAGCCACTTCTGATACCAATTACTGTATCATCAGGCTTCCAGGAAGAATGGCAGATCTAAACTAGAATAATTTTGAAAAGATTCATTTACAAAGAGATTGATTAAAAAGGTGTGCATGGGGGTCTGGGAACCATGAAGGATGTGCAGGAACCTGGGTGCAGCAGTAATGGACTCATTACCAACCTTAGGTCCCCACTTTCTGCCACCCCACCCCCAAAATAAAACAGGAAAGAGACAGTTGAGTAGAACAAAGGTCACTTTGATCTGCTATTGAGGGACACAGCTCAAGGCAACTTTGTCACATCTTCTAGGATACCCATAAGTATAATTCAAATGGAAGTCAGAGGATTTGGAAGCAGATTGAACCAACTCTTACAGTTTACTTCTCTAGGATTGAGTATGGGGTGGAGAAGAATGAGTACCAAGAGGCTAGGTTCACTGAAATTTCTTGGTTACTGGCTACCATGTTTAATCCCTATAGGTTATCCTTCCAGGGTATAATAGGGTAGATAAGAATAAAGATAAAAATAATAATAATAAAGTAAATCCATAAAAAGAGAAAAAAATTAAAAAAATAAGAGTAAAGATATCCAACACAGTAATCGATATATATTATTTCCCTTCCCTTTCACAGAATTTGATCTTCCAAACCTAGATTCATGCATTTAGTTACTTTCTTTTTTCTGATCTGGGCATTATCCTTACTTAATCTGAAGGTTACAGACACATGATGGTCCATGTCTATTCTTGAGATACAATTCTAGCCCAAGCCCAAGAAAAGACTTATCTTTTCTCCCACTGCTACTTCCCAATCATTCCTTTAGTAGCTTGCTTTCGCCCTTTGCCTACAACCAGAAACAACCATTTTCCAAGGACGATCTGAAGGTTGATTGCTGGAAACTAAAGTAAATAATTATTGAGTCCTAAAGATCTGCACTACATTGTGTATTATTAGAATGCTGGATTTCAGCTTCTTCCGACTGTCATTTTCACCTGGTCATGTTTGCATGAGCAAATTGCCAAAAAACACTCCACACAGAGAGTATATTAGCACTTGAGATCTCTGTCTATCTTGGCAGGAGTGGATCTAATTTACATTCTTACCAGTTTATTCCAGTGTTGTTTTATAGCTCTGTATCTATCCAGTCCAGGGAAAGCAAAATCAAGTGTAGTTCACACAAATGAGTGAAGCAGGTTGAAGAATGGTGGTAGAATGCCGTGCCAAAGCTCCATTTAGAGGTTTTCAAATTAAAAATTTCTTTAAATAGTCCCTCTTTCTGCTAAAGGATCATTTTTCCCCTTATTACTTCACCCATTAAAAATGAAACAAAACTAACTACTCTTATTTCTGCCATCAATTTTTCTCCCCATTTATAATAAAATCTATAAACGAGTACAGGAGACAAAAACCATCGGACAGATCACTCTCTGTGAACTCCTTCTCAGTCTCTTGCTGCTTGCTTCTCTACCTCCATAATATCTTAGATTCGATCTAATGATAGATGGCTCCCAAGTTTTGGTTTTCTTCTCCTCTTGTCTTTGTCTCATTTACTTCCTTGATTATCTCATTCTTTCCTGTGACTTAAAAACCATCTATCTGCTGATAACACCCAAGTATACCCCTCTATTCCAGTTCTAATGAGCTCCAGACTTGCACACCCAAATGGGTTCTCAAATTCTCCACTTGGATGTCTAGGGCACACCTGAAATTAACATGATGAGATCTGCATTCTTCCTCATCCTTCCTTTCTTCCCAGACTTCTCTACCCACATGTCCCCATCTTGTTAATAGCAATTCCATCTTTCCAGTTGCTCGGGCCAACATCCTTGGCACCATCTTTAACTACTCTCTCTCATCCCCAGTCCAGTCTGTCAGAAAACATGACTCTGCCTTAAAATATATATCCAAAACCACATAAGGTTTTCTATCATTTTCTTCTTTAAATACTAAGGCACTATTTATTACTAAGAACAATAAATAATCAACTGACTATATGTCCAAGAGTTTTAATTTGGGATTGCAAAAAAAGTGTGATGGATGGATGGTGGGCAGTGTTTGTACAGCAGCATGAATGTACTTAATGACATTGGACTGTACACTTACAAATGGTTAGAATAGAAAATTTTTTTGTTATCTATATTTCACCTTAATTTAAAACATATACACGCACATGAAAAAAGCTACTTTCCCCCAACCTTCTGTTATTGTCATGCTCTGTTGGGACCACACCAACAACCTCCTAACTTCCTCCTGCTTCTACCCTTCATCCTTTATGACATATTCTCAACACCACAGCCAGAGTAATTAATTAAAAATCTAGGCCAGATGATGTTACTTACTCCATGTCTCAAAACCTACAATGAGACAAAACAAAACCAATAAAACTGAGGTTACCAACAGGGAATGAGATGGGGTTAGGTGATAAGTGGTGGCGGAGCCCACTAGACAATGGTGAAGAACACTTGGTGATGTGGTGGAGGGCAGGGCGTGTTGACGCATATCTGAAGACTGGGGAAACTGCACAAATGGGGAACCTACACATGTGAATTTATTTTAATTTGCAAGACAAAGTTACTGCAATAATAAAAACTGGAAAAATTTAAAAAATATTAAATGGAAACTAAAAGTCATTTTTAAGAAAACTCTACAATGACTTGCCATTTTACTGAGAGTCACAACAAAATTTCTCACAACACTCTATAAAACCCTGCATGATCTGGCCTCCTGTTGCCTGTCATCTCTCCCATAAGACTTTGGTCATTTTCCTTTAGCCGCACTGCCCTGGTGGCTACTCCTGGAGCACGCAGGGTCTGCTCTCACCATAGGGTCTTTGTTTTGTTTTCCTCAACTGTTCTTCCCCAGATATCTACCATCTTCACTCTTCCCAGCTTCATCTCATTGCTCAAATCTTACATTCTCTGTGAAGAGTAGCCTGACTGATTGCTCTTGTCTCCTGTGCTCCCTAATTTTAGGATTTTTTTCGGTTTAATTTTTTCCTCTTTCTTTCTCTTTGTAGTAACTTTTCTACACATTAAAACAAACTCACATGTAAATATTCCCCATTCCTCAGATATATGTCAACACACCCTGCCCTCCACCAAATTTCCAAGTGTTCCTCACCACTGTCCAGTGGGCTCCCCCACCACTGTCACCACTCCATCCCATTCCCTATTGGTCACCTCAGCTCTGTTGTAATGGTCCAAAGGTTGGTTTTGTTTCATCTGTTCCTTTGTTTTGTCTATTCACATTCCACCTGTGGGTGAGGTCATCTGACATCTATCTTTCTGCTTTTGACTGATTTCACTTAGCATAATTCCCTCTAGATCCATCCATGTTGATTCAAATTGTTCTTTTTCTTAAGAACAATTCTCACCTTCTAATGTGCTATGCAAATTTTTATTTGTCATTATTTTATTATTTCATCCACTAGAATGGAAATTGGAATCTTTGTCTGTCTGTTCACAATTATATCCCAAGAGGCTAGAATAGTTTTGATATATAATATGCACTCAACAAATGCTTGTTTAGTATGCAAGTGAATGAATATAGAGATGAATTGATTCGAAGATTAAATTATGTAGGCTTGCTCAAAGTACCCACCAGTCTTGATTTAGTCCTAATGGGAAAATGAAAACTGCATCTGGGAATAGAATAAGCAGATACAACAAGAAGTAGCGAAAATAACAGTGGGAATGAGAATTAAATTATAAAAATCCTTGAGAAAAGGGAAGGTAAGTCCATGAGTGTCTGTCAAGGAGGGAGTCTTATTAAGCACTGAGATGGAAAACAATTTGCTCACAGGCCATAGCTGAATAAACTCTATACTCAGCCTATAAGCCTTTCTGTGACCATCCAGCAAAATGAGCTATAACCATCTATGGCCAAATGTTTTAATACAAACTAAAACCATTTAATAGCATCAAACCCAGAGGAGTCTCTTGTCACTTTACTCCTTGAATAATCATTGGCATGTTATTTTATTCTCTATATTTTCCTGTATGCTTGAAATGTTTCAAAACTAAAATTTATAGACTAACAGAAGAATAAACTCAGAAAATGAGGTAGGACTCTGACTGGTTGGGCACTTATTCTAAGACTGCTAAGATTTTCCATGCACATGAGTTTTGATGAGAGACACAAAAGGCTTTTTATTTCTCTCATTCAGCACTGTCTTACCTTTTACCCAACAAGAATTATTGTCTTCCTCATTATCTCCAATAAAAAAAACAACCAAAAATGATTCTATTGGTTCTCCTTTCCTATTTTCCATATCTGTGTATGACTTCATCGTAAGAACATTGGATTATTTCTGAATACCACCTTTATATTCAATCTGCCAGTAACCCATTCAAACTGTTTGATTTTCTACTTCTTATCTCCCCTGCTACCAACCTAATCCAAACCCCCATCAGCCTGTATCTATTTCTGCATTAATTAATTTAATCCTTACAGTGACCGTATGAAGTGCCATTTGACAGATGAGTACACTGAACCTTAGAGAGTGTCTTCCTTGCTGAGAGTCAGAGTGTTTAAGACAGAGAACCAGGATTGGGACCCAGGAGGTCTGATAGCAGAGCCTCTGTCTTTAACCTCTGGGCAATGGATATTTGCTCTGTGATTGAATAAACTGACCAAATTCATGGCCTCCTAGCTCTGCCTCTGAGTTCTCTCTCCTTGAATCCATTCTGTGTACTCATCCCTCAAAGTCTGTCTCAACCAACCCTCTATATCTCCAGCATCTAAAAAGATTCTCCACTCCATCAGCATCAAAAGGACAGCTTCCTTTATTTTCAAGGCCTTCCGTAACCTGGTCAACCCCATTCAACTCTTAGCGTTCACCAATTCCTACTCCAACAGCTTCTTCCACTTGCCCTGTCCTCAGAGACACATGCACATTTCTGCTTCCAGCCTGAGAAAGGGCTTTCCTTACAATCCACTCCCATCTAATCTTTCTTTGAGTTCCCGAAGTACATGTGATCGGCCCTGCCCTGTGGTTCTTAGGTTCTACCTTAGAGATCTTTTACATTTCCTTGCTTAGAATTCTCTCCCACAGGGTTTCTCAATCGCACCCCCATGGATATTTTAGATTGGACAATTCTTTATGGCGGGGGACCCTCCTATGTACTATAGGATGCTTAACAGTGTGTCTGGCCTTTGTGTGCTAGATACCAGCAGCAGTACTCCTTCAACACTTCTAACACCTGCCATCCACACACACACACACACACACACACACGCACACACGCACACACACACGCACACCCTTTCCCAACTGTGTAACCCAAAATGTTTCCTGGCATTGTCCCATAGGTCATTATCACTCGGTGGCTGAGAACCACTGAGCTAGATTGTAAGGTCTTCATTTTCAGGACTGTGTCTCATGCTTTCTGCCTTCTCTGCGGCATGTGGCTCTGGTGCCTGGCACACTGCAAGAACCCCACATTCTGCTGTGAAATAAGGCCTCATCAGCATCACATTACACTGGACTCTGCTTTTCAGTAACTCACTCGGCCTCGCTGCCTCACAGGGCTCGCTGCTGCTTCACAGAGCTCGCGGCTGGCCACAGAGAAAGCTAGGTTACCACAACCTTTTGAGTAAGTGGAACAGCAAGACTGAAGAAGATTAGGCTTCCGGAGGTTTAACTAGCCCTTGTCATAAGTTGGTCATAAGGATAGTCTCCTTGCTATGTTCTCAAACAAAGCCCAACTCTGTGGGCTTGAATTCTGGCTCCGTGGGTTTTCAGTTTTGTGACTTTGTCCACATTAGTGAAGCTCTCTGTAGAGCAGATTCTTTATCTGTGAAATGGGGGTAGTAATAGGATCTATACCAACATGTAGGGAATAAGTTAGTATAGATCTAAACTTTTGTTCCAAATATACTAAAAAAATAAAATTAAAAGAAGAAAATGAAATTTATCCAAAACCAGCTATCAAACCAGATGATGAGCAATGAAATGATTAAAACCTCTCTGGTATTCAAATATATTTTTCTTTTTTTCTGTATCAGGATAACATATAGCCTTAAGCAGGCTTTCATATCAGGCTAACCTGACATCAAATCATGGCTCCATTTTCTTGTAGCAACAATTCTGGGCAATTACTCAGATGTCCCATCTGGAAAATAGAGGAAATCAAACCAATATTGTAGGAAAGGCAGTTCCTCACTCCTGCCAAAAGAATGCTTACCATACACTCAGGCACTAAGATCTTCCTACACTAACTTATTCCCTACATGTTGGTATAGATCCTACTACTACCCCACTTTACAGATAAAGAATCTGCACTGCAGAGAGCTTCACTAATGTGGACAAAGTCACAAAACTGAAAACCCACAGAGCCAGAATTCAAGCCCACAGAGTTGGGCTTTGTTTGAGAACATAGCAAGGAGACTATCCATATGGATGAGAAGAGATTGAATAAGATAACACAAAGTACCTAGCTTATAGTACTTGGTTATTTCATTTCCAATCTTTTCCTTCACCCATTTCCTTAGAACTCATTCAGCAAGTAGTTATCCGGAACTCCTAGGTAAACAGAAGCAGATGTGGTTCTGAAACGAAACAGGGGCAAAAGGCCAAGTTGCCCACGCTGATAGTTACTGCTCGACTTCTCCAGTCTGAGGAAATTCTCTACCCCTGACCTGAGGCAAATGTTTCCTCCATTCTGGCCTCTAAGGGGCTGTCTCTCCCCACTATCAAAACAGCTCTTAGGAGACGCTCTGACACTTATTCTTGCTCAAGTGTGGAGGATATCATCGTTAACATGGACTTAGTGCTTCTTGTAAAGATATTTTCACATGTGCGAGCATGTCACCTGATTAGGATGAACAGATAGAAATTCTTAAGAAGATGGCTCACATGATTTGTGTGGACTGATGAACCCAAAATCTCATGGTAGAGCCATGGGAAGCTAGCAGCTTGGGGAACTCAGGGAAGAGATGCAGTTTGAGTCCAAACACTATCTGCTTGCAAAATTCAGTCTTGCCAGGGAAGGTCAGGCTTTGTTCTATGAAGTCCTTCGACTGATTCCGTGAGGCCGACCACTATTGTGGAGGTAACTTTCGTTCAAAGTCCACTGATTTAAATGTTCATTCTCAGCCTAAAAAATCTTCACAGAAACATCCAGAATAATGTTTAACTAAATAATTGGGTATTAAGGTCCAGGTGGCTCAGGAAGTTAATCCTCATAACTCCTTAAATTTAAGTACACAGAACTTTCGAAGAGAAATTGCTGGCATCTGTTAGTAGGGTGGGGAGGACATCTGGGGATAAGGAAAAGGCCTTCCCCAGGTCACTGCATTCACAAGCACAGCTACACACCAGCAGAGTGGATTTTACATTTTCTTGATTATCTTTGCTCTCTTTTATAGCTTGGAATTTAGGAGAAAAGCTGATCAAAAATATGATTCTTCTCCAATTCAATAGCAAAGACAATTGTTAAGCAAAGACAATCGAAAAGTACACCACTGCTTTAATTACAGTAAGATTTTTGTTCTATCTCCCCTGGAGCCCACAGGCAACTATAAGCAGAAGGCCAACCTCTGCCTTCTCTACAGTCCCATCTCTTCTGCTCAGTGCAATTGGTTGCAAAGAGTTACTGCCCAATACTCAGTGTTCAGTGAATAAAAAACATATTGCGAAAATTGAGCCATTTCCCAGGCACACCTGTTTGTCCCAACTCTCTGAGACACCAGGCATCTATATCTATAGATTGAGATATTGGTTCATTCCAAAGCAGACAGCAATGATTATTAGATTAGTGATCATTTTCAATTTACAGCATTGCTGGTCTTCCAGGTGAGTGGACAAAGGGAGAGTCACTTCTACATGCAGACTGCAAAGGCAGAAACCATCCTTGGAAAGATTTTGCTCATTAAAATGCAGAGAGAAAGCTTTTGTGTGCCTTTTGGAACATTCCCAGTTTAGGCAGAAACTCATGTCTATCAAGGGCCTTTGCTCGAGAGAATGAAATTCCCCAGACAATGGGCAATGATTATTTGCCTGCTGGAAGGATTTATTCAGGTTTGAGGATTATCACAGGAAGGAGTCAGAGCTTTTACTCTAGGGCTTGT
This sequence comes from Solenodon paradoxus, assembly GCA_004363575.1. Taxonomy (NCBI): domain Eukaryota; kingdom Metazoa; phylum Chordata; class Mammalia; order Eulipotyphla; family Solenodontidae; genus Solenodon; species Solenodon paradoxus. The sequence goes on along the minus strand of RJWH01001612.1, from coordinate 37,450 downwards.
GTTGGCACTGTTCCTTCTTCTGCTTTTTGTTCCCCAGTAAATATCTTTAATTATATGTCATGTACCAGCAAATCAGGAAAAGGGCATCTCATCCCCATATAATCTCTGTGACCTTTAGGAACCAGCATCTCTCTGGGGTGAGGCAGTGGAAACTCAATGTATTTGGCATTCCTATTCTTTCCTGAGAAGGCTCCCACAGCCCCCAGGCCTCCAAAACAGTTAGGAGCACGTGTGTGATGCACCAGGGCTCTGTTTGGGAGTGTCCAACAGAGGGCACTGGAAGGGAGCAAATGAGCTATCAGGAGCGTGCCCAAGACCACCTTTCAGCAAAAAGATCACAGCTGAAAAACTGTTGGACTCTTGCTGTCTGAGCAGCAAAGCTGATGGAGTTCCCTGTTTCTCATGTTTGGGGGTTTACATCAGCGTGACCTGGCATTCACCTCCTGGCATTTCCCATGTCAGTTTCTTTTTGAATTCATGCCTCAAGCAGAATTCATTCCTACTGAATTTGGTCATATCTGGCAGATGGCTAGTGACTTTGGAAAACATGAGTAACTGACCCCATTTCAAGAACTGCCTTGAACCAAAGACCTAGCCACCAGATCCACTGGTTGTGGTGTTCAGGAATCAGGTGTGATTTGTGGCGCAAAGGCTATGGAGGGTGGAAAACCTGTGACATGGGAGAAATGGTGATTACAGTGGATTCCTGCAAGTACATGTAAGAAATGCCTTATTTTTATCCAGGGATTTACAGGAAGTCCTAAATGTCCTTGTGACTGTTATAAATTCCCACCACTTGAATTTATTTCTAAAGTCTTTTGAAGACAGATTTAATGAACTTAACCCATGTTATCTGGGAGGTGTGACACTTAGTTTTCCTTGGTATGGATTTCCATCTTCAAGCAGACTTCAGAAACACTTTCCAGATGCCAAAATAAGAACCACACCAATGAGGTGAGAGAGGAAGAGAAAAGGATGGAAGAGGAGGGGAAAGGAGAGAAAGGGCGAAAGAGGGAGAAGGGGAGGAAGGAGGGGAAGTGAGGGCATGAGAGGGGAAGGGAGAGAGAGAAATGGAGGGAGAGGGAGGATGGAGGAAGGAAGGGGAAGGGAAGGATAGATGGGAGGGGAGGGGAGAGAACGGACAGGGTGATAGAAGCGGGAAGGAAAGGAAGGAAGGGTATTACCCTGAGTTTTTAATAGAAACATTTATTCTATTTAGAAAGCTATCCTTTATCCTGTTTATGCTCTTTATATATTCGAGGGGTTAATTGACCCTTGTTTAGTGTGTGTGCCTCCTTTTGTTATTAAAGGGACACTCCTTGTAGCAGGAATGTCAAAAAACCTCTTTCTTTTGCTATTACAATGTCCAGTCTTCTAAGAAATGATAGTCACCAGAGAGGTTAGTCTTTCTGAATGTCTTAACGAAATAAGTTAGCAATCCTACATTAGCTCCCAAACTGGATATTTTTGTTTTGTTGTGGATACTACCCTGTCTGTGAAACCTTAAAGTAAGAGGAATAACTACCTTAGGGGCACTGGCTAATCATCGAAAAGAACCCCCTAGCTCACAGGAGAGGAAACAGCTAGAGTTGGGTGAAGTGAAGCAGGGTCCTGGCCTGTCCGGGGCCAGAGGGTGCCGAGTGTGGGAAAGGAGCAGGGAAGATTCTAGAAGCTGGGAGTTGCCTGGGGCACTGGGCACCAGGTGGTGTTCTGGGGAGTAAGGGGTGCCGAGAGGCAGTCTCTCCCAAATTGCTTCAGTCAGGGAAACCCCAGCACCAAACATTCTAGCACCCTGAAGCCCTATTTGTTCTGCGCAGGATTTGTGATTTCTTCCCAGCACCAGGCTGACGTGACCTAGACTTGGTGGCCACCTTGCCCCCAACTGCTCCAGACCCTGAAGGAGTGTTTCAGAGCAGACTGCCTTCTGGGTGCTCGAAGTTCATGATGAGCTCATGTTCTCACACCTAAGACATCTGGCAGCTTGGGATGTGAAGAAGCGCTTGGCCACACGGCCACCGCGCCCGCGCCGGAAGTGTGCTCACTGTCCCCGCATGGGCAGGAAGTGGGCCGAGGGTGCCGGCCAGGCGGCTCCACCAAGAGGCCCTGAAACAACCCGCAGGTCAGTGCACAGAAGGAATGGAAGTCTGCACATCCCAAGGGTGGCTGAGTTATTATTACAGACTGCAGGCAGTTGCAGGAAGATAAAAGTAAAATGACTGAAAAACACAGAAAACACATCTATTAACATCGGGCCTGAAGCCAATCCGTGGTGAAAGTCGTCAAGTTTGTTTGGGTCCATGGGGCTCCCTGCTTTTGCCCCTGATACAGTTATCTACTGTTGGAAACAACCGCTCTCTAAACCTAGAGGCTTAAACTTCTACATTCATTATCTCACAGTCTGGGGGTCAGGTGTCCAGACACAGTGAGTTGGGTGACTCTGCCCAAGGCTGAGATGTTCATGGAACTGTTGAAATTGCAGGCAAGCCAGGGAATCCACTGTCAAGGTCACCTGTGTGCCAGTAGTGAGGTTCCTGTGGGGGGATTCTCAGCAGGTTGACTGCACTCCCACAGGGCAGCTGGTCATCCAGGAGGCAGGGAGTGTGGGAGGCCAGACTTAATGACAGCTCTTAAGGAAACACTAGTATTTCGCAAATGGCCGGCCAGGCAAACAATACAAAGATTTTGTGACGAACAGTGATACACCTGAAGGTGTCTCTTAGCTTTCTCGTGTTTACTAACACTGCTGTACTCAGAAGAAAATGGAACCATGTCTAGGTGTGGTTTATAGTAGAAGAAAACAGATGATTCTTATCATCAAATCAAACGATCAGAAGCTGGAGGCGACGTCACATTCATGCCCTTCTGAGACAGAGAAAATGTTGCTCAAAATATCCCCACCAAGAGGTAGTAGTCTTTTATTTAACACTTTGGACCATCTAATAATCCTTGTCTCAAGCTTCACCATTATTTATTTTATATATAACTGAAAGTTTTCTGCTGTAATTTATATCCTTTTCTCTGGTTCTGACCTCAGGAGAAATGAAGAACAGATACTCACATAGTTTTTAATAAAAAGTTACTAAGTCACTGCTCATCCTTATACTGCCATTGAGGGAGGTGGGGACACAGGTTGCTACTTCTTAGAACTCTGCACTTTGTTCTGCCTGGCCTATGTTTCTGATATCAGGCAGCCCCATTTTTCATTTTTATCTACGAGTGGATCAAGACTAAGTTACATTCAGGTCAGCACAACTGGAAAAACCTGGTTTATTTCTTTGCAAATTCTACCAAGTATCGGGTCCTATGAAGTGATCTGGCTTAAACAAGTCATTTAAAAATTACAATCAATTTTCCTAATGCAACTTAAAAGTCATAAATGAAAAAACTTTGTTAGTAGGCCTTAAAGCGCTTTAATCTGATGTGACTGAGATTGTTAAACCTTGGTTTTATAGTCATTCAGAATAAAAACCAAAGGCAGCATTTTGATTCCTTGTTTTTTTAAAAAAAATGTGTTTGCATGATAGGGCCCTCAGGGATTTTGAGCTAAATTAATAAGCATTTCCCCAAATTGCACATGGAACTGAAAAATCTTACAAAGCAACTCCAAAATTAAGTTCATAAAGAACCTGTCATTTTATCTATTGTTTCTTTACGATATCTTGTTTGAAGTAGGCTAAAAGAGAGTCCCTACTTTACAGGTGGGGAATCAATATAAAGTCTTTGTCCCACAGACTATAGCAAATCCAGAACCAGATCTTGTCACCTTCAGCCCTCAGTTCTTTATCTGTCATTCTGAAAACAGACACTTCCAAACTGATTGCACCTTTTATACATACAAAAAGATTTAAGGACAGCATTTTTGTTTTGTGTTCTCAAAGCCATTTAGTAAAAAGTACTACATAGTTATATAAATAAGAAACAAACCTCTGTCATCACATCTGGGGAGATCATCCCCCAAATCTTTCAAGCCCTACGCCTTAGAAAACCTTTTCTTTGGTATTCTAGACTAAGTCCCATGGCCAGAAAAAGCCCTGAAGAGAAATGACAAAGTCATTTTACTTACAGGTGGAAAGCGTCATGACTGCATTTCTACAGGGAGCATACAAAACAGTCTTCAGTTCTTCAGCGGAGTTCCAGTCACAAAAACACACCTTTCAACTGAAATCATAGCTCACCCAAGATGTTTCTCACGGGCAAAGTTAACCCCACCTATTTTCCTGTTCTGAAAACCTCAGAGAAGTGTGTGAATGACAAGTTCATGGCCTATGCAGAAAACCCAATAATCTGCATCCAGATCTCTGAAGGAACTTGATTGCTATTAGTCCCTTATCCCCAAATGTGTGGGTGACTGAAGCAAACGAGCTTCTGCAAGACATTAGAAAATGTTGGTAAAAGGAAACTTAAAACCCATCAAAACATGCTGCCCTCGTTGAACTGAGAAAGAAATGGAGACATAGGATAGTGGGAGAAACAGAATGAGATTCTCGGTTGTAGGATACCAAGTCTAGAATGTTCTGTCTTCCCACTCAGTACTGACAATTCAGGAAGACTGAGAAAAATAAAAATGTGGGGGACGAGGGGGGAAGAGCTACTCCAAGAATACATTAAAGGTGACTAGGTTGTGAACAAGAAATACAAAAACAGCATCAACAATTAAAAATGCACGTAGAGGTTTCACACCATCCCGCTGGAGCACCAAAATGTAAAATGAAAGGGGGCAGCTCTAATGAAGACCAGCTCGTTCGCACTGTCCTTCCTACTTCCTGCCTTCTAGATTAAGATCTCCTTACGCATTCTAGGTGGATTCTTCTATTGTGACTTCATGTTTTGCCTTTGCTATGCTTTCATATAAAAAAAGTTGGTTTTTTCTTAAAGTTTTAGTGAAATATTTAAAGATTTTTGAAGAAAATGTCATCAAGTGCTGCTGACTGTTACCCATCTTGTTTTCCTATCACAAGGACATATAACTGTCAGGACATGGACTGTATTTTCTCCATTTTCTCCAACATTGTGTAGCCCAATGAACACAGCTCCTCGAGATGAAAAGGGAAATATGGGATGGAAAGAGGGAGGGCGGGATGAGTCCAAGGGAAAGAGGAAGGAAGAAAAGTAAAACAATATTAAAGTGCATGACCAACTTTTTGACTGAGTTATAATTAAAAGGTGTGCGTGTTTTTGTGAAGGGGTAGAATTAAATAGGAACATGAGGATGATTGTGACAAGATACAGAATAAATTAGAATTTTTTTTCCATTATAAGGGAGACAAGGAAAGACAGACGATAGCCTCAGTGAATGGACTGACCAGAATGAAGAGAAATGGTTGTCCAGGGTCCTTGTGAAGTGTCACGTGAAGGTACTGCTCAGAGCAGCCGGCTGCTGCCTGTGCCCCCACTCAACATGCTAAGCCACAGCCACGGACACCAGAGTAGCCCCCACAAACTCTTCAAGAAGGCCCCCGGGTATTCTCGGACTTTCTGCCCGCGATAAATGGCCACAGCGATTGATGAGAGAGCGAGTTTCCGTTCCCTGGGCTCATGAGGAAAGATGAAGGCTCTGCCTCTACTGCTTTCTCAGTCAGATTTGTTGAGGATGAGAAACCCATTCAAATATACTCAATAGGGACGTCTATTGTGAGGTCGTAACAGACAGCCTTGTTGAGTCAAGTTCCCAAGTCCAACCAGGTCTCCTAATATCCATCTGGGTGACGACTCTATTGTCCACACTTTGTGTTCTTCCCGGGCTCTGACAGAACTCGCACTTGCAGAGGAGGCTGCCATTGCTGTGAGCATCACCTCATAGCATCTATGTCCTTGGGCACATTCTTAAGACTTAGAAACAGGATGCCCCTAGTTCAATGTCCACCTAATTCCAATTAGCTGGGCAGGAAACAGGCCCTGCTGGGGGCTTAAGCTAGACAGACACCTCCAAACTTGTATACCGAAGTGAAAAGGAGGCATTACTGATTGCAAGGTCCAGACTTTTTCTCTTCAGTAAGGACCATGTGATACCCAGGGGAGAAGGATAGGAAGTTGCAAGTCACGGTCCTTAGTCCTGAGAAGATTAGTTCATATATATGGAACTAAAAGTTTCAATTAAAAGACAACTCAAGTTTCTTAGAAATATATAACTTTATATATTATATATATCAATATATACAGCATAACAATATGTACAGCATACAAATATTTTGAATGTAATACTAATGGCACACTTGAAAACAGATATTTAAAAAAAAAAAAAAAAGGTTTTTATCCAGGGTGGATTCCTGATTCAAGTAGAACCCACATTCTAGACATTGCTCCGGGCCCATATTTCTGAGGATCCAAAGGGAAGAGAGAGGTTGTCATGGCTCTAATAACCTTCCCCTTCAACCGTCACCAGTTAACATGAGCCCATTTGTACCCCTGAAATGGGCAAACCCTGGGGCCTGGGCATAGCACCCAGTGAAGAGAGGTCACTCAGAGCCTGTGGAATGAACAGAAGTGCTTTTAATCACTCTCTCTAAGGCAGCATTTTCATAATCAGAAGATTTAGTCACAGAGCTATGGCTGCTCTAGAAGCAAAAGTTTTAGGTGTTTCCACTTTATAGGTAAAACAATCTACATGTCCAAGTGCTAAATAAATTATGGTGAGCCACAAAATGATATTTTCTTCCTCATCCTTGGGAATCTGGGAGCCACTGGTCAGTCACAGCACCATTTATCTTCCAAAAGTTTCTTCACATTCGACTAGTTCACCTATCGTCCGCAGCAACTCTTCAAAGGAAGGCCTTCCTTCTGGTTTCTACAATTAAAGATTAGAAGTTGTGGGTTCCAGAATCCATTCCAAAGTTAATTTCTCACTGCTCAAATTCACATATTACAGCAGACTCGAGTAAGGTCCTCACTGCTTGGGGACTGGCATATGCAGGCGTCTCCACGTGAGTCTAGTCTATTCTTCATGAACTGCAGCTAAACTAACCCTTCTGCCACACTGATTTGGTGGCCCTGCTCAGGAACCTAACAGAGCAAATTGTTGCCTGAGAAACAGGTCCTACTAATTTGCAGTGTCTTCTATAATAATCTCCTCATTCCTCACCCTTTTAAGACCCAGTTTTAGTTCCCACAAAAACTCTCGTGGACTCTGCTCCACAGAACAATCTCTACCCTTGTGCACACACCAAGTCCACAGCCCTGCCTTCACTTGCGCTGTCACCTCCCTCCATTGTACCACTTCCTGCCCAGAAGGCCTCTGCCCACCCCAGTCAATGCTCTCAGGAGGCATCACAGCAAGTGACATGGAGCACGGGTTTGCACTCAGGCCTCTACTTCTCAGTTGCTAACTGGCTGTGGGCATGTGTCAGCTCCTTGGCCTTCTCATCCACAGACTGGTCAAAGTGAGAGCATCCACGCCTCAAAGGACTATTCTGAGAACTAAATCTGAAGCACTTAGCATAGTTCCTCACACACAATCCCTATGAGCTAATATTATTACTATCTTTCAAAAGTCATTTTAGTGCCTAACCTCTTCGATGAGATGACATTTCAAAACACAGGAAAGGAAAACTTTCCGAAACAGTGATTCAAGAGACTGGAGGAAGCTGAGGTTTAGAGAAAGAAACCCTCAGTGTGGAAAGTACTGTTTTAGAAGACAAAAGACCCTGAAAAAAAGCTAGTTCTCTGGGCTTCTTCCCTGAGTCCCTAATTCAGCCAACTGTGGCAGGATTCCCATGCCGAATTTATTATGTTAACTATGAGCATTTTCCATTTCTTCACCTTTTTCCCCATTATTTAGAACTGCCTCTAAAGGGCTGACTTCCTACCTAGAGTTTGAAATCATACAAAATATGCACCAAACTCAATAGGTTATAAGGACTACACAATATTAATTTACCAAGCTCAGATCCCTGCACATCTTAGAAACCCAAAAGAAAGTACAAACACAAATGTATACCTCCTGCCAACATCTCAGCATCACCTCATACACATATTTGGATGCCAGCGTTGGTGCGTAGAGTCGGTGGCCTCGAGTAACCATGGTCACCACTTCATAGTTGGTGTTTTTCTCAAAGGGCATTCTGCCTTCAGTGAACACTTCCCACATTAAAACACCTGGAAGATAAGGAAAACCAAGTGATGTATTTATCTCCTCTATCCAGAGCAGAGTTGCAATAAAATGGACCATGGATCTTACCAAATGACCAGACATCTGATTTGCTGCTAAAGCGGCTGTAATTAAACACTTCTGGTGGACACCACTTCACAGGAAATTTAGCACCAGAAGAACTTGTGTACTGATCATCCAGGACATACCTACAATAAGACACAGCATAGGCTTAGACCTCTGAGATATGATATGCATTTTGTTCCTGTTCTTTCATTTTTTGTGCATTTACAATCCTAAACACACTGATTCAAGTCCAGTGGGCATCTGGTTGAAACTAAATGTTTATCTCGGTGGCCACGCCTGGTGATTTCTATCTTCCACTCAGCTTTGTGCTTGAGATGGTTGCAGGGTAACATTCATCTCTGCACTTTCCTTCTGTTTTTCTTTTCATAAGGCAATGGAGGCAAAATATAATAAAAATAGGTTGCACATTTTTCTGAAAGAATATTGCTCTTGAAATACTATTGCACCCGAAGGTCCCACATGTAAAACATCTAAGGCAGAGCTGCTCTAAAGGAAGTGGTATGGGGTGTCAGGAGACACATGTTCTTTGAGCCCCTGCGATTTCACGGAGCATGATTTAAAATGACAACAAATGAAAAGAGCAAATTGCAAACTGACATATGTGAATGGTGGAGTATACATTTCGACACCATGACACACACCCACTTTCACACACACAAAACAATGTTACATACGTATTCTATGTGAACTTGCTTAAGTTATTCTAGAAGGACACACACACTAGCTACCACTGGGTAGGAGCTTTTAATAGATATGGGGATGTCAACTCACTCTGGATGTATTTATAGGAGGACTGTGTTTATGTAATATATAAATAAAGTTAATTTCTAAAAGCTCCATGAGAAAATACTCAAGCAATTGCACAAACAGCCTTTGTTATACAAAAAGCAAGCTATTGGCAGGCAGACAGCGTCACCAGAGCCTGGATCTACTTGTCAATCAGGAGAGTCTCAACTTAGTGCCCGAGTGTTCAGAGGGGTTTTAGAGGAACTGTGCAAAAGAAGATATTTTCTGAAAGCTGAACATATGAAAAGTGAACGCATGGAATTCAGAGGACTGCCTGTCAGATACAGAACATCTTTATCTAAAGCAAATGGTCATTACTGTCCTGATTGTCAGCAGTTCTGAGCCTAATTTTGCTTGTTTGTTTTTAAAGGAAAGGTGCAGGTAGGAATGAAGGCATGCAGATAGGAAGAGAGAGCAGGAAGAAGCATTTTGATTCATTTTATGTAGTTGTTCATCTTGCTTGGCCCAGGATTCGGGATGTACGTGGACTATGCCCGACCCTACTCCACCAGGGTGTGCATGGCCCCGCTCTGACAGTAATACTTGCTCACCTCTCTGGGCCAACTTTCCTTAACCGGCCTGTCTGACCATCTTTGCCTGCCTTCATGACTGATCCAGGCCCAGGCTATGGGCCAATCACGCTGACCTCCTATCCACAACTTGAGCAGGCCAAGTTTGCCCCAGAGTTTAAGCTTCTGTACTTACTACTCTTTCTACATGGAATATTTATTTTATCCTTAGATTTTACTTAACTATCCACTTCCTGGCTTTTGGTCTCATTGAAACAGCCCTGCCTCAAAGAAGACTTCCAGGGCAGCAGATTAAAGCAGCTACCAGCACCCTGGAATAATGCATCATCATTCAGCAGCCCCCCTGACCCCACTCCACTCCCTCTCCATCACAGGGGGACATTTTTCCATAAAAAGCCACCTAATGAATATTCTAGAATTTGTAGGCCACACAGTCGCGAGATGTCACAACTACTCAATTCTGCCTTTATAATGTGACGGCAGCCACAGACAACAGGTGAGGGAGGCTGTGTCCAAATAACATTTTACTGATGAACACTGACCTCTGAACTTTAATTTTCATGTGTCATGTTCCTTTGATTTTTTTCCAATCATTTTTAAAATATGAAAACCACTGCTGGCTCACAGGTGGTACAAAGAGAGTGGCGGAGCGAATGTGGCCCCGAGGCCAGCCTGCTCACCCCTCCTGAGCCACATTACTGTGTTTGCCCGTCTTGGCAGTTCTCAGATCTTACGTTTCTCCCTCCTCCTGAATATTAGCTTCATTGCTCTCTGCTATACTTCGTCCAACAGCATAGTAAGCACCTAATTGTGGATGGATGGATGGACAAATGGATGGTATGGGGACAGCAAGGGAGAGAAAGGACAAACAAAGTACTTTTGAAAGGTGTTTTATACACCCTATTAAATTGACAGAAATTAGAAGAATAAAAAAGTCACTATGAATTTGGGGATTTTAAGAATTTCAACCCCTTGGCATGCCCTGTTAGTCCAGTGGTTTAGGACATCAGATGTAGTCCACACATCCTAAAGTCCACAGTTCAGGGAGGTGGGTGGGGTGGTATGCATGTGTGTGTCCACATGCGCACGTGTGCCGATAACCAAGAACTAAATAATAAATTGCTGCTTCTTCCTCTCTCCTCCTCTCTGCCTGTATGCTTGTCTTCACTCCAGCCTGCACCGTTGCTTTAAAAAAAAAAATTTTGTCCCCAAGCATCTATTAGTGAAAACAAGATTCTAAAAACCTAATCCACCCCAGGGAGAAAGCAGTATATTTAGCAAGTTATGCCACCATCTAGTGGAGAGAATTACTAATATCACAATGTGTGCTTTGTTATGTTAACTGATTTTATCTGCAAACAAGATTTCCTTTCTACGTCATCTGTATATATTTTTCTCATTTATTAATTCTACAAAATAATGTGAATATCACCCAAGGCCATATAATAAAGCATTAAGCGGTCATAATTTTTCAACAGTTTATTTACCTGAGAAAACACCAATGCTAACAGTAAAAGGGATAAATCCAGCAAAAATAAAACTTCCAAAATCTAACTTATTGCCATATATCAAAAACACACTAGTGAGCAGAAAACTTAATGCATTGCCCCATACAAAAAGGGTGGGTAGTACTAGGTATTTTGCTAATGGAACAAAAGATGTGGTTTTAAGAAGGCTCTTAAATAGACTTCAGAGGAAGAAGTTGACACAATCAAGTTATAAAGAAGCAGACTTTCTGTACTTTCAAGGGAAAGGTCACAGTTTCATTAATTTAATCCAAAATTTATAGAAAATGTATACATACAATCAATCTTACCTGGCCATTCCAAAATCAGATACTTTCACAACTCCCACCTCATTTACTAGACAATTTCTTGCAGCCTGGAAAACAACATGATAATCATCAATTGGTTACAAGGTTCTGCAATAAAAGCTAAATATATATATATATATATATATACACACACACACACACACACACACACACATACACACATATTTATACATATGCATATATATGTGTATATGTATAGATATAAATTCTGTTTAGTGTAGCCCAGACAACATTTGCAGAGAGTGGAAATGTCTCCAATACATATTTGAAAGAATGGTCAGAAAGTCATTTGCGCAATAAGACAGTATTATACAGTCTGCCAATTATCATCCCTAAATGAGAACTTATAAAATGGTCAACCTATTTTTTTCCTTTCCATTTCTCTTCTTACTACACTTTTCTCACTTGAAGCAACATCTCTTGAAGCCCTTAATCTGGGTTTTTCCAGGTGAGTTTCATTTTATACAACCATCAGAGTGACGAGTGACCAATCTTCTAACCCATGGCTTGGCTCAGTGATTGGACATCTTAGTTCCAAATAGTCATAAGAACAACGGTATGTAGCAGAGCTTACTTTGTCATTTATGTCACCAGTATATTATATGATATACTAAGCTGGTCAAATACAAGTATAGATTATTTCATTTATATTTTTTTCTTGCAGTTCTTTATGGTTATAAGGTTCTAGAAAATAGGTTGGTAAAAAGAAAGTATTTTTTAAAAGGAAAACATGGTAACATTATTTTTATGCCATAACCTATGGGCTAAGATGCATCTTCCTTCCTGATACTTCAGAATCTTATTCTCTGTGACAATGACACTAAAATGAGGTTATTTCCTGCTGAATGCTTTTTAAGAGTCTCTTCTAAAGTGAGGGGAATGTCCATTCCCGCCATCTTCATATGAAGAGAATCTTGATAGTCAACAAGATTCTGTGTACAGGAGACAAAAATATTAGATCTTCCCTTAAGGGGTAATAAACCTACAATAGCAATGTCAATAGTACAGACACAAAAACATCAAAAACTACTTTCACCAAGATATGATCTGTGTGGAAAAGTGTAATCTGTCATACTCATGTAGCTATTTGATTATCATCAGTCTTAAAAGCACTAAAAAGAGGAAGGTGCGTAGTTCACAAGTTTCAATATGACAAAGAGATTTCTTTGTCATCACAGAGCATAATGGTATGTAGTACAACTTCTATTTTACAATGTCCTTTGCCCCAAACTTATACTGTGATCTTTAAAAAGAGTCTTGTGACGGGAAAGCCCAAGACTAGATGGCTTCACTGGTGAATTTTACCAAAAGTTTAAAAAATTAACACCAAACTCTTCCAAAAAAACTAGAAAAGAGAGGACACTTCCAATCTCCTGAGTTCATTCAATATGAGCTAAACAAGGACACTAAAAAACCAAAAATTACATGTCAGTATCCCTGATGTACATAAATGCATAAATCTGTAACAAAATATAGCGAACAAAATTCAAGAGCCTGTTAAGAGTATCATATACCATGAGCCAGCAAAATTTATCACTAGACTACAAGGATATTTCATCGAATGCAAATATGATACATCTCATTAGCAGAATAAAGGATAAAAATTATATAATTTCAACAGATGCAGAAAAAGCCTTTGACGAAATTCTATGTCTGTTCATGCTAAATACTTGCTTAACAAGTTAGGTATAGAAGAAATGTATCTCAACATAATAAAGGCCATATATAATGAGCCCACTGCTACTATTATATTTAATGGTGAAAAGCTAAAAGTTTTTTTTTTTTAAATCAGAAACAAGATTTTAATAAAAGATTAGACTCAATGAATGAATTCAATAAAGTTCCTGGATACCAAATCAACACACAAAATGTAGTTGCATTTGTATATGCTAATAAACTCTCTGAGAGAAAATAAAAAATCACATTTACAATGGCATCAAAAGCAACATACTTAGGAATAAATTTAACTAAGGAGGCATAAGATCTATACACTGAAAACTATGAAACACTGATGAAAAATTGAAGACACATGTTCATGAATTAGAAGAATTAATATTATGAAAATGTTCATACTACCCAAAGTAATCTGTGAATTCAATACAATCCCTATTAAAATGCTACTGGTATTTTTCACAGAAAGAGAAAAGGCAATCCTAAAATTCACATGGAATACAAAACCCTGCATAGCTAAAACAATCTTGAGAAAGAAGAGAAAAGATAGAGGCAACACACATCCTAATTTCAAGCTAAGTTACAAAGCTATGTAATCAAAACAGTATGATACTGGCACAAAAATCAGACATACAGACCAATAAAACAGAATAGGAGTGCAGAAAGAAACCCATGTTGATACCCATCTTTGACAAGGGTGTCAACACACAATGGGGAAAGCATGATCTCTTAAATAAATGGCACTAGGAAAATTGGGTATTTACATGCAAAAACTAAAAATGGGCCTTTATCTTACACTACACACAAAAGACTTAAATGTAAGACCTGAAACCATGAAACTCCTAAAAGAAAAAAAATGGAAAAAGCTTCCTAAAATGGTTCAAGCAGTGATTTTTTGTTAAGATATCAAAAGCATAAACAAAGAAAGCAAAAATAAATAACTTAGGCCACAACAAACTGAAAAACTTTTACACAGCAAAGAAAACAATAAAATGGTAAACTATAGAATGGAAAAAAATATTTGAAAACCAAATCTGATGAAGTATATATAAAATATACGAGAAACACACAACTCAATATTTTAGAAAAAGCAAATAATAAGATTTAAAAACGGGCAAAAGACTTGAACACACATTTAAAAAAAAAAAGGCATACAAGTGGCCAACAGGTATATGAAAAAGAGCTCCACATCAATAGTCATCAGGAAATGCAAATCAAAGCTACAAGCAGATATCAGTTCACATCTGTTAGGCTGGCTATTATCAAACACGAGAGATATTAACAAATGCTGGCAAGGAAGAAAAGGTGAAGCAATGCGGAAGTCTTAGATGCTGTTGGTTGTAATGCAAATTAGCAAAACCATTATGGAAAACGGTATGAAGGCTCTTCAAAAGATTTAAAATATAACTGCCATAATCCAGCAATTTCACTCCTGAGTATACACATAAAGGAAATGAAATCAGCACCTCGGAGATTTCTGCGTTCCCATATCTACTGCAGCATTATGAAACAACTTAAGTGTCCATGAATGCATGCATGAACAAAGATGATGTGGTATGTGAGCATATGTACACAAATGAATACATAGAGTGAAATATTATTTAGACATAAAAAATAAAAGACATTGGCCAAGGACAAATAATAGATGAAATCACTGATGGAATTTTTTAAGATGGAATCTTAAAAAAGCAGAAAAAAGAGAGAGAGAACACATACAACAGAGCAGAAGGGCAGTTGCCAGGGAATCACTGGGTATGGCACAGCTCCACACCCTTGTGGGCACCCAGGGATCTACTGTAGGAATCATCTCCACAGCCATTTCATAAGCTACACATGCATCAAACCTTCATGCTGCATATTTTACATATATACAATTTTGTCAATTATAATTCGATAAAGCTGAAGGCGGGTGAGGAGAACAGTCTTTTGAGTGAAACAGCATTATCAACAATTTACAGATGTTGAAATAGTCTTAGTGCATTTAGGCAACTGTCCTAAGAATCTGAAGATACCTCTAGGGAATCAAGTCTTCCACTGTCATTTCCTTGATTCTTTATTACATTCTAATAGAGACAGCAATGAGTAGTAGTTAGAGTAGGGACTCTAGAGACAAATGTCCTGGGTTCAAATCCTGACTCCATAATTCACTTCACCATTGGTAAATTATTTTATCTTATTTGTACCTTACTTCCTCATCTGTGAAAGAAGAATAATCATAATACCTAGCTTTCAGAGGTGTTATAATGAATATTTTAGCTATTAGGATAATGCCTGCTTAAGGTGACTGTTATTTTTTTAAAAAGTGCTTTTCCTGCACTTTGCTTTATGAGATCAGCATTAAAACTAAAACATGGGGAAAAGTCCTATTGAGAATAGCATTCTTTTTGATGAACTAATCATTTTCAAGGTTTAACAGGAACTGATGTTTCTACCAATATGCTGAAAATAGAAACATCTGAGAATAGAGAAAGAAAAGAAAAATGGAGGAAAGAGGGAGAAAGAATTAGAGGGCAAGTAGAAAGTATTTCCCCCACAGTAATTTAAATCAATAATAGATTACTTTTTCTGGCAGTTTTAGGAGTTATCAGGAGCCTCCTTCCATTCCCAATGATTGAAGGATAAAGAAAGTAAACCAAAGGATTTCTCTTACAGTTTCTTATAGTGTATAAGGTGGAAAAGAGCCCAAGATTTAGTCCAAAGATGAGTTAGCTCTCTTAACGTTCCCCATTGACCACCACATGCAAGTCATTTCACTTCTCTGAAGCTAATTTTCTTATCTATCAAACGACAATGGTCAGAAGAGCTGTCATGACTACTGTCTCATGGAATTATTCCAGAGATCAAATAATGCATGTTCACTTGGAAATATTGCCGATATAATTATGCTTCATACAGGTACCTATGTCATTAAGTATTATTTATATATTAAATTTAATTAAGATCGTCCTGTTACAATTGTAGAGCAAGTTTAAAAACAATGGTGAAATATTGCTGAAGAAAAAACACTGGTTATGAATACATCATTGCTCATTTGCTGACCCAGGGTTACAAGGGAATTAGGCCAATGAATGGGAACATGGGTGGATCATGATTACCAGATCTCTGTGGATAAAGCTGTTTCTCTCCAGGTACTCCATCCCTTCGCACACATCTTGGCACATGCTCAGCAGCACATCTCTACTAAAATGGCCTTGTCTCTGTCGGAGGAAATTCAGGAGGCAGCCTCTTTCCATAAACTCGGTGACAATGTAAATTGGCTTCTGCTGGGTACAAACACCGTAAAGCTGTACTAACTTCGGGTGTGTCAGTTTCCTGGGAGGGAAGTCATGCGTACATATAGTTACAACAGGAAAAGAAACCACCGTGGTATCAGCTGATGAGAGACCATTTTTTAAAATATATACATAAAAACAAAAAAAGGAAGCCAAAAGAACAGAGTCACTTACATCATCACTTTAGCTTCTTCTATAAAGTCCTCCTCACACATGGCGCCTTCCCTAATAGCTTTGATGGCTACTTTGTACTGGGCTCGCCATTTGCCAAGCCTCACCACTCCGAAGAGTCCGCTCCCCAATTCCCTCATGAAGGTCAGCTCTGAAGGGTTAATCTCCCATTTTTCTGTGAGGCAGAGGGGTAAAGTGATAAAAATTGATTAAGGAGAACAGAGCAGAGAGCACAGCAAGAGTCACTGGGCAACAAAGGAACTATAATTAAGGTCAATCTTAACAGGATGATACAATTTACTGGTGAAACAGAACTGACTTGCAACTCACATGGAAAGTGCACAAGGCGCTTTTCCAGGCTCTCAGGAGAACGCACTCTTTCTAAGCTGTCACCACAGAAGCCAGGGGAAGTGAGGCAGACGAGAAGATGCTGCATATAATAGGCTTTGAAAGTCTGAGGTACTTTAAAAACAACCTCCTCCTTTATTATTCTTATTCTTCCCCCTCGGGTGTTTTTTCTTTGTCAATTCCATCAAATTAAAAAGATTTAGTCTCGAATTTTTAAAAGGCTTTTTGCCTGAAGAAACAAAACCAATCAAGCTGGACACCTTTGGGATTCCCTCCATCTTTACTTTCTTGGGAGTACCAAAGAGGCTAATGAGAATCAAGAACAGCTCCGATTTATTTTAGAAGCAACATAATACTACTTCTTTTTGAATGCTAGAAAGGTTTTTTTCTAAATTATGAATAATGATGAAGGCAAAAAACCTAGGGTTACTTAGAGCTCTGGTATAATACTCTAAAAACTCATAGCATAGATTTATTTTTGTTAAACTCCAAAACCAGTTCTACTTCCTGTAATTCGAGACCTCTGAACTTGTCGTGTGATAACGAGTACTTTTCAGAGAAAATTATCCCATGCAACTACACAGTAAGAGTTACCATAGCTGAAACCTGCTGTGGTTGGGGCATTCTTCTCCTTTGCGCTGACTGGGTACCGCAATCTTGTGACAAGTCCTAAACAACAAAGAGTATTGCAGTCAAACTCATTCTCCATCATTCTGCATAGTAAAGCGCTAAATTAGAAACTCATTTATATTATTCATTTATTTTTTTCACTTACTGTTCATCCTCTGTGTGTACATACAACTCTATGCTAGCCAAAAATAGAGGGAGGGAGGGGGGCAGGTAAGAAGATGGTCCTACTCTCTGAGTATACAATTATATTTTTATAGAACATAAAATATAAATACACATATGCTTTTATTCATTCAATGTTTTCTTTTAAATAGTAGAGCTTATCAAGCACCAAGCTCGTCTATTCGCTTCTCAAACGTTTTAAAGGATGTCAAAAGATTTCTAAGGTTATCATTAATTTTTATTTCAAGTTCTTTTCCAATATGATATACAAGCCATGAAAGGGAATTACAGAAATGGTACTCGGAAAATTACAGTGATTCACCTGACATAACACAGTATTATTCATCTTATTAAAAAAAAAAATGGAATTTAAAATATCAATTGGGAATATCAACTACTGGAAATTAGTGAGGTACACTAAATACTTTAACCTAAGTTGTTTACCGCACTAAATAAGAAACAGCAGGTATCTCTCCTGTAAACATCCAGAGCACTCTACCACATGCCTCCTAATAATTTTAAATGAACATGTACTTCTCTGTCTCCTCCATCAGATAATAAGATCTGAGACAGAGAGATGATTAATGATTGTCTAGTCCACCATCATCTTCCAAGAATCTGCACAGTTCCTTGTATGCAGTAGGCACGTACTACATGTATATTAAACAAAATGAGATTATGGTATAGAACAAAATTTATATAAGAACGCAGAGAAAAGAAACAAGGAAATGTGAACATGGAAAAAGAAAATAACAAGAGAACAGAGATGAGAAAAAAATGAGGGGGAGGGGGAGGGGGCGGGGATAAATCAACTGTGAAATTACTTCCTCATATGTTAAATACAGACTTACCATATGACCTAGCAAATCCATTCTTAGGTAAACACCTGGGTCAAATAAAATAAAACATTCCCATGCCAAAACTTGTCACAAATACAAATATTCACAGCAACAGTATTACTGGCAGCCAAGATGTAGAAACAAAATGCCCATCAACCGATAAATGACAAACAAAAATCCATACAATGGATTATTACTCATCAATGAAAAGGAATGCAGAATTTATACATACTACGCATAGATGAATATCAAAAAGAAAAGCTAAGTTAAAAAAAAAAAAGTTACAAAATATCAGCCACCCTCTGTGGTTCAGGTGAAAGTTGTGGACCTGAGTTCGAGACCCATGGCTGGGACTGAGGTGGGAGGCAAACCAAAAAAACACATATTGGATGATTCCACTTACAAGAAAAACCCAAAATAGGCAAATCTAGATTAGTGGTTGCCTAGGGTTAGGCTGGTGAAACGGGGTGGGGACTGTAACTAATGGGTACATAATTTCCTTTCAGAATGATGAAAATGTACTTAACCTAGATTTATGGTGATGGTTGCCACCACTCCGTAAATACACTAGTGGCCGCTGAATTGTACACTTTTAAATGGGTGACCTTTATGTTGTTGAAATTATATCTCAATAGCCAGTCCTATCATTCTCTGAGAAAAGTGGACAGAGTCACAAATAGCAACAAGCTTTGCAAAAAGGAACCTTGGATAAAATTTTGGAAGTGCCTCTTCTGTGAATTGAATTAGGCACTTGGTCGTCTCCTATCTTTTCAGTCAAATGCTAGAAACTTTTCTATCACTCTGTGGAGCCTCAGTGGGCATAAATATAATTTGTTTTTACTTTTGATGGCTGAGTTGTTGGCGCAATGATAGCAGAGAGTCAGGAAGATGGAAAACTTGCCCGGTACAAGATTATTCTAGTCAGTAGAAGCCTATGTCACATCCCTAAAGCCTCTGGCAACACATCCTCTGGCAACTTCTACGACAACTCTGATACAGTGTAGCACTATTAAAGAAACAAGGTGCTCCATGACATTTTTAAAGATGGCAGCTTTATTTGGTACACTCATGACACGTGTAAGGACCACTGCAATGCGATTTTCTAGTGGGGAAGAGAGACTGGGTTCAACTCCAAATACAGCCTGGGCAGGAATTTATAATTTATAACCAAGGAGCAGGATGGGGGTCAGTGAATGAAAAACTTACCACAAGAAACATTAGGAGTAAGTGGGGGGTGGGTTCCTGATTAAACCCATGTAACATGATTCTTGCTTAAGGTCAGGGTGGGAAGTACCCTGGTGGAGCAATGGTTTGAGGTCAATTGCCTCCAAAGGAACAAGCCACATACTCCTGAATTTGAGCTCCGGACCTGGGGATGGGGTCTGGGGGTGGGGGAAAGCAACCAGTGTGTAACAACTAAATAAAAAATTAAATTAAAAAAAAAAAAAACAGGTAAATCAGGGTCATCAGACATCAGCTTGGGGATGGTAGAGGAGAAGGAGTCTAATCAGATGTTGAGATCAGGTATCAGAAATTGAGGTTAAGAGGTTCTGGTTAAATTGACGTAGTTTTTACAAGAAAGCACACAGGTGGGCCCATGAGATAGTTCAAGAGCCTGACAAAAAAATTTGCTTAGGTAAAGAAATTGTTAGTTACAAGCATATAAATCACAGGAATGTGAATATTTACCATACACCATTAGAATAACTCATGTTCTAAGGTCAAGTCAGAGATTTTTATGAGACCTGGTATTATTTCCAATTTTTTTGTGTGTGTATATCACTTTCATATATATTTACATATACATCATATACAATCACTTTTAATACAAAATCATTTCAATTAATCGCATTCTACAATGAACAACAAAATAAAACTGCTAAAGGAAGAATTCGTCACAATGTCTGCTCATTTTAATCACTACATCTACTTGAAACAGGATATAAGAACTCACCTGCAGCATTGTGTTTATGATACTCAATGATCTCAGCAATTGAATTAAATGCATGCTTTTCTGCCAGATAATACTTTTTGGGGGATGTTGTTGTTTCCTTTATATGATAATGTCTGAAACCTGAGGAACTTTCTCTATAACAGAAAACAAAATGTGTTAGAACCAAGTTGGGATAACATACCTTCACTCTTAAGATGTCTTCTATTAGGTAACATAAAGTTCCTAGACATGGCCCCTTCTATTCCCTGCACAAATCTTATTTGCTCTCCTCTTCTTAGTTTCACCTTTCATATTAAGAGGTAGACATTTTTAAAGTGGTCCCTAGTGAAAATACCTACCTGGTCCCTTCATGCAATTATAAAGAGGCCAACTCCACTTATCAACAGCTGAAAGTCTTAAAGTAACTATGCGCTATGACTGCCTTTTGTCTTTGCTGTTGGTGTAAACCTGCCGATGCCTAAAGGATTTACACCTTTAACACGGAATCAACTAGACTTACAGAAAATGTGTACATTCTATTTTGGAAATCTTTCTGAAACATAGTCCTCTTTTGCTAAAAACTGTTTTAAGGTACCTCTCTGCTATTCTGAAGATAAAGCTCAGATTCCTTGATTTAGACATGATCTGACTCCACTTTCACCTCTCAGCCTTTTGTCTCTCTACCCTTCACAGCAGCCCTCCCATTCCACAATCCAGCTGTCATGCACTTCAGTCAGTTCAAGCTCATCATATCCAGTCTCACCTCTGGGTATAGGCAGTTTCTGGGTCAGACATACTCTTCCTCTCCTTTCTCCAACTTTTTTTGCCTACTTCACATGTTAGGTCTCAGCTTGGATGCCATCAGACAATATAAATGACTACCTTTGATGTGCTTATGCTTGGGTTACGTACCCCAACACACACACACACACACACACACACACACACACACACACACACACACTCACACACACACAAACCACATATACCATAGCACTTATTCACTCACTACCATCACTGCCTGGTTGCTTGTCTGAAGACCCCACTAAGCTACTGGAGGGCAGGATCTGTGCCTACTTTGGTCACTGTTGTAGTCTTAATATTTAGCACAGTGCACAGTATTTAATTGCTGAATGTTACTAAAGTTTCTATAACCACTCTCAACAAACACATATCTGGAAAACTATAAGAAAAATTAATGAAAATATGAATATGAAGAATAGCATAGACTTTAGAAATCAAATTTGTTTTCTTAATGCTGAAATATAGCATATTTTTAAAAAATGAGGAATCAATGCAAACTATATAGGAACTTCAAGAAAAATTCTAAACTAGAAAAAAAAGTATGATTACTTACCCCCCAAATTTTGTATAAAGGGAGACTGTGTACATGCCTGGTTGACTGGAATCCCTTACCATAAAACCACCTTCTTTATCCTAAAATCCAAGGTAAAAAAGTATTTTCAGTTCATTATCAAATACCAATGTCATGGAAAAGATGCAAGAAGTCAGTCTTATGATTTCATGATTACTATCACTTTGCCTAGAAATCTGCTTTGGAGAAGCATAATTTACCAGTGGGGTGCATAGGTATGACTTTCTACTTCATCTTACTGAGTCATGGGATTAGTTAAAGAAAGCACACTCAAAATACCTCACAATCGCAAATCTGCACACACATAGTGTGATATAGTTCACCAAAATAGTCTTTCATATCCTTTCTAGAACTGAGAGACAATTTTGCAATTCCTTTAAGTCCGGGATATATGGGGAAGCAGTTACTCACAAATGTATTTCTTAATATATAAATAGATATTTTTCATTTAATATATTTTTCATAATTGCTTAGAATCCTGACTCAATATCATCTTCTATCCACATAGCATTTTTTTCCTGTAAATTATCTCAGTGCTTGTTAAAATAACCTTTAAAAAAAATCCTTAATTCCCCTGGAAGTCAGTGTTAGATAATGCTACTTACAAAAGGAGAGATGAAGACATAAGTAAATTTGTTGGAGAAAACTAAAAGGCAGAAACAATACTGAATAATGAAAGGATAACTCCTCATCAGATTCCAAGCTAAAGAGAAAGAAATGGGAACTACGAACCTCAGATACCTCTCCACCAGTAACACCACAATTTCTAGCACTGAATTGCTTCAAGGTAAAAAGCATGAAAAATAAGCTGCATTCTTATTCTTAAGAAAAACAGTGGAATTAGAGTCTCACAAATAAGTCTGATAAGACAATTAAGGACAATGATTATAATAGTTCATTGATCCATAAAAGTATAACAGCTATCACATATTAATGAGCACTTACTATTTTAATATGTTCTAATAAATGGATTGACTTAATCCTCCAAACAATCCTATAAGGTAGGTACTACTGCTTTCCCTGCTTTACTTCACAGTAGGGGAATGGAGCACAGAAAAGCTGGGTGACAGGCCTCAGGTGACACATCTGGCAAGGAGCAAGGCCAGGATTTAGACCCAAGGCCTTCTAGCTAACCGCTCAGCTACAGCAGGCTGTCGTTATAGGGTCGCCAGGGAGGCATGCGAGAATCCTGTGGGGGAATAGGCAGGGTTATGTGTAATTTGAATCAAGCAAAGTCACCTGCTAGTTCTTAACATGAACTCTGAGTGCCCAACAAAACCTTGACAAGTGGTAACACGCAGGAGATAAAATGAGAAAGCATTGGTTTAAAAGATTGGAAGCTGTTACTAAATAGAAAAACTAGGTCATAAATGCAGAGAATTGCAGCAATCACCTTCTAATCCAATCTCTTCATTTTATAGAAGCAAAAGCAGACTCAGTTCTCCTTATTCAATTCACTGTCGTTTCCTCTATGCTACCTTTGATTCTTACGTTTTATTTTTGCAAAATTGCAAGAATTTTGGCATGTTTATTTCTAAAGGCAGTCAGATATTTTATTAAAATGTCATTTATGCAACATATAATATAAATTATTGTAAAACAAACTACTTCAAGCAAATAGGAAAAACACAAGTACTTAAACCAAGGCAGCAAACAATAAATCAGCAAGAAGGCAAGCTTAAAAAATGTTATCTATGTGTATGCCCAGTATTACCTATTGTTATGGTTTAAGGTTTCCCCTTCAAAAAAGTTATGTTGAAAATCTAATACTCAGTACTTCAGAACGTGAACTTATTTGGAGATTTATAGAGGAAATCTGTTAAAATGAGGACATTAGGTTAGGTTTGAATCCAGTATGACTGGTGTGGTCTGAACGGGAAATGTGAACACAGAGACTGACATGAAGAGACAAGACACTGTGAAGACAGAGGGAGAAGGGAGCCGTCTGAGCCAAGGAGAGATGCCTGGAATGGGTCCTTTTCTCAGAAAGGACAAACCCTGCTGATGCCTGGATTTCAGAATTCTGACTTCCAGAACCAGGAAACATTATATTTCTGCTGTTTAAGCCACTCAGTTTGTGGTACTTTGTTACAACAGCCTTACCAGACCAACACAGACACTGTAAAACGATTTTCTGTAGAACAGAAGCAGTATCCACTATGCCAATCTACCCCAACAAGGGGATGGTCCAAGGCCTGTATAGCAAAGCTCTCCTACTGTCCCTGCTTCCTTCTGATTTTGCAAAATTGGTGAGGGTATGAACTCACTCTTTTTTAAAAGTGGATACCCTCTGAAGCAAAATTTTAGGAACTTCTGAGAAGGGTCAGCACTACAAGTACTCCTCCTAACAGGTTGGTTTACAGCACAATCCATGCTGGAATTCCTGAATGCCTGCAGCGGGTTCTCAGTCATGAGCAAAAACTAGACCTCTTTTCAAGATGGCTGTCAATAACTGACAAAGGAGCATACTTGGATGAGAAGCATACAAAGGACTGTGGCACAGATGACATGCAAGTGTGTTAAATTTACTGAAAGGTCTATGCCTTTAAACACTAAGGCAAATATTCAATGGCTAAGCAGAACTTAATGCTATTTAAAAGGAAAAATTGTTCAAATTTGACCACTATTTGGTGATGTATACTTACTATAAAATGGGATTTCTATGCTATGTAAAAACAGATTATGCTAGTACAACACAAAGCGTAGAATGTAATATATATGCATATATACATATATATTACAGTCTATGACTCACACAGCCCTCGAACAAATAGATAAAAAGAAGTGGATTTAGACACAAAGTGTGGTTATGTTTATTATGAATGAAGTACTACCGTCACCAAGGCAACAGGTAGAAAAATCACTTCTTTGTAAAGAAATTCAAGAAGAGACATCTGCTAAGAATTTGACCAGTAACAAGTACGAAAAAATTGGTCATTTTCCCTTTCATTCTTTTTACTTATAAAATGGAATGTCTTGGACTGGCAAATAGAGTGACGCACATTCTTGAAAAAGGAAAAGGCTAACGATGTACATTACCAAATGTACTCTCTTAAAAAATGATTCCGCAGGGAGCTCAAATGTGCCTGTTTTTGAGGAGCGGGGGCAGGGGTATTGCACCCCATTTTCTGTCAGTCACATTCCCAGACTAAGCAGAAATATTTATGGGACAACAGAGAGGCCTTTTCGAAGGAACTGATTCAACTAGGAGGTTCATCCCCTTACTCTTCCCCCTTCCTGCTCCTTGCTGGTAGAATGCACATGTGATGGCTGAGGCTTCAGAAACTAGTCTTCCACCATGAGGTAACCTTGATGAGAAAGCAGGAGGACAGGAGGAGCTGGATTGTCTATCTCAAATTCTTCTACGTGAGAAAAAAAAACACTGCTGAAAAAAATAATAAATTAAAGACATTTCTAACAAAACGTGCACTTATAGTATTTTTTAGGCTTTAGAAACAGGGGTATGTGGAACTCCTTATCAGGGATCCATTGCAATTCATTTTTGCTGAGATCAAACTCATGAAACAAGGACAAACACTCACCTCACTCCTGAGCAGCTGCTCGGCTTTGCTTCTATTCATATTTCTGCAGTACCATCTGAACGGAAAACAAAAACAAATGAAAGCCTCGGGATTTAAAGTTATTCTTTATTCTTTGTGAATTAACAAGTCAATAACGAATAAAATAAATAAGTACTGGAGAGCATTATTGATTTAAATAATACAGACAAACACTAGCAACATTCTGATGTATAAAAGTCTTCCAGGCTTTTTTCATCCATACTTTGAAGAAAACACATATGTATACTTACATTAAAATATTTTTATTAAAGTGGTATCAAGCAGTATTTGCTATATCATAATCTGAATTCTTCATATAATAGTACTTAAACAGTATACAAAGAGTTCTATTCATCACGGTGTGAATTGCCATAATTTAAGAAATTCTTCATTATTTAACATAAAAACCATTATTATCATAACAAGAAACAAGTTCACCCCACAGACTCAAACACAGAGGAAATGTCACTTTATATGGATGTATCTGATTCAAATTGAGTCAGAATCCCAAGCCCAGCTCCTACCAACATGTGGTAGATTTCATCTCAACTCATTTTGATGTCTCTACCATTGAATCCCACAAAGGTCCCACAGGTCAAAATAAGCAGAAAAAGAGACCAGGCATCCCGGGCCTTCCAGAATCATTGGTGCTAGCACAGCACCAAGCCTTGGTGGGCATGCAGGACTCTCCTTAGAAATATCCTCCCACCAGCCCCTCTGGGGTCTTCCTCCTATATTGTGTTCACCCATGTTACCCTCAGAGCTGCTGCCCTCCCCAGCCTCCCCAGCAAAATCTCCCCAGGAGACTGGAAGTCAGTCAAGCAAAGAACAAGAGCACAGACATTTTCTGGCCTTCAGTTTTAACTTTTTTAGCGGGGAGAGGGCAGGATGTAGGGGGATCTTAGAAGCTGCTTAGTGGACAAGGAACTCCCTACCACAGTCATAATTCCTGAGATTTCATTTTGTAAAATCAGTGTGGCCTCTGTGAACATCTGAAGTTTTCACTCCAGGCTCAGCCTTTTATTTAAAAAAAAAAAAAAAATCTAACAGTGCCTGCTTTGGGCCCCAAAAAGATTCTCAATAAGTGAACACAAAGGTCTTTCCAGATTGAAGAAAGGCAACTTAAAAGAATATAAAATCTCTGTCTGTTTTCTTTCATGTAGATGTAGCGACCAAACATAAGTATTACTATCTCAATACAAGCAAATGACTTATTTTATTTGGAATCTGAGGTGATTAGCCAGATCCTAGAATCATGGCTATTAAGAGCTCACTGATGTGGACCCCACTTTATAAAATGAGACGAAATTCAATGAATTTCAGCTCTCATCAACCCATTTCTGAATGCAATTGAGAAACATAATACATGAAGAAAACAGAAAGGATTCTGTCCCTAAAGCTTTTCCACTGATAAAAAAAATTTGCTAGGATGCCAAAAAGAGTCAAAAAATGAATTAAGGAAAGATAACTGGAGCTCTCACTATGCATTATAAGCCAAGAGGCTCTGAAAGACTGGAAAAAATTCTCTTCATAACAAAGGTCCAACATCAGATCTTCATGGTGACAGGAAGCAACAGGGTCATTTAGTGTCACGTTCAGATCCAAGAAATCAGTAACGCAGCCATAGCTCTCGAGAGGAAATTAGCTGAGGAAACTCAAAGAAAGAAATCAGTCTTTTCATCAGTTAGTAATTCAAGCTGCTCGAAAGGTTAAAGCAAACAAGAGGGGGAAAAAAACCAACACAAAAGAGGATCCTGTTCCAAGAGTCCTTTCTATGGTATTTGCAGAGTTCCCAGAAAGGATGTTTCCTTCCCTAGGACCTTGAATAGTAGAACAAGGAGGAAGGAGTGATGAACGAATAAACA
Organism: Solenodon paradoxus; assembly: GCA_004363575.1. Classification (NCBI taxonomy): domain Eukaryota; kingdom Metazoa; phylum Chordata; class Mammalia; order Eulipotyphla; family Solenodontidae; genus Solenodon; species Solenodon paradoxus. The sequence goes on along the minus strand of RJWH01001612.1, from coordinate 10,304 downwards.
GGTGAATCAAGCTAGTGGAGGGCATTTCCTCTGGTTCTTTGTGGCTTCTCTCCTTCTATGTTACCTAAACTAGAGAGGCTCTGCTCTGCTCCATTCATCCTGCCGGGAAAAGCTATTCGCACAAGCGCCATGTGCAGGAGCCCACGTGTGAGCAGAGACTGCCTCACGAATACCCTCAGAAGCTTGACAGAGAAATGCCTTGTTACAGGTTAGTGCCTCTTGATGAAGCAAAGAGTGTGCATGATTCACAGGTAATTTGTCATAAAGTGCTTAATTATCCAGACCCTAATATAAATGACTTTTTCAGATTGGTGAGTCATTTCAAAACATTCCAGGGGAACGGGACTTCCTAGTGATATCTGAATGGAAGCAAAGAGGAGGTTGAGGACATGCAGTCTTTTCTGTCAAGTTCAATCTTGGTCAAGTTCTTGGGGAGGACAGAAAGAGTAAATCATAAAAAAAGAAGACAACAGGCATCAATGAATGAAAGAGAAAACAATTAACCAACCAGTTATAAATCTTTACCCATTCTCTAATTTAGCCCTCACCTCCTATGCCATCCACTCAAAGCTTTTATCCCAGGGCCCTTTGTCTCCCTTTAACATCTTTCTATCAAGAACACCTTCTTACTGACCATCACAATAAACTCATTTTGCAGCGTTTCCTTTGATCCTCTCCTCCCCAAACTGTGACTAGCCTGTGGAGTGGAGCATTAGGTTGCTGATGACCTAGGCGCTACCAGCCTGGCAATCCTGAGTTCAGCTCAGTGGGCAACCTGATGCCTGGCATTCCTCCTAGGCCCAAGCAAACAGCAGAAGAACTCTGGATTCAACAACCTCAAAGAAGGCTTTTCAAGCCTGGGGTCATTTCAGGTGTGTTATGGGATGGGCTGCAGCAAAAGCAAAATAAACCACGGAGTAGGAAGACAAAGAAGAGGGGACTCTGCACACATGGAGAGCAGGTTTTCCTGATTCACCTGGTGAGCACGTTATGTGGCCATGTGGAATCCCTGGCCTCTTGGCCAACTGCTGATGGGACTCCCACACCAGAGAACAAACACAGCAAGTCACTGAGTCAGAGAGGAGGAGACGAGTCCCACAGGAGAGAAAACTTCCAAACTAAGATGTAGTCCCAAAAAACTCATGGCAATGAATCATCAACTTCAAATAATCCTTATGTGTAATTCCATGAATCACAGGGGAATTCTCACATGTAGATAAAAATTACCTAGTTTCCAAGCCCACCCCTCCCCAAATCAAGAGTTCTCAATTCGATCACTTTAGAACCAAGGTCAACATCTTCCTGAATTCTAAGATTCTGCTCTACGTCCCTAAAATTGAAGAACAGAAACACTCTTGTTTACATCTATTTTTTAGTATCTCCACCTACTCATAAGACTTTGCGGGATCACAACACTGAATGCTGTCACTTTTGAACCTATTAATTCTTTCTAGATTTCTAAGGTTCCCTCATGTTACAGGAAGTGACAGACAGCGGAAACAGGTTTTTGGCAGTGGTGGTGCTGTCTTTAAGGAAGTGAGTGGAAGCATCAGTACACCCCCTCAAAATCACCACAAGAGTATTTAAGCTCTGGCCACATACATCAAGAGTCTTAACATGTCCATCATAGCCTTTTTGCCTAGTATGTCTATTTTTAGAGTTCTAGATAAGATAATAATTAAGAAGAGGTTATCCCATCATTTTAACATCTAAAAGATACCTAAAACAATGTAATGCTACACATATAAGGCAATGATTATATCTATTACTGAGGATTCATGTGCCACATGCCTGGTTACATCCCCCAAGGCTTAGCATAGTGCCTGATACATACGAAGAGCTCAGTAAATATTTGAAGAATTTGTGACTGAATGAAATGCAATGAAATAAAATGCTTCTGAAGAATAATGGCATGAGAAAATACATTCATTCTCAAGTGGAATACACAAGATATGAAAACATATATAGCACGATCCTATTTTTTTTTTCGAAATAGTAAAAATGGTTGAAAGAAAACATACTAATGTTGACAGAAGTCATCTTTAGTTGATTTATGAGTAACTTTTCTTATTAACATTTTTCAAGTTTTAAAAATAATAATCATGTGTTGGTATCATAGTTGAAACATCTGGTAAACTGTATTCCAGTTTCCTCAACGAATAAATAATGATCTGTATTTTAAAGTTAACTAAGCTACGATCTTTAAAAAAAAATAATCAATTTAACTGTATTGCTTCTATAACTCCATGCACATGTAATAACTTCAGGGAAAGTGTATTATAAAAACAAATTCTCACATTTTTTTACCGCACTGGACAACTGAATTCAGGCTATATTAGTGTTGTCTTCTAGAGAGGATAAAAGATAGCCAGTAATTTCTAAAATGCCTCACATAATTAGAAAAATAACATTTTCTGGTTTTTCCATACTCACAAAATAACATTTAACTTACTCATATTGATCTAAGTTGTTCGATTTCTTTCCTGTTACATAATTACTTGGGATATAACCTTCACTCCTAGAAATAAGAAAAACAGTTTAGGTAAGCTGACATTGATTACAAAGAAGTTATTAAAATAAAAATATCGCCTTTCGCAAATAAAGTATAATACTGCCAAAAACTTCCATGAGAAGCTGATTTCCAATAAGGTGTGCTTGTGAAGGTGGGGGATAAACCACATTTCACTTACCAGCTTATCAGCTTGATTATAACTTCTACAGATTTAGACATGTGATGAATCAGCTTTCATTTGTACTCTTTTTTTTCCAGGCCCAAAAATGTTAAGGGGAAGTTTATAGGTTATATATTTGTTAAGTATTGTTAATAACAAGAATTACATGACAGCTGTTTTTAAAAAAGCCTTTAGCAATTAGATGCAAGAGTGAAATGACAAGATGGCAGAAATTTACTTTTTAATATTCTAGAAAAAGCAATTGGGAAGATAGGTAAATCAAGACTGGCAAAATATTGGTAATTTTTTAAGTCAAGTTACAAGAGACTCCATTTTACTATTATGTATTTCTGTGGATGTTTGAGCTTATTACAGGAGATATGAAAAAAAAACATTCTTCCACAGTGTGTGGCATACAGAAGCAGTGACAACCCGCTTGTAAACATAGACTAAAAGGTTAAAAGTTCCAGGAAGGTAACAACATACAGCAAACCAGCACTCAGTATGTGCAACTGAAAAGTGAACAGAAAAGAAGAACCCTGCCTAATCCAGAGGCTTCCACTGTTTCTCCAGAAGTGGACTGAGGAATAGAAAACTGGCATTGGGGGAGGGACAGGGAGGTGAGAAGGTCAGCTCAGAGGAAGAGTGTGCTTTGGCCAAGACAAAAAATCCACCCTTTCTTATCCATGGAAACTCAGGATATAGATTATATTCTGAGGTAAGAAAAGGATATAAGGTTTTCTTTCTTTTTGTTTATTTTAATTAATTTTACTGAAAATACACTGCATCATAACATTATATAGGTGTGCATCAAAATCACCATCTATATATAACACAGTACATTGTTAATCATCACCCATTCAGTTGAGTTTTCTTAATGAAACCTAAAAGATACTGATCCCTATGTTTATCTATGTTTATCCATTATTTGCCAATAAAGGTTGAAAAGTCAACTGTTCCCTTGAAATCCTAAATTGCCTCATAAAAACTATGATTGCTTTTCTCATTTCTTGCAGGTGTATGTATGTAGGCATCTTATGTATACATACATATACTCTCTCATTCGTATTCTCCCTTTCTTCTAAGAAAATCTAGGATTATTCACTTACCCCTGGGGATAAAAACATAAATTGCCATTTCCCCCAAGGTCAAAATAATCCATTGAAACTTACTATAGATGAGAATGAGACCAGCGTAATGTATTCTAAATTTTGGAAAGCAGCTGATCCATTTACATTTATCGAGTCACTACTAAGAATACACTGTGCTACTGCAAAGTAGATAATAAGTACTTTTATGGCGTCTGAACTAGTCTCATTACACGATACTTACAGATGATCCTCTTCTCACTCAGCACTTAACTCTCCCTTTCCACCAACTGTGTGTCATACACAGAGAGGTATACTCACCCATATTTATCTCTTGCTCTCCACCAATGAACGTCATTCTTTTCTAATATGACATATTCCTGACCTCTCTCTAATCTGAGATCATGTGCTTCTGTCGCCTGGAAATCATACATAGCCACAACTATTTCTTCACCATCATCTTCTTCTTCAGGTGGAATTGGTGGGGGAGGCCTTCTCTAAGAAAAAGGAGACAACGTGAAAGATGAGTCTGCTCTCTGAAATGGAGTGTGAAGTAAAAACTCTAAATGACTCACAGATCACCACAGAATAAAGCAGAAACTTCAAGTTCACCTGATAGAATCTGGTGAAGCATCCCTCCTCCCCATAAATCTGAAGGTGTTTGATGCCACTGTACCTCTCCTGGGTTTCAGAATATAGCAGAGGAGAAGAAGTTATCTTTAGAGATTAAAGACAGTGTCCAGGCAAGCTTTCCAGAGAGAGCTGAGGGTACTGTGTGGAAACCAGGAGGACTGAAGATACATTATTGTGCCTGCAATGGTGGCGACACTCTATGGAGAGAAGTCTTTTTATCAGGTCTCCTTCCAGTCAAAGGATTTGTACTCCTTTGTGCCTATTATGCTCAAGGCACAAGTACTGAACATACTTTTTCACATTTATTCTTAATACTGATCCCATGAATTGAAGTAATGATGTAAGGAACCTACCCAGCATCACTTATTTTAGATTCACATTGACTTGGGGGCTATCTGGGTCTAAAGTACATGTGTTTTCCACCATGCCCAACTCTTCAAAGGCATGGCATTATATCGCTGAAGTCATGCCCTTGTCATAATATTGTGGTCCAAAGACTAAAACATTCTTTTACATTTCCACATCTCTTCTAGAATTTTCTAAGCCAAAGCACAGGCAAAAAGTCAGATGACAACAGGACCCCCAAAGATAATATCTGATACAATTAAATTCACATTATTTGGCACCAAGAAAAAATCAAATAAGCCACAGCATATATGTTTCTGATATTATCCTTGGAGGGAAAAGTATCACATGAATAAAAATAAAATAGCGAATAAACTGCAAATTCTTCCCTAAGTTAAAGACCACCTACCTTTTTTCTCTCTGGCGCAGGAGGTAGTACTTTTCTTATGCCTGAAAATGACAACAAAATAGGTCAAAATGTGATTTGCCCATGCTCAACAAAGATAAGGTATTCACAGGTTAAAAGAAAAGTGAGAATTAACACATCAACAGGAAGTCCACTCTGACTCTCTCACTCTGGTTCATGTTACTTGTATCACTATTTTAGAAGGTAATTTTTTAAAATTCTATTAAAGTCGATTTATATTTCTGCCTTCTGTAGAGACTGTAAGTGCCACTATAAGTCACTATAAGTTCCTCTATAAGGGACAGAGGCCATGTCTTATTCTTTATATCCCGCCGCACATGGAATATTAACTGGGCACCCAACAGCACTTACTTAGATGATAAATGGAATAATGGCAATACTGAGAGTTCAACAAGTTCTGGAAGTTTGTCTCTTCTTCAACAGATAGTCTATTGTTCTGGAGTTTTCACTGGGATCATGGCCTGTATTTCCCAGTAGGTGTGATTATGGAACCAAATTCTAATTAATAGGGTGTGCTATTTTCAGACCTTTCCCATAAAAGCACTTCCTGTGGGCCTCCTGAGCCTCTTTCCCCCTTCCTGAAGCTAGGAAACAAGTCTGCAAGAGCTTGGGAACCAGGTACAGTGCCACCCTACCAGCCAAACGTCACTATTGGATTATTCCATGAGACTAAAACAAACTTCTCTCTAGTTTCCATCACTAGAACCTTAGGGTTTCTCTTTATAGTAGTTTAGATTGTACACAACTTGTACCAAGTCTTGAGAAACTGGAAAACAGTCAACAACGATAGCCCTGGGAATTTGGAACTGCCTCTTAAATGTGCTCAATGAATGCCAGGACACCTCAAGAGAATCATTATACTAGGACACACAGAACTCAGGAAGGTCCTATGATCTGGCCTCCTGCATGATGTATCATCCTGCAAATGGCCATTCTGCTCACATAGAGAAGCTTTATCCATTCTGAGAGACACCAGGAGAATCCTGCATAGTGCCCACAGGAAAAAAGAGGTCCAGTAGACTGAATCATTATATGGGTAATCTTACCGCACTATCAATTTTCAATCTCTACTTATGTTTAGTTTATAAGTAAGAGTCACTCTTATTTCCAGGACTTGTAAGATTGTTAGATATCAAAATGAGAATAGTCCTACTCAGATGGTGGACATACTGCTTAGATGAGCTTTCTAGTCACACATATGAGAAGGGTTTATTTGCTGAAGAATGTATAAATATTAATGTGAAAAAAAGCTACCCCCATCTTAACTACACACAAAAATCAACTGGAAATGGATTAGACTTAAACATAGACCCACAACTAGAAAACTCCTACAAGAAAGCAGAGGTGAGCTCCTTGACACTAGTCTCACTCCAAAAGCAAATATAACAGAAGCAAAACATGAGACTATATCAAACTAAAAAGCTTCTTCTCAGCAAAGGAATCATCTACAAAATGAAAGGCAACCCATGGAAGGGAAGAAAATATTTGCAAACCACATATCTGATATGGATTTAATATGTAAAGTAGACAAGAACTCATATCTCAATAGCAAAAACACCAAATAACTCTACTGAAAATGGGTGACATTCTTCCAAAGGCATGTAAATGACCAACAGACACATGAAAAGGTGCTGAGCATAACCAAGAGATACAAATTAAAACGAGATACTACCTTGCACCTTTTAGGATGGCTATTATCAAAAACATGAGAGGTAACAAAAGCTGGTGAGGATATAGAGGAAAGGGAACCCTGCACATTGATGGTGGGAATATAAACTGGTAAAGCCACCATGAAAAATGGTGGCATTTCAACATGAAATTTAAAATACAGCTACTGGGTAGGCAAGATATTTGTAAATCTACTGTGCTATATGTAAATGTAAAAATACTATTACATAGCCCTCAAAACAAGTTAATGTCAAAATGCAACATCCTGGGGTGTGCCCTGGTGGCCCAGTGGTCTAGCACACCTGGGAGCAGTTGCACATACATCCAAGGTCCAGGGTTCAAGACCCAGGGCCCGGTGAACAACAAACAAGAACAACTAAATAAAATTAAATAAAGCTCTTTCTCGCCTTCTCTCTTCCTTCCTATTTGCCTACTCACCTTCATTCCCGCCTGTACCTACAATATCCCCTCAAAAAAAAAAAAAAAAAAAATACAACTACTATATGATTCTACTTCAATGATTCAGCAATTCTACTTCAAGGCATATACACAAGGAAACAAAATCAGACTGTGACAAGATGGCTGTACTTCATGTTCACAGAACATTTATGCACAATAACCAAGATATGGAAATAATCTTAAGTGCCCATCAGAAGTAGATAAAGAAAATTTAATACATATACACAATAGAATATTATTCAGCTTTGAAAATGGGGTAGTGGTGGAAATCCTGTCATTCACAGCAACATGGATGAAACTGGAGGCATTAAGCACAGTGAAATAAGCCAGAAAGACAAACACCACCTAGTATCACTTATATAAGGAACCCTTAAAAAAGAAAAAAAGTCAAACTCATAGAAACAGAGGGTGAAATGGTGGTTTCCATGGGCTGGAGGAGGAAAAATTAAGCATTTGGTAAAAGGGTACAAGCTTTCAGCTGTATGATAAATAAGGCCTGATAATCTAATGTAAAACATAGTACCTATAATTGATAACACTGCTATGTATAATTGAAATCTATTAGAATAAAACTTAAGTATCCTCACATACAAAAAGAACAGGTAAATGTGAAGTGATGGATGTGTTAACTCAATGGGGGGAATCCTTTCACATGAAAATCATCATACACTTTAAATAGCTTACAATTTTGCCCAGTATGCCTCAATAAAACTGGGAAAAATAAAGAAAAGCTAATGATGATACCACATAAGGTTCATACTTCTAAGAGTCACTTTTTAGCGGGCTTCCATATTGTAATACAAACTCCTGAAAAATAAATCTTTTGATTCCAGGAGGTGTTCTCACTGCTAACTGAACTATTTTTATCAAATACACCTACCTTCCATTTATGCTGTACTAAAAAGCATACAGACCATATACAACCAAAATCAAAATCATGTCACCCTCTTGCTATCACGGCACAAAATAATTATGGAATAAAATGAATACTTACTACTCTCAAAAAGGTTGTATTTTTCACATCCAGGTGCTAATTTTTCAGTTTGTCTGCAGCACTGATAACTCCCATCTGCCCAGAATTTAGGATGATACTTAATCATAATATTATTGTTGTTCTTTATTTCTATAATTCACAGACACACATTTGATGATTAGTGAAAGAAAACAGATGCCACAGAATGTTTCCTAAGTAACATTGTCAATCATGCTTTATATCCTGGATGTCGTGTTTATGATGAGAATTCCCTCAAAACATCATACAGCACAGCATTCAAAGAGCCACAGGGTTCTTTTCTGTGTCGTTTCACTATCCAGAAGGGGCCTCTGCTGCACTGTGATGGGTGAACACAAAGGTCAGCCCTCCGTCACTGTGCAGGAGCGAGAAGGCTCGCGCAGGACAATGCATGTAAACCCTTTGTGCACACATCCACCCTCCACAGCAAATATTAACTACAGAGGCAAGTCCTTAGAAAACATCAGATCCTGTTATCATAAAAGCCCAGTGCTTTATTATCTTCAAACGCATCACACATTAAATGAAAGCATGCTTTTTTCAAAAACTATGCCACTAGCAGGAATCGGGTTTTTAAAAAGGAAGTTATCTTCAGTGTGACCACTCACAGTAACAGAACGTCCTTGGAAACACGTATTGTAGACCCAGAGATTGTAAGCGCAGGATTGAGGAGCTATATTTTTTGTTTTAGCAATAGGAATATTACATCCTAAAATTATGTGCAGGTTAATATTTCATTTTATTAATTTTACCTTCTTTTAACTTCTTCACCCACCGGTCTCTGCTTTGTGCACTAGGTGCAAAAATGTAAAGTGTGTTAGCATCATAAACAACCTAAAATAAAATAAAATGGAATAGGTGAGAAGTTCTTAGACACAGCACCTGGGAGCAGCCCAAGCCCTTGGTACCACAGGCACCAATGAATGATTCTGAAATGACTAATAATGAATGACTAGTGAATTAAGGCCCAAAGAACCTCGGTTCCTTTCTTAGAAAACCAAACCTATTTCTTCAAGTTTGAGTGGGACACACACTTTGAAAACAACTGTGTTTCTATAGACTAAAAATATATATATATACAGAGGCTAGGACACTACATTAATCTCATTATTTCTTGCAACTAATAAACTAAAGTTCCTTAGGTAAATTTGATATAACAGGGATTAGTCCAACCCAGTATTCTTCTGAATAATATTTTGGATGAGTGGATTACTCTTTCATTATTGCTCTGAAAAGAGAAACAAGAAAACTGAAAATGAAAAACAGACAAAAAAGAAAACATACACAAAGAAATCACCACAAAAGACAACCAAAAAAATCACTCCTACACTTTCCCTTTATTACCATAAATAAATGCAGTAGCTAAGTTTATTGAATGTTTTTCATAGTATACCACCTCTATTACCAGAATAAAAATATAACACTTTTATACCCAGTAGCTGCCTTTCTGTTTTTCATTAAAACTTCTTGATGTAGCTGACATATGCTCCATTTTTAAAAAATAGTATGTTATTGAGGTATCTTTGGTTTACAAATTAATATAAATTCTTATGTGCCATTCCTCAAATATGTCAACACATCCTGCCCTCCACCAAATTACAAATACCGAATATTGACTATCCAAATCTATGCTGCGAACTTTACAGACATTAACTCAATTAGTACTCTCATCAAGGTATTGGCATTTCCATTTTTAGAGGAAATGAAGGCCTATCCACAAGTGCTCTACTCTGCAGACCTCCTGGAGGTACTATTCACATGGAATACACTGGAAATGGTGCCCCTCAGTTTGTACTGTGTAAGCTGCCCACCATCATTTGGCTGGTAATCCAAAAGCCAGAATTCTGACTCCAGGGTCCAAATTTTTAACCAAAGTGCCTCTTTTAGACTAACTCGGGGGACAATCAAACTGTTTTATTCTTAATATTATATTATTAATAATAAAAATTAAGCCCTAAAAACTAACCCAAGAATTTTGTCTTCAGTCTGTCATTTTACCC
>RJWH01001611.1:200973-343973 GCA_004363575.1 Solenodon paradoxus | reverse complement strand
GAGGGAATTCTTGCATAAAGAAATAGGGAAGAAGCCAGATGGGCTGGGAGTGTCATCAGATTGTCATCAGGATCAGATAAGCCTGATCCTGAGCAAAGGAGAGGGAGGGAAAGCAAGTGGAAGTGTGTTAGACTGTGTAATTGTCAAAAAAGTTTGCAAAGTCATAGGGCATCACTTGAATGAAAGCTGCCTACTAAGGAATCCCGTGTCTTCCAGGAAGGGTCTTTATTATATCCCTGCCATGCTAGGTCACTGGTGGGAATGGGCTACTGTGAATGAGCCGCTGCAGACCTATGTCCATTGCTTTTCCTGATGGAAGTCTCGAGGCACATCCTCATGGCCTCCAGGTGGGGGCGCTCTGCAGCACCTATATCCCAGCTCTCAAGGAATTGGAGACAGGCTCCAGATGGTTAGTCCTGGCCACATAGCCTCAAATAATAGCAGAGAGATCTGAAATCCCAATGACAGTATTTTTGGTGATGCAAGAGCAATTGAACACGAGTATCTGCATCATCTGTTCACTGAACATCAGTTTTAAGTTTTGTTAAATTCTTCGTGGGCTGGTCCCAGTTTTATGTTAGGTGAAGAGTCATTCAAACACAAGATACACCCTGAATCTGTAACGCAAGCAAGGCTCCACCAAGTTTGCTTCCTGTTCTTTTTTTCACAATAAAAGCAAGAGACACATTTACTCTGAAATGAATGGATTCTTGGTTGATTTAAGATGATCCCGCTTTCTAAATATGCTAGCTCGAATTCATGCAGGGCTTAGTGGAGCAGAAGAAAAGCCACTGCAGATCCTGGCAAGGAATCCTCGCTACCCGCAGAGCAGACCAGCAACAGATTTCACCCAGAGGCAGATACTTACGGGGAGCACCTTCTGCCATCTCGATGGCGGTGATTCCCAAAGACCACAAGTCACTCTGAAAAAGACGAAGACACAGACACATGCACAAATTCAGTCAACAAAGGATAATTTGGTTAAACCTGGTAATTGCTTCAGAACTGCCTGTGGGAAAACCATTCAGTCCTGTTTTTACAAACCTATTTTGCTCACTATGCTGAAAATAGGAAGAGTCTCATTCACTTTTCATTGGCAAAACCTTTTGTGATGCCTGATGCATATTGAGTTTTCAATAAATACATGAGAAATGCATGTAAGGTTTTAAAAATTAATTTATCATCACTAAAATTTATCTACTGATTGAACTTTAAGAAACTGCTGCTATTCAACTGTGCTAACATCTTTATTGAGCTATAATTATCATAGAATAAACTTGGCATATTTAAAATGCACCATTTGATAAGGTTTGTGTATACACCTGTGAAACCATCATCAAAATTAAGAGTAAATATATTCCTTATCCTCCAAAGGACCCACTTGATATTTTGTAATCTCTCCCTCCTACCTTCCTTTCTCAACCTCAGTTTGTGTTCCAAGGCAATCACTGACCTACATTCTGTCAAAATGGATTAGTTTGCATCTTCCAAAGTTTTATAGAAATGAAAACATCAAGCTTCTTCCACTTCACATAATATATTTAAGATTCATCCATGTTGTAGTGTTCAGCTGTGATTCATTCCTTTTTATTGCTGAGTAGTGACCTATTGTATGGATGTACCACAGATTGTTTATCCATTCATTGCTGATGGATAATTAGATTGTTTCTAATTTGTTTGTAGTTTATTATCTACTACAAATCAAGCTTCTACAAACATTCCCATACAAGTCTTTGTACAGTTACACATTTGGATTTTCTTTAAGTAAATACACAGGAGTAGAATGACTGGATTGTATAATAGATGTATATTTATACTCAGTTATCTTTATCCTACAAAAACAGCAATGTTATATGGTTTAACTACAATGATGACAGAGAAACTTTTTGATGGTAGTCTTCAAAGGTTTATCTCCAGTGCTTAGAGACGAGCACAGTGGTTAAGTGCTCCATATATTTTTTGAATGAATGAATATCTTCTATCTTGTAAGTAAACTGTTATGCACAATAGAGATCCGTATTCTCTCATATTCTTTTTATGCTCAGACTGACTTTTATGCTCTTATCAGATATTTCTTTGTTAGAACCTCCACCTCTGCTCATGTAGTCTCCATCTCTAACAAAATGCTCCCCCCAACCCCACCCCATGTCTATGGCTCAATAGTCTGCAAATACTGCACAAGAGGCAGAAAATCAAGAGACAGGGAAAACCAGGTTAGCAAACTCCACAAAGGTGCTTGCTGCTTCAGCTTCCCAGCAGATTGGTACGAAAATATGACGTGAACCGAGGTTCAATGGCTCACAGTTCTGATGCTTTCACCCTACTTTCATTTAAAACACATCCTGCATTTTAAACATTATTCCAAATGCTCACCTGTAACCTCATTCACATTAGAGAGATCAAAACTTCCTTGCTTTTTCCATCAAACAATGTCTCCACATGAAAAGGAGAGGTAACTGGCAGAGGACTATGACATCCATGATGAGTGGTTCTCTAGAACGAAATTTCTCAATATCCTTGACAGCCAGGCTTGTTCAGTATGTGGACAGAGGCCCACGCAGAGGAGAGGGTGATCTAGGGCCTTTTAGCCTTTTGCCTAAAGCACAACCATCTTAGACCAGGTGGTGGGGGCACATGATAACCTCACAGTAGGAATAAGGGGGGTGTTGTTTAATTCATGAGTCCATCAACCTGCTCACATTCAAGATTACAAATTCTCAGTTACAAATTCTTTCTCTGCTATATTTCAAGTTGTCATTTAACACACACACACACACACACACACACACACACACACACACACACACACACAGCTTACACAACCCAGCAAGTGACTGTGTTTTCCCCCAGGCTCCTGGTCTTGTTTAGTGAGGTCCATTCAGGAGCTAATGGGGAAGGCCCTGTCCTATCACAGGTTGGCTCAGGAGCAGTAACTGGTAAGGATGAAAACAAAGAAAGCTCTTGTACCTGAGGTTTTATGGTTAATTGACACAAGCAATCATTCGGGAACATGACGAAAACACTGAGTCACTCAGCTGTTCAGGAGACATTAAACAGGAAAGGCAGCAAGAATAGTCTGGAAATGGAACATCGCGTGCTATTTGGAGAAAACTCTGGCTGCTTTAGGTCTTGCTTGTTTTGCCATTATTTTCCCAACATCCCTAGAAATCAAGCGTTTCTGAATTGTAAAATGGGGTGCAAATATGAAGGTGGTGACCAGGCTCCATGACCCTAATTGTCACAGCAGGGTCACATTTAAATGGCCTTCAGGTCTAGGAAGCTTGAGCTGGTTTGAAAGCCACCATATTTGATGGTAATGATGACAATGGGGTGGCAGAGGTCTGAGTCAGTTCAGAAGGGGGAAGAAAATGTTCAGAAAACCCAGGCAAATGTCTGCTTCTGGGCCTTTGCTCCAGTAATTCTCTCTGCCTGCAGCCCCTATCCCAATTAATTCCTGGCTGACACCTGCCCTCCAAAGCACCTTTGCTCAAATGCCATGTTCTCCGTGAGGACCACTGAACTGCACCCCCAGCACTGTCCTTTCTGCTTTCTGCTCTGTCCTTGAGACAACTGATTACCTTCTACCATACTATACTATTGACTCATCATTAATCTATTATGTTTGGACTTATTTTTGCACCTTATGCACACAACACACACACACACACACAAAGAAGGTGCATGAGGGCAGAAGTCTTTGTTTTGTTAACTGATCTATTTCAAGTACCTAGAAGAGTGCCCAGCACACAGCACGTACCTAATGAACATGAATGAACAAAGGAAAGATGAATGAGAGGAAGAAGCAAAACCTAAGTGTCCTAGAGTGCTAGACTTCTTGCAGATCATACAGTCTAGTCTTTCACTTCTTAGATGAAGGAAAATGACTTATCCAAGATCAGAGCAACTCAGCAGCAGGTTTTGAACAGAGTTGAGATTCCTGCCTCCAAGGTCAATTCTCTTCTTAACTGTCACAATATGAGGAACTGGAGTCACTTTTTTTTTTTTTTTTTTTTAACTTAACTTTTTTTTTTAACTTAATTGCTCCAAGATTCCTAGACTTTCTACAGGTGATTAAAGATATTGATGATTCAGTGAGGGAGCTGAGATTTGATGAATCATCCCCAAAACCAGTGCTATAAAACTGGCCTAAACTTCCTAGAAGCAGCATGGATTGAACACAGACTAATAAAGAGAATAGTGTTTTAAGTCATAAAGATGGATTTGAATCTAAGTTCCCAATCTAGCTACATGTAGAATGCTCCTCAGAGCTTAACATTCTCAACTGCACCATGGAGGTACTGTGATTTGTGAATATGTGGATATGTGTTCTAGCACAAAGTTTAGCCTAAAGTGGGCTCAAGAATATTAATTTCCCTCTCTTTCACTGTTTGGAGAGGCTGCCTTTGCCTGCCCAGTTTAGTTTTCCCTGATTTTCACTATTTGGCTGCAGCAGATACTGTTTGCTGACTAACTCAATAGGCATTTTCGACTCCCACTTCCCCGTTGCCTCCACATCAGAATTTAGAAAAGCTAACCTTACTTATCCAGACGCCCTTGGACTAAGGATGGCAAGTTAAGGATTTGGTAGAGTTCTGGCCAAGGAAACACAGGCAAACATCTTCTGGAAAAGTCTTTGCTTTTCCTGAAATAAGGAACAATTCTGATGTCTTGAGAAGTTTTAGTGCCTTGAATAAAAACATGATGTCTGGAGCCACGGCAACTATTTTACAACCATGAGGCAATAAGTCAACAATAATGATGGAACCAAAAGCGAGAAGTATAGGTTTTGAACATACCAATCCAACTCTGGATTACCTAGCTCCAAACTTCTGGTGACATAAGAAATGTAAATATAGCCAAAAGCATCTTTTAGTGATAATAGGTATATAGCAGAATTTGAAGAAGAGTATTATGGCAGTTGTAAATGGGGCGGTCTCAGGTTGATGATCCCGGATTTATCCCAGAGGAAGCCAGGGGGTCAGTGAAGAGAAAGGCTTCCTTTATTCAGCATATAACATCTCAAATCCCCTTGTGGGTAGCTTCCCTCCCAGTTCTAAAACCCCTTCAAACCATAAGACACACCATCACAAGTCTTGTGCATTCTTTACAACATACTTCTTTTTAAATCCTCATTTGATATCTTCATTAGGATCTTTTTTCTTCTTCTTCCCTCTGGGGTAATCTTGTTTTCCAAAAAGAACATTTATATTCCTGGCCATATATATATACCCAGAGCTGCTTGTAAGCTATGCTTAACTGTCCATGCTAGACAGCAATAAATGTCCTTGACAGGCCTTGTTTAAGCCTCTGGATACATTAGGCAGTCCCAAAGACACTTCAGAACTTAAATATGGGAGAATATGTTCCAATTACAACCAGCAAGACAGATCACAGGAGACAAAAAGGGAAGAGGGAGGAACAAGATGAGGAAAGAGGCAAGGAGAGATAAGCTTCCTTCACGGCCATGGTGTGACTCATTTTGTCAGGAGCTGGGTAATTCATTATTCCAGAGGTGCTGTGTAGCCTGGCCCGTGGCATGATTGATAACCCAGTCCTGTGTGCATTACAAACAGTACAGAGACAAATTCTAGTGCCTCTGAGAATACAGAAGCAAGCACACAACTTATGGCTGGTGACAGGCCAGCTAGAAACACAAGAAACTTGAACAGAACTAGAGAGCAATACTTTGGGGCTGGGCTGCCCAACATGCTGAAAATAAGAATACTTTCAGATGACCAAGCCCACAAGGAAGGAGTGGCAATGTGGCACAGGAACAGAACTCCAGTGTGGAGGGAGGCACATTAAGAGTCCTCTGTGTGGTCAGGTAGACTCAGCTTTGACACAGCTAGCTGAACGACCTCGGGTAAGCTCTGACTCCTCTAAGTCCATTTCCTCTCTTGTAAGGTGACAAAAACACCTCTAATTTGTAGGGTTAGGAAAAGAACTCAATAAGATAATATATGCAAAGTGCATTGCACAACGCAGTGCACATAATGGGTATTTAACAAATACTGGAGCAGGCAGGCCCTTATCACTGGCTGGTAGTTCTATCAGGGAACTCGTCAGGTATGGTGATAATGAGCTCTGGTACTTAAGGGTACCCAAAGGAGTCGCTGAGTTGATGGAAGTAAACCGGAAGCTTCTGGGACGCAAACCGGAAAGGGCGTGTCCTTCCTCCGCCAGTCTTGTGGTCTTCCCCTAACGACAGAATTTAATAAGAAGCCGGTAGAAATGGGGATAGTTGAGTCCTAGCCCCATCATTCCAAAGCAGGGGACAGCAAGGGAGTCTGGAGTTAACAGACGATAGCTTAATTATGGATACACCTGGGGTAGTGGATTCTACGAAGACAAGACCAGAAGTCTTTCATTGTTTAACTTTTTGGAAATGTTGAAGCTGGAAAACAGAAACTGTATGTAGTGGGCATGTTCCCTGAGGGCAGCACGTTAGAGGTTTGTGTTAAAATTGTGAGGTTTGGTCTATGATATCGCTGGCTATTTTTAAGTCAAAAATGATCTCAAAGAGAAGTAATTTCTTATGATAAACATACATATTAACTGTCATATATTGATTAAGTAGGTCTCAGGTGTTAGTAACTGTATTAATTTCTTTATATATGTTAGCTCACTTTATTCAAACTACATAATATACAATATGTTATTCCTATTTTATAGAACACCATGAAGGTTAAATAACTTTCCTGAGGTAATACAGCAAATAGGAGGCAAAGTCTACACTTGAAGCCAGTTGTGTCCAACACCAAAAACCTGCCTCTTATTCACTATATTCACTCTTATTCACATATACTTACCTATACTGCATTATATATAAATGAGTCAACATGGTGCGTTCAGAGGCACCGAGGGTGTTCAAGCATAGGTAGTTATTAATGATCCTGTTCACACATAAAACAGAGGGCAGAAATCTTTAGTTTCTTGTTGATCTATATTTGTTATCTGACCAGACAGAAAAATTAGAAGAAGAATAGCTTCTTTTCTTTACCTGGTCATCATGTGGCCTGGAAGAGGCATTTTGGTCTCTAACTAAGGAATCCTACAGAGGTGGGTAGGAAAATGGAACCACAGGAAACAGGTTTACTACATGTGTCAGTTTCATGGGAAGTGAGTACTTGCTCTGCAGACAGAGCAGAATATTCACCCAAATCCTGGGGGACTCACCTACGGCTGCAAACGATCCACAGCACTAAAAAGTCTCACAACAGAGTTCAGATGAACAATGAAAAACATTAGCAGAGATCGGGCTGGAGGATGGGGGTTAAGGAGATAGGCCAAGTCATTTCACACTACTTTTCTCTACTGATTTAATATAAAAGAGAGGCTAGTTTATGATTTTAAAAAATCAGCACAAGTGCAAAGATACATAAAACAAAAATTTTAAGTTCTTCGTCCAGATGTCATATATTCAATACTTAGAGGAGAATGAGACTCTCTATTATGTGTACTCTACTCTATATTACTATCTTATGTGTCCAATATATGCCATATAGCCATGGGGAATGAGAGGGTAAGACTGCATTATGTGTGTTATACTCTAAGTTGCTTTTTTGTACCTAATGCCATCTTGGAATCTGCCCACCTTCAACAAAGATGCCACCTCATTGCTTAAATGGCTGCATAGTATTCCATTGGACTCTAGTCTTTATTCATTCAGTTCCCAGAGAACTTTCTTTAGTGAGTGATTCCATTCCTGCAATAAATACATAGGACTCTAAAATACTAGGCAAAACCCATTCAATGGAAATAAAATTCAAGTTTTAAAAATAACAATTTAAACAGCCTAGGAATTTTGAACACTTTTATTAATTTCAAATCTTTTTAATGCTTATTATTAAATGAGAAAGCTTTCATTATTACCCCACATACTTATCAGGGAAATGAAACCTTTCCTTTTTCTTGAAGTATTTTGACAGAATATCTGAAAACAAGAAAGGAAGGGCCTCGAGGGGAAAGTGAACACTCCAGGCAAATGAGATCCTGGCGCAGCTCCTTAGGACTGTGTCTATTTTCAGTCAGTTGCTGCCTGTGCCTGGCTGATATCAGACAAGCACAGGCTGTAATAAAAAGCATGAGCTCTTCAGGTTACTTTCCTATGGAGGCCCTTATTTTGTTGAATTACTCTAGATTTATAGCAGTCTTTCAAGACATCTTAGGCAAATAATGTATAGAAATGAATGAATAATCATATAATAAAACAACACTATACTCTTCTCCTCTGTATTTCCTTTGCATTTTAGAGGAATCGTTTTTGTGGTAGGGACTCTAACAAGCCCAGTGGACCTCAAATTATCTTTTATATGAAACATGCCTTCAAGACTGAAAGTATCCATAACATGAGCACTAAAGTGTTGATGTCAGTTTTTGAGGCGGGGTCAAAGGGACTATTTAACAAACAACACCAAACTCTTCAACTTCGCAGGGGTCGTGAATGAAATTTGTATATTGAAAGCCTATTTATAAGTACAGGTTGACTAATTCCTTACACAGAGTGAGAGAAGAATAAACCGCTTTAAAAAGTCAACATATGGCCAAACAGTCACCTGGTAACAGACCATATTCCTAGGACCAGTGAACAGAGCAAAGGACAAGATCTGGGGCTAAGAAAGAAGTAGAATAATTTTTAAAGAGTAGCTTCTTCTCTGAGCTACAGTGAAGTGGTTGAAATGAATCTTCAATTCCCCAAACTGCCCTTTCTGCCCAGTTTTCCTTATTTACCCATGACAAGCGACTAGTGACTCATATTTTGCCATGACTTCTTTCTTCTTTTTATAGCTTATACTCATGACAATCCTGATAAATGAATTCACACTAGGATCTAAATGACTGATAGGGTTGAATCTTTTATCAGGATTCTGAATTTTAAAAAAATACATAAATCAATCTGCAATGTATTAATGTCAGGATACTTTAATCACAGGAAACTTCTAGTACTGCTGAAATCATGTAGTACAGCTTGATCCCTACCATTCCCTCCCTGACTTACTCATACACTGTGCTTTGTCTATACCTAGAGTTCTGATGGGGCTCAAAATTTTCCCATTGATGCTAGACTATATTCCTTCACCATAATCTGAGAAAAAAGGGTCAAGATAGTAGTTTAATCCTAAACTTTGCTTAGCTAGAAGAAAGTCCTTTTCATTCACTCGACAAAAAACAAACAAATAAATACAATAAGCCATGGGGCCTATTTTATGTCCATTAAAAAAAGTCCATGTATATAATATGGTCAAAATACAAGGCTGAGCTATGACTAAAGGTCTGAAACACTTCGATTCTCTTTAGTATGTTACGAAGCAGTCTAGAACACCTGTGGTTCATATGCAGACTAGTTAACATTTGTTAAGTATAACTATAGCTTGAAGAACTACTTATAGCCAATTATGAGACACATGTCTGGTCTGGTATATATATATAGTAGTGGTTCCTCTGAAGGGATTTGCAAATTAAATTATTTAAATGTGCTTATCATTAGTAGCCAAAATAAATGCCATTTATTTTGGCAAGAGATTAATTTTTAACTTGGTAGCTGCTTTCAGACAGATTGTTGTCAGGTTATTACAGTGACTGACTTTGAAAGAGGAAATTTACAGGAGATTATTTTGTTTTCAGACCTTGAAGCCAATGTTTTACCAAAGAGGCAAATAATTTTGTCAATGCCCAGAGACACTGGGTCCTCAAGACATTGCAATGTTTGCATCTTGTAACTTGATTTCAATAATAATCCACAGATGGAGAACTAAACATGTTTTTCAATAGAGGACTTCTTCAAATATACCCTTCAAAGGTTGTTTTGTTGATATATTGGAGATTGATATAGAAGTGTATCACAGAGGAACCATATAATATATGGGAAGGAGCTCTGAATGGAGTATCAGGAGACTTGCGCTCAAGTCCCAACTCTGAAAAGATGATCACTAACTGTGAATGTATTTGTAAAAAGACCTTGGGCCTCAGTTTCCTCATTTGGAGGATAAAGGTATTTCTAGATGATCCCTAAAAGCTTTTTGTGAAAAAAAAAAAAAAGTTCATCCATTTTTGAAACCAGCCTAGGGTAGCATCAGGTAAGGCCCAAAGTTATCCTGTGATCTACACAAAGGCCACGTATTGTCTCTCTACCTACTGCACAGTCCGAAAACCTCCAGTTCCTTCATCCCATTTGCCTCCAATTTTAATGTCTCAACTTCCAGACAAAATTCACAAAACACTGAAGCTCTCGAGATAATAATCCAAATTATGTTTGATTACTGGCTAGCAGAATGGGCAAAAGGAACACTTCTTTGAGAAGGGGACAACTTTCACCTCTCTACTTAAACACTGCTTTGAATCTACTAGTAAATTTTCATGATCAAATTGAATTTCTGTGAAACATCACAACAGGCTACAGAAACATCAGGCAGTAACTACCAACAATCCATTGGGTTCTCATTGAAACGAAACTCCAATAATTAAGCTCTGAGTACTGTAGAAGTAAGTTTATTTTTAATCAGAGAAATGATGACTAAAAGCAATAAATTTATATCCAGGTTTCTTTGAACGTAAAAAGCTCTTAGACTACAAATTTCGCTAATAACCAAGATAGAAATCCATTTTCTAATAAGAAGCAAGAGTACATTTAAAAAATATAGAGAAAATGGTTTAGAGATTTTTTACAAATAGATAATCAGATATGAGAGATGAATTCATTAAAAAACAATCTCACTTAAATGTCTGATTATTTTAAATTCAAATACTTTTTTTCACTTCTCCCTTTGGATTGCATCATCAAAAGCTCAACAGCACATGAGATTCTTATATTGCAAGACTGACGGTGAGATGTTAGGCGTAATGTTGAAATAAACTAAAAAAGGAAGATGTCATACCTTGAAATCATATGTGGCATCTGGGTTTTCATCACAGGCAATAACTTCTGGTGCCATCCAGTAGGGAGTCCCAATGAAGGTGTTTCTCCTGCCCACTGTTCTATCAAGCTGGGCACTGACTCCAAAGTCCACTATTTAAGACAAAACAAATGAGTATAATCTATGCTATTTATATGGTTGATAAAATAAATATGCATTTTTTCATTGTAGAGTAAAATATACATAACATAAAACTTCCTATTTCTATCATTTTTAAGTGTACAGTTCTGTGACAGTAAGGACACTCACATCTTTGTGAACCATTGCCACCAGCAGCTCTGGGAGTTTTTCATGTCCCCTAACTGAAAGTCTGTATTCATTAAACAATAAGTCCCCATATCTCCACTCCCTGAGGCCCTGGCAGTCATCATTCAGCTTGGTCTCTATGAATTTGACTACTATAGGTACCACATGTAAGTGGGCTCATACAGTGTCCTTTTGTGACTGGCTTCTTTGACTAAACATTTTGTCCTCGTTGTAACATGCACCATGATTTCCTTCCTCTTAAAGGCTGGATGGTATTCTAGTGGACATAGATGCCACTTTTTGTTTATGCATTTGTCTTCTAGAATAACCGTGCTTCCATCTTTTTACTGCTGAGAATGTATTTCTAAATTGCATGTCTAAGCGCGTAAAGTCTAACAAGGAGAAAAGCACAAAGTATCACATTTCCTTACACTAAGGCTCCATAGAGGCAAAAATAGATGTTAAATAAAAGACAAGCTTGGTTGCCATAAAGGCCAGCATTTAGGGGAAACAAAGTAAAGAGTTGAGCGCCTTGAGTCACAATGCCCAAGTTTGCATCCCATTTCTGTCACTTACTGGTGATGTAACCTAAGGCTAGTAGGTCAATAACTTTGAGATTTGGAATCCTCATCTACAGAAATGTTTAAGTGAGATGATACATATAAAAGTGTCTTGTACAGGTCCTGGCATAAAATATTCTCTCAACAAGCAATTGCTAGTAGTGATGAGGTAGATAGTCTGAGGCTAGTTTATCTCATCAGTACTTATATAATCGCTTTCCCTATAATGTATGCTTTTGTTTTACAAAGAAATGTTCATGAGATGGAAGTCTACCCCGAAATGATAACTAAGAAAACGTAGAAATGATATATTTTAATAAAAAGATAGAGCAAATTTTTGGGATATAAACACAGGAGATATTTAATATTTTTCAAAAATAAACAATCATGTAGACAGCGATTCTTTTCTAGAAGACAAATTAAGCTCTTACTTATGTACACCAAACAAGGAAATGTATGTGTGGAGTCTTTTCCTTATTTGGACAATCCAGATACATTGTCCAGAGTATGGGGAGGGTTCTGATGCACAGCATCAGAGAAAAGGATCCCCTCACTGATAAATCTGGCAGATGGAAGAGGGAGAAGTAAGCATGTAAAGTAGAATATTGAGCACCTATTTTTTCAGGTAGTAGTAAAATCTAAGTAAACTGATGTAAACTTAAGCCATATGGAAATATAGCAGGAATTCATTCATCTAAAGTGGCTATTTTCAATAAAAATGGGTCATCATGGTTCCCTTATAGCTGCAACAATGGTGAGAGACAAGGAAGCCATTTCTAGGTCAGCCACTTCCAAAGTAAAGGTTTTTTGCTAAAATAAACAAATAGATTCATTCTACATACTGATTAAGCACAGGCTCTGCTTACCATATTGTATAACAGGTCACTCCTCAGAGTTTCCAGAAAACATTTTTGAAATAAGGAAACAATTTCATTTCCATTCTTAGTACAATGGCCTCAAAATTCACAGTGACAAAGTTACATTCATAAACAAACACACAAACCTAACTGATGAAATCATCTTACCAATACCTGCAAGTCCTAGGCTTACTGCATTCAGTTCTTACCCAGTTTAACTTCTGCATTTTCAGTCAGCAAGACATTTTGTCCTTTAATATCTCGATGAATCACTTTATGCTGGTGCAGGTGACTCAGCCCCTGGAGCGCAGGAAGTTGAGAAGAGTTAATAGGAAAATAAGGTAAAGTGTAAGTACACTATTTTGGGTGTTCATGATCTAAAAAATGTTTAAACTCCCTGAGAGGTGCTTTCATTATTATATTCACATCTTTTATGTACTCGTAGTACTGTCCTAAATTACAGGCAATCACTCAACATAAACTGAAATATACGGGTGGTCCTGGCAGTGTCTGGCTGTGTTCAATGAAACACCTGCTTATCAGTTTAGATGTCAGGTACCACAGAACCACATGAGCAACGACATGGTTCTGTTGTGCAAGAGTTTCAACTAACAGTTGAAAAGAGAAGCATGAGAAGTGCAGACTGTTTGCATTTGTTAATTTTAACAGTAACATCTACAGAGTCTCTACACAGAAAACTGATATAAGTGAATCCTCCACTGGATGAGGACAATATTCTAATTCAAAAGTTAAAAGTTGCCTTCTATGACATAATTTCAATTAAACACAACAAAATATTTCTCAGACAAGCCAAGACATTTTCCATTGGCTTTAATCAATGTGGCTCACATTAAAAAAGCAAAACAACAATTTCTATAACTTTTGCTGGCGTTCATCACTATCATTTTTAGTGCTTTACAATATTTGTGGCTTTGTGCTCATTACATGAAATTATTCAGTAACATTCAGATCTAATTGTGTTCCATTTCTCCATGAATTACTCTGATTTTGATTCCTTTGTGATATGAGTTCTAAAACCTACAGATTTGCTCTAGGTGGTCATCTTTCTCAGAAAAATTACAATCTGAAAAATATAATTAGTGTCTTGAAGCAAATTAGGTTATGCTAACACTTGCCGATTCAGGGTATTAGACATTCAGGTGTTATAATTTTATCAGTTATGATTTTCTATCATTTTAAGTTTTCTCCATAATAAAATCATGGCATGAAAGAGAAAAGAAACAAAATTAAACATCTGAATTCCTGTTGAAGAAATTCAATATGAGAATACAGATACTCCAAAAGATTACTGTGTGTTCAGCAATATCTGTAAACATAAACCATGTGACAGACCTGTTTGAGACACTGGTTTGAGTTTTTAAAAATTTCCTTCCTAATCTAGTCAATATGACTTAAGGCATCAAGTAGACTAGAATGTACGGTTTTCCAGCATATCAACACCTCATAAATCCTTAGAAGAGGAATACAAGTTTCTTTACCTCCTTTACTACCCAACTGGCTGGATGCAGATAAGAGAACACATAAGTGAGCCAAAGTTGCATTTAATAAAATCATACAATGCATGGAAGGTCATGTCTGGAATTGTTGTAGCCAGGGACCTTTGGGTGATCAAAGGATGCTTCTAATGAGTCACTTCATGGCAAAAGTCATCATCATTTGGGAGAATATATTACAAGAACGAGGAAAACCAAGGTTTCCCATATTTCACAGCCAGATATTGAGGGATATGCATGTGGTGAAACATCCCTGCTACTTTTAGAAACTTAAAGGTGACATGATGGATCCCTGGAGTGTTATTACCCAGCACTGCAGAAAAGAACCAGTCTAAAGACCTAATAAATTCTTAGCACTCTCTGGGTATTCCAAAAGACTATAAAATCCATTGTGCTTTCTCTGAATGAGTAAATTCTAAGTCAGAAATTCAGATTAAGTTTACACAATGGCATATCAATAGTCCATGTGGAGATGGATGTCAGCTTTGAAGGTAAATAGGAGGTCATATTTCTTTCTCCATCCCTAAATTTTTGCATGCTGTGTAAGAAATCTTTTGCCTACTCCAAGCCATAGGTATTATCTTGTAGTCTTTCTTAAGAGCTTTCATATTGCCACTAAATTGACCAAGCAAGATTTATTGATAAGACTATCTTCTCCTTATGCATTGCAGCATTTTATTCGTCATATGTCAGGTGTCCCTATGAAGTGGGTCTGTCCTTAAATTCTCAATTATTCTTCTTTGAACATTTCTTTACTCTTGTGACAATACTACTCTGCTTTAATTACCCAGTAGCCTTACTATATACATCCTGATAACTGGCAGCATAAATCCTCTAGCTTCGATTTTCTTCAAGATTGACTTGACTCTTCTTGACCTTTAGTCAAGAATTATTTCCACATACTGTCCTAAAAATTAGTTGGTTAACATCCATAGATACCTAGAAACATTTTGAAAGGAGGTTGTCAACTTGAGGAGAAACAAACTCTTTACAATATTGGATTTTCTAATCTGTTAGATGTTACACTCCTTCATTTATTAAAGTTTTAAATTTTGCTCAGTAATATTAGGTCATTTTCAGTTTAGAGGCTATTGACATATTTCTGTCAATTTATTTCTAAGTATTTAATTTTTATATGATCATAAATATGATCATTTTAAAAAATTTTTCTATTCACTTTCTGACTAATATGATTCAAATGAATAAATAGCAATTTCTTAATAATATTATTCATTATTTTTTTTGTTCACAATGCTACGTCATTTTAGGATATTGAAATTGCATCTCAGTCTATAATTCACACCACACTCACCACCAGAGTTACAGTGAACTTTAATTTGCCCGTCTTCCCCATTCGCCCTCCCCAACCACACTCCACTGTCCTACTATTTTTGTTGGAATTTGTATGCTTGTTTGTTTCATTATATTATATTCCAGATAGGAGTGAAACTTTCCTGTATTTCTCTATTTCTTTCTATATTTTTATTCTCTCCGTTCTGTCTAAATGATTACAAAGGGCACAATTTCATCTTTTTTTATAGTGGCATAGACTCCATTGAATATATATACCATAGTTTTATTTATCTAGTCATCTGTTGTTTTCATGTCTTGGTTATTAAAAATCATTTTTAAATGCTTTGCCTCCTTCCATCCATCCATCCATCTATCCATCCATCCATAGCCCATAATATATCTTGTTCATATCATGAGAATAGTTTAAACTTTTATTTCCTCATATTAAGAAGTTAGAACTTTTAAATAAATAATGATGGCCAAGTGGATCTAGAAAGAATGACCAGTGGACATACAATATCATCTACATTAGCAGCAGGAGATAATTAAAACAGTCTGAAAGAATTAATGTTGAGTGATTACCTTCCTCTCTCTGTGCTGAGTTCAGTAAACATGACAATAATATCCATGTTGTCTGATGATAGGATTTATAGTCACAAATGGGTAATTAGGCATATTCTTGTCCAGCTATTTTAACTGATTTAAGTGATTAAGTTTCAAAGAAATGTTTAGAATATAGAATCAATTAAACTAGATTGTATGCATTGAAATGGCTAAAGTCATGCAACCTTTAATTAGTTATAAACTTCCACAAATGGAAAACTCAAATGAATGAGTAAATCTGTCCAAACAATCAATTTCCCAAGTAAGACATCTCTCTGACTTAAAATCAGATTTCTAATTGAAGGCACCATTAGATATGAATCCATGTTAAGAAAAATTACCCAATATTAACCCTACAAAAGAAAATACATATGAACTATTCGGTGGCTCCTCATTTCCATTAAAGTAGAACACAACAAACTATCACCAACCCCATCACTGTTAGAATGAAAATTCAAAGAGGCTACCAATTCATTTATGAATTTTATGGAAAGTTAGTACAAAATTCAACACTTTCCAAAATATTCTGTGTTGTCACTTACTCGTAAGATCTCCCTGCAGATGTATGCGATCCACTCCTCCTTCAATGTGTTACCTTTTGTGTTTTTTATCAGGTCAGTGACAGAACCAGCACCACAAAACTCCATCACCAACTGAAAAAGAGAGTAAACATGCCATTATTATAAATATACTTCACAGCTTCTACTGGGTCAACTTAATAAAACACATGGTATTCCAATTCTGGCTGCTTTGGAATGTCATTCCTGCAAAACTCACAAGTGATAATTAAATAACAATAATCTTTAAATTTCTTCTCAAAATAATAAAGGGAGGCTTATTTTTTAATTACTCAATTTGAAAAATCATATTTGGAAAATGAGAAAAATCTCCACATTTGAGGCAGTTTTAAAAATGAGGAAAGCAATGGAACATTCTAAAAAATAGGCCATATGCTGGAACACAAGTGTCAATAAATTTATAAAGATTGAAATGACACAAAGTATCTTCTCCAAACACAAGTTCAGAAAGTTAGAACTCAATAATAAAAAGAAAATTAGAAAAATCTCAAATATGTGCAAACAGTATGTTCCTGAATAACTACTAGATCAATGAGAAAATCAAAGGCTATATTGAAAAATACTTGGAGACAACAAAAATGAAGACATGAGTCATCAGAACTTATGGGATGCAGAGAAAAATTCATAGCATTGTAGGCTTACATCATGAAATAAGAACAATCTTAACTAAACAATCTAATATTAAAAGAACTAGATAAAGAAGAATAAAGGATACCAAAACTAGAAAAAAGGAAATAAGAAAAATTAGAATAAAAAGAAATGAAATAGAAATAAAAGGCTACAACAGATCAGTGAAACTAAGAACTAGTTCTCTGAAAAGAAACAAAACTGATAAATCTTTAGGTGGACTCACTAAGAAAAAAAGAGGAGAAAATAGAGAACCAGAAATCAGTTACCATAGATAAACACATGATTATAAGACGTTATTGTGAATACTTATATGCCAATAAATAGGACAATCTAGAATAAAGGGACACATTTTTAGAATTATAAATGCTTCCAGGATTGAAACAGGAAGAAAAATAGTAAACGTAAACTAACCTATCACATGCAATGACATTCAAATAGCAATCAAAAATTATTCAAAAAACAAAATCTAGGACCAGACCTCTAAAGATTTAAAACCTATTCTTAAATTCTTTCAAAAGGTTGATGAGAGATCACTTTCAACATATTCTATGAAGCCAATGTTATTCTGATAGCAAAAAGAGTTAAGAACATCAGAAAACAATACAACTATAGATCAATATCCCTCTTTAACACAGATGTAAAACTTCTTAACAAAATAGTATCAAACAGAATTCAATAATACATTAAAAAGATAGTATGTCATAATCAAGTATGATTTATCCCAGAGATATAAGGATGGTTCTGTACACATAAATCAATTAAGGTAATATGATATTATCAACAAAAGGCAGGACAAAAAATTCATATGATCATTTCAATGATGTAAAGATAGCATCTGAGAAGATCCAACACCCATTTATGATATAAAAAATACTGTCTCAATAAAATAGGGATAGAAGAAAATTACCTTTAACACAATAAAGGCCATACATGATAAACCTACGACTAACATTATACTCAGTGGTACTCAGTGGTTTAAAATAGAAAAAAAATTCCTCTAAAATTAGGAATAAGACAAGGCTGCTTACTCTCACCACTGTTATTAGTGATGAGACCGGTACTGTAGCTCTTAGCCAGAACAATTAGAAAAATAAAATAAAATTGGAAATAAGACTTGAAACTATCACTAAATACAGATGACATGATAATGACAACTCAAAAACTCCTCTAAAAATACTATAAATTACAAGTGCACATAGAAAAGTGATTGGTTACAAAATTAACTACAAAAGTTTTATGCTGCTATAAGCAGAGACGTGTTTGAAAAATAAATTAAGAAAACAAAAGTTTTATGCTGCTATAAGCAGAAATGAGTTTGAAAAATAAATTAAGAAAACAATCCAATTTACAAATACTTCAAAAATAATCATATATTTCAGAATAAATTTAACAAAGGCGATCAAAGATTTGTACAACACAAGACATTGTTAAAAGAAATAGAAGTTGACACAAAGAGATAGAAAAATATCCCATGTTCATTGATAGAAGGAATTAACATTGTCAAGATGACCATCTTAACTAAAGCAATATACAGGTTTAATGCAATCCTGATCAAAATTCCAATGATGTCTTTCATCATTGGATATATTAAAGTTTGTATGGAACCATGAAGACCCTAATAGCTAAAGCAATTCTAAAAATAAAGAAAAAAAAGGGTGCATCATATTCCCCAACTTTGAAATAGACTACAAACCTATAAAGCTATAGTAATTAAAACAATATGGTACTAGAATAAAAAGATACACAGAAAATGGAAAGAATTGAGAGCTCTAAAACAAACCCACACTTACATGATCAATTAATTTACAACAGGAGTGTATGAGCATACAATGAAGAAAGTAAAATCTGAACCAGTGATACTAGGGAGCCTGGACAGCCACGTACAAAAGGATGAAACTGGAGCAGTTCCTAACACCAGATACAAAAATCAGCTCAAAACGGATTAGAGACCTGGACATACGATGCTTCATCATAGCATCCTTAGAGATGTCTTTGATGATTCAACTCCAATAGCAAGAGAGATAAAAAGAAAAAATGTATAACTGGCATTATATCATAGTCTATCAAACAGAGAAAAAAAAGCCATCACCAGATTGGACACCCTTCTGAATGGGAAAATATATTTGCATATCAATCATCTGACAAAAAGTTAATGTCCAGATACAAAAAGAACTGAAACAACTCCAATAATAATAATAAAAAAAAACAACAAAAAGCAACCCATCAAAAAACTGGGAAGAAAATCTGAATTGACACATCTCCAAAGAGGATAAACAGATGGTCAACAGGCACTTGGAGAAAAAATATTCTTCTTCACATTATTAGAGAAATGCAAATCAAAATTAAAATAAGATTATCTTATACTTGTAAGAATGAGCTATATAAAAAAGACAAGAAACAAAGTTTTGGTTAGGCTGTGGAGAGAAAGGAACCTTTATACACCGTTAGTGCAGTCACTTTAAAAGCATGATGGAGGTTTCTCAAAAAATTAATAATGGAAACTACCACGTGATCCAGTAATCCTAGATATATATCCAAAGAATATGAAAATATTAACTCAAGATGTGTGCACTCCTATGTTTATGGTAGCACTATTTACAATAGCCAAGATACGGATAAAGCCCACCAACAGATGAATAGATAAGGAAGATCTGGTAGATGTACATAATGGAATAATACTCAGTCATAAAAAGGTGAACGTATGCCATTTGAGACATCACCACAGAAGGAACTTGAGGGTTTTTGCTGAGTGTATTTAGTCAGAAGGAGAAAGACAAATAATGGAAAATCTCACCTAGATTTAAAATATGAAGAAACAGTGCAAATAAACTGGTAAAATGAAAATAAAGGGTGAGGGAAGGGGTCATGTGGTGAAGGATTTTTTATTATTTTATTTTTAATTTTTCTCATCCTTTGTTTATTTTTGGATTAAAAAATGTAACCACCTGAAAGTACAACAGTAAGAGACTGAGTAAATAGTGATTTATGAATAAACTGAGTGGTTGTGAACATTAACAATTATATTCTAGAGTTAATGACTTGGAATCTGCTTCATTTCTGGGTAGAAATATCAATTATAGAACAAAATATAAATGACGATCCATGCATATGAAACTGCATATATATGTATCTCCTACAGAGAGATACATATATAGGAACTTATCAAAATTGTTATGGCTACTGTTCTGGGTGGTGGGATTTTGGAGGTGATTTAAAAAGTAAATGAATAAAATAAAATGGGGGAAGCTGGGTGGTTCAGACATATTTGAAACTAACTCTGTTCTTATCTTATCCAGCAGTTAAACTCATCTTTCCTACAAAAGCAGGATCATTCCACATCTGAAAGAGCTATTGATTCTCTAGGCAGTCCCACATTAGGACAATACACGTGTCCAGTGTTTGTGTTATTGTATTAAGTGGCACTGTAAACTGTCAGAGTAGAGAGGATATCTGTTTTTAATTAACTTCAGCAATATTCCCAGGAGGTTGGACACATCAAATAAATTCAATAAACTATAAACCCTGATTTAGCACCTTTCATTAAAGAAGCTCCATGTTTCCTATAAATATAAACTCATTACAGCACTAAGCACCTTATAAAATAGGCAGAAAACAAGCATTTTCCTCATGTAATAGGGAAGCAGGGACTAGAACAGGAAACACAATGTATCTGCTTTTACATTGACTAAGTTTAGAAAAACAACCATTTCCAAGCTAACCTTCTTCAGAAAAGCTCTTCAACAAAGGTCAATTCATTAGGTACTAGCCTTTTTCTAATTATATGAAAAGAATTCAGAATAACTAATAATCAATCTCTCGTCTTACTCTAAAAGCAGAACTAAAATGGAGACACACTAAAAATTGCACTGATGGCTTTGGCTCTGCCCAAGTGCACATCCCTAACATCAACACCCTTTCCACTAGACCCTAAAAGGTAAGCCAGCCACCAGGCTGCGAAATCTTTGGGCAGAAATAACATATTCTTTGTGCTTCATAGATACTCAAAAAAAAACAAACCACAAGTAAATTTCATGAATGAGTTTCCAATATCTATTTGAGTTATAATCTTATGATTCCACAAAGGGTAGGGAAACCCATCTCTCTTCTCTATTGTGTCAGTGGAAGTACAGACCTAACAGGAGCTTTTGTAAGGAAGTTCAGGAAGTGCTACAAAAGATCACATTCCAACCCCATCGAAGTTGTGAAATTACCATACTTATTAGACAGAAAGCTATCAAAGATTTCAAGAGCAAGTTACACAGGACTCGAGTAAACTTGAAGAGATTCACACTGACCAGAGATGGGATAACTTGAGCATCAACAAGGATAACTGCATAGTCTTTAAACACATTACACTTGCTAAACTAAATGCATTAATAAAGACACACATCAAAAGAAACATAATTTTCACTGTGATGAAAGTAAAGCACCGACTTCTTAAGTTAACACTTGATAAAGATAATGAATCAAGAATTAACCGTTTTTTAATATCAATTTTACCACAGGGTAATTAAATAACAAAAGAGGTTAAGTTTCTCTTTACAAAAAGCAAGCAAGCAAGCATTTCACTAAATAAATGAAAAAGACATTATAGAATTAGAATATCACTATTTTACAATACCTGATCGGCTAATGGACTTAGGAGCTGAAGGATCGTCAATGGTTGTTAACATTAAAAAACAACAATAACAACAACAAAAAAAACAAACAAGAAATAACCAGGTATGATTTTCTTATGAGTAGAATAACCACCTAAGAAGCAAACTTCCAAACAAAAACCTGAATCTGATCAAGTCTCTAGTTTCAGCTTCCAATTTTTAGGAAATTCAGAGCATGTTATATTGTAGGGACATAATCTATAAAACCTAGAACAGGAAACTTCACAGGACAAATGAACCATTTACTTCAACAAATAAATTGCAAGAGGGATTTTTAAAAAAGGGAAAATCTAAAGATTTGAGATCTTCTAAAAAAATATACCAACTGACACACCCAGGTGGCTGAGACAACTACAGTGCAAACCACTTAAATCCTAGGAACCTGGTTTTGTAACCAGGGTCATGGAAACCAAAATATATATATACACTACCAAATTGCAATGGTTGCAACTTCTCCAGAATACTTTAAAAATAGCTATTAACAATTTGGAGACAATTATAATTCTGAATATAGACTAGATATTTAATGTTACTAAAGAAAATGATTAATATTTTAAAGTGCGACAATGGTATTATATAAAAAATCTTGTCTTTTAAATAAATATACTGAAATACTGTGAATAAAATATGATGAAAGACTCTTCTACAAAGTGCTAGGACAACTGGATATCCACATATTGAAATCTTACCTCGTACTACATACAAAATAATTAGTACTATAATACCGTAGAGTTAATACTATAAAACCCTAAGGAGAGGCCATAAGAGGAAATCTTCATGACTCTGAACATGGCAGTGGTAAATTAGCTATGATAACAAAAGCAAAAGAAATCTAAGAAACAAAACAGATAAACTTGACTCCATTAAAGTTTTAATGCATAAACTTTGTGCATCAAAGGAGACTACATACAGCCCACAGAATAGGAAAATATTTGCAAATCATATACCTGATAGTGATCTAGTATTCAGAATATATAAAGAACTCTTACAACTCAATAACAAAATGTATAAACAACACAATTTTTCAAATGGGCAAAAGATTTGAATAGTTTTCCAAAGAAGATATATAAATGACCAATAATCACACAAAAAGATGTTCAACTTCAAAGGCAATTATTTGCAAATTAAAACCACAATGGAATATCACTTCATACACACTAAAGATGATTCTCATAATACAGCTTTTTAAAAAGCAGAGAATAGCAAGCGTTTGCGAGAGTGTGGAGAAATTGGTACTTTCATATTTGTTGATCAGAATATAAACTGGTGACAATAGTTTGATAATTCCTCAACATGTTAAAATAATTATCATGTGGTCTATCAATTCCACATCTAGCTATATACCCAAAATAATTGAAAACAAATGTTCAAAGAAAAACTTTCATCTGCATGTTCAAAGCAGCAATGTTCACAAAAGATAAAAAAGGTGAAAATACCAAAATGCCCATCCAACGAATTACAAAATATGGTATGTCCAAACAATGGAAAAGTAATGAAGTACTGATGCATGATACAACATGGATAAATCTTGAAAACATCCTAATTTAAAGAAACCAGACCAAGACATATGCATACAGTATGGCTTCATTTATGTGAAATACACAGAATATGCAAATCCACAGAAACAGAAGGCAGATTAGTGGCTGCCCAATCCTAGGGGAGGAGAACATAGGAGTGGCTATTTAATGGCTACAAAGTTTCCTTTTGGGGTGATAAAAATGTTATGAAACTAGTTAGAAGTAATGATTGCGTAATATCATGTACTTAATGTCACGGTATTATTTACTTTTAAATGGCTAAGATGGTGTATTTTGTGTCATGTCTATTTTACTAGATTTAAATCTATATATGTTCTATGATGAGAATATTTGTTTCAGTAGCAGAAGGGAGGAAATCAATGTCGATGGGGAAGAACAGGTCACTGGTTGACCACTGGTGGATGGTCGCTTGCTCGTTATTTTGTGTGCTTTTGTGTATTGGGGGGTTCTCTGTAACTCAAAGTTAAAGAAGATTCTGTTATGTAGCAAACCATGGTTCAATGGCTGCAGGACAGATGAAAGAAACATCCTCATGTAGAAGGAAAATAGCTTCTCAAGCAGAAAAACATGTTGGTGTCCCCGCTCCAAACCCCATTTTGAAAAACACTGACCAGACATCCAACATTCCTTGCTCCTGTGTCAGCTGGAGAAAATGTCCATCAGAGAGCTCTATTAGGCCATGCAATTATAGTTCCCAAGGAAATCTGTGGAAGCCCAGTGATTCCAGTCTTTTAAAATTAGATTGGACAAAATACTTTCAAATATTCAGTGGGAAACAATCTTGCTCTAGCCAGGCACTAATGTCAGTGATTTCTATAATTTGTTTCTCCATTCAGCTTCAGCTGAAGGCTGCTAATTTCTTTTCATCTCACTACGGAACAAAATGATTGTTAAATTATGTAATGGGATTCAAAAAGAAGGAAAGAACGAAAGAAACCAGCATTTGCTAGCAATTGGTTCCTACAGCCGCACACAACACTGATAATTACTGCCACTACACAGCGGGGACCCTCCCTCACCACAAGTAACCTCATCACATTAATAAACAGCAACAGGGCTCAACATGCCAAGCCCAGCAGCAGTAAGTCAATACATTCACATGGCACAGGCAAGAAATAATGGATCATTAATATTCTCCCTGAAAGAAAGTTGGTAAGGAGTTTACACTGGGGTAACACGACTGGCTAACGTTTACCGAGAATCTATCATGGGTCAGGCAGTGGGCTAAGTGATTTGCAAATGTCGTTTCATGAATTCTCCCTTCAATTCCCTTTTCTTTCTTTATTTTGGAGATGAAGCTTAGTGAATGGTCTCTGGTCTAATCCATAGTATATATATATACTCATTTAGTATCAAGAGCTGGGTTGAAAAGCAAGGTGCTCTCATCAGTACTAGCTAGCTATGTGACCTCTAACTACCCTGGGCTTAGCACACCATCACGGTCACTATCAAATACAAATTGAGAACATCGGTCTTATGAGTTTGATGTGAACGTTGGTTGTGTTTATGAGTAGCTGCAAAGATCCAGAAATCTCAGACTACATTATTCTTCCATTCTTGTGTCTGCCTGCATTTATAAAAAGGCAACAAAGAGAAGAATTTCCAATTTAGAAGATAACATCATTAGCTCCCCAATATCTACTTCGCTTGGATGGTGAAAAAACGGGGCTGAAAGATGCTTATGAAAGGTATTAGGCATAGTGTTTCCTAAAGCCTCTATTAATGAAAAAGAACCAAGAACACATCTTTCTTTCAAGCTTTTATCAACTGTAAGAAGAGACAGTGGTGTCTCCAGGACACTGGATCTTTTTCTTTTGTAGGCTGGAAGACATGGCAGAGGGGGAGGTTTAAAGGGAATATTACATTTGGAATTCTCAGGCAATACAACCTAAATAACTGGGTCGGAAAAGGGAATGGACAGGCACATCATTTGGGAAGAGAGAAGGAAGGCAAAGGTGAAGACAGAACTATGTATAGGCAGATGGGGATTGGGCCTGGGACAGTGCAATGAAGGAGGTATTTGAAAACATTTCAGTCGAATAATTATCAGGAAAACAGTTACTTGGGTTATTTGAGCATACATAGTTATTGCTAACTAAATTTAAACACTTAATTTTAAAAACAAATAACTCTAACAAATTCGGTCATTAACATGGTTGTATCATACACTTTTTCCAATTCTCTTTACATTTATGTAGAGCAGGATGCTTTTTCTTAGAGGTTCAGGGGGGAGGGGTAAGAGATGCTCACTATGTCTCCTGTGCTTCCCACCTCCCAGGACAGTATTTAACGAAAGGGTCTTCAGTTTCAGCTGATCTTTAGATCATTTGAAAAGCACTCTCTGGGTCAGCCTGAAGTTCACCTCACTGGGAAGGGATTTCAGGATGAAATCGCCAGATGTGATCACTTCTAACCTTCCTTTTCCATCCCAATCACCTCTGAAAGACTTTTAAAAGGATTATTTTCAGAGCAACCTAAGACACTTCAGATGATTTCTGGGGTCCTTAAAGGGTTCACTCACTGGCTAGTTAATTGGTTTTAAGTTCTGATAACAAGAAACAAGACTTAAGATATTTGAAAACTGCAGGGACCAGCCCCAAATAGCTTGACAGAAATTCTTCCCTCCTAAATATCACCTGGCAGTCACCCACAAGGATGAATGACTACTAACAGACCCCTTCTCTTTACAGTAAAAAGATAGGTGGGAGATAGGAGAGGAAGAAAAAGGTGGTGAATGTCTGCCTAAAATGAGAGAAGTTTGCACAACGCAATTGAAGAAGCACTCTAAGAATAGAAAAATAAAATTTCAAAAATTCACAACTCTGCAAAGATTCAGCCTATTGACCTTGAAGGTTCAGACATATCAGCAAGGCACAGGATATTTTTATAATGTGTGGCTAGGAATAGCTACAGATCTCATCTGCATGATTTATGAAGGTGTAAATAAAACCCAAACTCAGTAACTTTGTTATAGAACGCTACTTCATTTGCCAAAGGTAGTTTACGTTTTACAATGTGAAATGTGTGTACAAAAGTACAAAAATTGGTAAGTGTATAGATGAATAAAAAATAAAAAATAGCTGCACACCTTGAGAATGACAATGGAAGTTTGAATATATTGAACCAACTGTTATTTTTAGCAACAAGAATCCTGCCCAAAGGTCAGAGTCACCAGAATGCTTAATAATCCTTTTGTTAAGAGGACAGCCATCCCAGAGTCAGCATTCAAGGAATGACAGAAGCTAGATGCATCCTATATTTGGTATCTGGTGCTCAAATTTCACAGGATGCATGCAAAATCTTCTGGAGAATTTTTACTGTTAAGGGTAAATTATTAGATGTCCATTTTGTCCATGAACCCAATCACAGAAACTAACCTTAATGTTGTAAGAAATTGATAACTTTGTATCTCAGAATATTACACCCAAATAGAAGAAATTGGGGTAGGGTTAAAGGAGTAAGTTTTCAGATGCGTTAAAAACAGAAAAAGAAAAAAATACTGAACTAGAGGATTCAAGACTAAGCAACTTAGTAGTTGTGATTTTGAGAAGCATAATGCTGGATATTATGATTTATCATAGGAAAAAGATATTTTGTCTTTGACTCCCTTCCTGGCACAAAATTCCTAAAACCTTTGGAATTTCCTAAGTGATAAGAGTCAAAAAGATGTTTTTTGTTAGATTATCAATGGGATTTTTAGAAAGCACCAAAATGATAGGGGCTGGTTGCCAGGCAAGTCAATCAAGTGATTGCAGGATTGACACTTTCAGTCCCACCCTCAACTTCCAGGGAAGGGACAGGGGCTAGAATTGAGTTCAATCCTAATGGTCAATGATTTAATCATCATGCCTCTGTAATGAAGTTTCCATAGAAACTCAAAAGGAGAGTGTGTCCAGCTTGGTGAACATCTGAGATTCTGGGAAAGTGACATGTCTGGAACAGGGTTGGTAACTGTATCCTTTCCCCATGACTCGTCCTATGCATCGCTTTCATTTGGCCATTCCTGAGGTATAGCCTAAGTAATAGACTAGTGATCTAGTGAGTAAAATGTTTCTCTGAGTTCTACAAACCACTCTAGCAAATTAATAGAAACCATTCTAAAAATTAAGAGGAAGGGAGGTGGGACCCTCCAATCTATAGCCAGTCAGCGTAGATCGACAGCCTGAACCTAATGACTATCATTGGAAATGAAGACAGTCATGTGGAACTGAGCCCTCAACCTGTGGGATCCGATGCTATCAAGCTAGATAGTATCAGAATTGAGTTGAATTGTAGGACAACACGCAGAACTGCTTTGAAAGTGTTGGGGGGAAATTTCACACATCAGAATTGGGTGCAGAAATTAACTAGAGACAGAATTTTAATGTAAACAATAACATAGACACTTTGGCTCAAAATATATCTAGAAAAGGAATCAGAGGGTTGACTAGAAAGAAAAAGTTTAAGCATGAAAACACTTTTTACTAAGGTGAGAGGCAATTTAAGCACAGTTCAAATGAAATTCATTTGGATAAAGGAAATCATTTTTACTTTCCTGTCACAGAGTCATTCATTAATTCAGAAAAGTAAATTACTAAAGCTGAACTATGATCCATTTGCAAAGTGTTGAATTGGGTGCTGCTTTAGCTTTGTACCTCAATCACTCACGTTCTGTTTCTACAGGTCAGGATAATGAGGCAGTTCTGTGAGACTGTTTGCAATCACTCCCCCGATTATTTTAGGCATATGAAGGGAGTTCTTTAGCTATAACAGTGACAAACACTGATTAAAACCATTTGAAAACAAAACGACTTCTGAAACAAAAAGCTAAGAAAAGGGAAAATTCAAAAGACTTAGGTATAAGTGGTTGGATTTTTTAAATGGTACTGTGCACCACAGTTTACATTTAAATGTTAAAACAATCAGAAATGATAGTGGGTAGGATTTTTTTGCCAAGCCAAGATGCTACAGAAATCCAAACTATAACACGGAGGTTTGGAGGCTGTGGCCAACATCACTGTGGATTCTAGAAGTCATCCCTCCTTGGTAGCTGAACGATGCCATGCCTCAGTTCACCTCAGATCTCATTCTAAGATGATGCAACACAGGAGCTGGACAAGCAAATGCGGAAAGTTGAGTCTACTTGGAAGACAGCAGCAAGTCATGGGGCCTCTAGGGCAAACTCGAGTGGCCATGTGCTCTCCAAGCAGCTGGTGTACAGCTCTAAATATTGTTGCTATCTGGATTCCAGGCCCAATATTTGCAAGTCATGTGAATTTTCATGGAATCCAAACTTCTGTGTGAAACTGCTCATTTTTTCTGAAGTTGGCATAATATTAAAACAGCACCACCTTATACGAGCAAACTAAGTACATTTACTGAGACAGCACTGAGCCTCCAGGCAGCCAGTGTGAAATGTCAGACTTACCATAGCTATCGTTTTATACACTAGAAACCAAATACCAGATACTGTCTCTGGCGGAACTAGAATCCAGATCTCTGGATTCCAGGTCAGGGTTTCAGCCAGCTCTTAGAAAGTTTGTCTCTAAAATGCATACAGTATAATTTCTTAAGCCTCAGCTCTGGGAGTCTACAGCATTAAAAATATAATGAATGGCTTAGTGAGTCATTTCAGTATAACGATCTACTTTCTCACTCCACCATCTCCATTGTGGAAGTTCATCAGAAATTTATTTCCTTTATAAGCTCGTCTAGCCCTGTGATAGTTGGCGATGGTGTCATAAGGAAGAACAAAACAGGGGTGAGTTTGCTTTCTAATGTTCGAGAAATGAGTCCACTGAGTAGATGGTATTCTTCTCTCACTTGCAGTGTCTGAATGGCATGCAGCAAAATGGAGAGCCTCTCATCCCTGCAACGAGGTGGCGATGTTGTGTGTCACAGCTCGCCTTGTTTCCGAGAGATCAGAATCTTTATTGAAAGAACTCCTTCTTTTTGATTTCCGGATCAGGCCCTGAGCAGTTGATAAAGGAGAATTACTTGGCCATTATCAGAAGTAGTTGTATTTCCACAAAGAGTGGGTACTAAACAAGAATTTATCTCTACGACAAGACTGATTGAATTGTAATCTGTGCGAATTCTATCAGACACCTGAAGCAGCACATATATTGGCTGGTGGGATATGTGCAAACCGCTGTCCTCCAGCTACAGCAAAAGAGATATCTTGGAGAATGAGAGTGAATGAGAAAGAGCTTCTCTTGGTTGCTACAGGCTATGTCTTTATACAATCCCTAATATTTTTATATATAAATGTAAACCTAACAGAATACCATTAGAACAGAGTCAACTTTCTGTGACCTTTGCAATTATTTGCTAAAACATTCCCCAAAGATTTAATGTACTTTTCAAAATCTATTCCTTTGAATTCACACCAGTCTTTTTATCAGTTAACTGGTCCTGCTATCCTAGCTGGCAACTGGGGAAACTGAGGAATGAAGATGAAAGGTGACATAAAAGCAAACTTACTTAAACACAAAGTTTCAATCCTATTTGGAACCCCCATCTTTGAAATTAGAACTATTTTCACAGATAAAAGGAGAACAGAATATGGTTCAGAGTCTTGATTCAGCATCAGGCAGCTTAGGTTAGCTCATATATTGGCTTCATCATATACTAGCTGTGAGGTCTGGGATGGATTTCTAACTTTTCTGAGAATCATTTCCTCATCTATAAAGTGGGAATGATGATAGTATCTAATATGTAGAATGACTATAGGAATCTAATGATGTAGTTTGACAATACAAACACAGTACTTGGCATGTGGTAAGCAGACAATAAAGAGTACTGTCATTTATTAATTCAGAATGACCAAATTTAATGAGTCTGAAGCCTGTAATGAGTATAAACTATTAGATTCTATAACCAATTCCAGCCAATATTGTAATCTAGTATTAATTTCCTGACCATTAGGTTTATGTTCTGCTTTTACATTTTCAAATTCTTCCTTTGTGTGTCCTCAAATAGAGGAAGTACAATTAGAATTTAAAAAATGATGCTCTTGTCCTCAAGACGTATTTCATAGCTTTGTATTTTTTTTTTTTATCACCAGTGACCTAGAAACTAATGGACAATTTCAATTGGAGACAGTCAGAACAGTCCCCTGAATATGCACAAATATGACAAACACTACGCCCTCTGTCTCTAAATAAGAACATGGGGCCTGTTGTAGCTGCCAAATTTTTCTGCCTACATTTAACTGCATGTAGGGTAAATGTGATGTTTGCTGACTTCAGGAAGGAGATTAGTTTGCGAATGGGTCACCTAACTAGTCTTTCTTCTTTTACTCTGGCCCCCATTCTGTCTAATCTAAACCCAGTCACCAAGTGTGCCCTGTGGCTTAGCAAGATAGTCTACCAGGCGCAGTTCACATCCCAAGGACTATACATTCCAAGGACCTTGGTTTGAGACCTGGGGCCAGGGGCAACAGCCAAGAAAAACAACGAAATAAAATACTTCTTCCTCTCTCTTCCTGCCTGCACCTTTCCTAAATGAATAAATGAATGAAGGAATAAACAAACAAACCCAAACAGCCACCAGAGGGACCCTTTCACACTGTGGGTCAGTGCCATACATCACCTTTAGAAGACTCATTGGCCCCTTCACCTCATTCAGAATAAAAGCTGTCTTCTTTCCAGTAGTCTGAGCCCCACCTGATCTGGTCCCAGGTTTTACCTCTGGCGTTCTGGTCACACTGGTCTTTTACTATTCAGGTACCATTTAACACTAGGCCTGGAATATCCTTCCTGGAGTCATTTACAAAGGGGTTTCTGCTGGCCACTCTACTGCTACTGCAGCCCCTATCTGCATCCGTTAACCTCTTCCTGCTCTTTCAGGCACTTGTTAGCTTCTGGAAGTCTCTAGAAACTTCTTATTCATTATACTTACTATTTCTGGTCTGTACCTAGAATGTAAGCAGTATGAAAGAAGGTTTCCATTACATTTGTCCACTGATATAGTCAGTGCCTTGCACCAAGCAAGTGCTTGAGATATGTAATACATATATATATATAAATATATATATATATGTATGTATGCATGTAACCAGGAGCCCTTTTCAACTCCAAACATTATAGTATTCAGTATTGTATTTTGAGCTAACATTTTATTTTACAATTTTTACTATATGCATTTTGTTCTCAGTTGAACTATACATGTCTTAAAAATTAAGAGAATATGTTTTACCCAAGATT
The DNA here is from genome assembly GCA_004363575.1 of Solenodon paradoxus. NCBI lineage: Eukaryota > Metazoa > Chordata > Mammalia > Eulipotyphla > Solenodontidae > Solenodon > Solenodon paradoxus. Next base: position 312,397 of record RJWH01001611.1, on the reverse strand, counting down.
AGGCTACTATCCATGAAATCGTGGTCTAGTGGTCACTAGGTCCACATGCCTACTACAAGCATTGGCTAATTTGGTAAATTTTTGTGTTAGACTCATATTAAGGCTTCTGGAAAATGAACACATAGTTAAAAGTTTACTGTTCATTGGGATGGAGGGAGGGAATGGGAAGACCATGAGAGAATGGCCCTATACTAGTGGATAGTAATAACACTGACCAAGGACGGTCAAACCAAGACAGCATTATAAGTTTGCCTGAAGGACTAAGTCAACAGAGGTTTCAATAATAAAAATTAGGAGGTTAAAAGAAAGAAACAATTTGGAGTGGGCAGGGCAGGGACAGGAGTAGTGTTTTGGAAATTAGACACACTGAATTTGGTATTTGTGAGACAGTCAATTAGAGCTGTCCCATAGAACGACAAAGTTACAGGATTGGGACACCTACTTAAGTGGAGAATGGGAAACATCTATGCAGTATTAGATTAGACACTGTCTTTGGTATTTCAACTTTGCAGTTGGAATTTAAATTTCAGTCATCTAAACATTAGTGATAAAGAGAAAGACTTAGGGAAAAAGCTTGGTCAGTTCTTGGCAACACCATTTAAACAGACTTTGAAGCTGTTTACTTATCCTCTCTATAACCCTTCATCATCTCCAAAATAGCTTAGTTTTACCATCTAAAAAAATAAGGAAACAATAATGTCTAACTCAAAGAGTTGGCATAAGATAATCCATAAAATTTAAATAATATGATATCAAAATACAATAAAAACTCAGTAAAATTGGTGGAAAAAATGAAAATCAGAGAACTTAATAACTGATTTTAAGAATGAACCAACATTAAATTAAGGGAGAGAAGATAGAAATATTGAAAAGATGAAATATTCAAGGAGCTGGAAGAAAATGATGAAAGTATAATGTCATGGTAATCAAGGGGCAGAGGGTTTCAAATGATTTACTTAATTCAGTTTAGTCATGAGGATAGGAAAATGGAACTCTTGACCCTGGTTTTCTTCATGTAACAAAGGTGAAATGGAATAGTGCTACATACCCAAAGTTGGTCATCCATGCCTGGTGGGTTCTTTTTGATAAAAGCACCATAGTATGTAGCAATATTCCGGTGATGAGAATATTTCTTCAACATATTAATTTCTTGTTTGATTTCTTCCTCTTCATCCTGTATTAAAACAATAAATATTCTGTCATGAAAATCTCATTGTCTTTAGTATTCTCTTTGTGTTTTTCTTTTACCACCATTTGTAAACAAATATGTAAGAAGTTCTTTCTTAAGTTTTTTCTTCTATGATGATAAACAAGCATAATTACTATGAAAGCTGACTTTCTTTCTTCACTACAAAGAAAAAATTAAGAAGAAAATACACTGGCAGTCCAAAGGACATATTCTGTTTGTATAGTAAACAGGTATAGCTACAACTTGCTTGGAAAATAACAAAAATAAAACAAAATAACCCCACATTACCTCTTCACCTGGAAAGATCAAAGGAGACAGGCTATTGAGATAAAATTTACTCTAGTCGCAGAATTATGTCCACTGAGTACCTGTCACTGATCATATCTGGCATAGGAAAGAATGAGGAAAGTGACAAGAAAAAAGACACAGGCTCTTAGATTTAAAATTTGTTAGATTCATTTTCTTTGAAGGTTGCTTTTATTGAAGTACCTGACTGAAGATGATGAAAGTCAGATGGGAAAGGGAGCAAGCCTAAGTTCCCTAGATCGAGGAAGTCGATCTAGAGCGGGAGTCCCCATCTCACCTTCAGGAGACTAAACATGAAAAGAAAGGGGCAAATGTGGCAGTATCACCGATGTGAAAAGAGGTAACTCTCCTACAGAGCACTTTTCCTCTTCCTAATACCTCCTGAGTTTCAGATTGGAGTCTAATGATGTAGATCATATTAAAAGGCCCTGGCATTGCCAGAAGGGAATGAGAATATTCTTCCATAATTTTATTTTAATATTACACATTGATTAGATTGCCACCTAGTATTTTATTTTTGAGGTGGGGGGAAACAACTTCCATCCCAGGATAATTTTTATGAATGTATCAGTAGCGATGATTAGTCCTGCCTTTAAGATGTTGCATTACTATTACTTGAAAGACTACACATGGCGTTTCCCTGTCTGTACCCTTGTCCCCTCCAACTACTCGATTTTCTTCCAATGTCTCTACATTGCCAGGTGCTTCTGCAGTCTCCCATATGATTTCTTCTTTCCCTTTCTTCTTCAAATAATTTCTGCTCATTACTCCTGAATGAGTTTACTTGACTCAGAAATGTCTTCCCTAATTCTCTTAGGCAATGTCAAGTTCCTTACTATATCTTGCCCACTCCTACATTTCACGGAAGTGTCACATTATCTGGTACTGGTATGGAGGTTAGGGTCATACCTTGTTGTCTTTGCACTTTGGGTTAGGACTCTCTTCACCAGGGACTGGAAGCTCTCCTCTGACTTCAGAGCTCAGTGCCAGGGTCCTTACCCTGTGGATCGTCACAAGTGCCTTCCTTTTTAGCACCTACTAGAATTGCGATCCACATTTACCTGTCTGGTCATTTGATCAAAGTCTTCCTTCCCTACCAGTCCATAACATCTGTCCACAACAAAAACAACCACACAAGAAACCTGCCTGCTTTTGCTCTCTGTAACATACCAGCAACAAGCAAAATGCCAGTGAACAGTGTGAATAAAAGAAAGGATACCTGCAAAGGGCCTGACCACCTACAGCGGCAATAGTGCTGCTGGAAAGGAATCAGTGAGAATATGACGAGTCATGGATGCTGACATTTCCTGGCCACATGAAAGCAGGTTTCATTAGAAAAAAAAAAAAAAATGAAACAATGACAAAAATGGAAAATTTCAAACCTAGGGGAACTAAGCATGTTATACATCACAAGGCTTAACTAAGTCAAAGACTAAGTATTCTGGACATAGAAGGCCTGTGTGGGATGATGACTTCAGGAGAAGTGCGCAGTCCTAACTGAGGAGGGAGCAGAGGAGCGAGGGGCTGAAATGGTGGCTGAGGGAGGGGGTGGCATACCGCTGATCACAGAACTGTCCCCTACATCTAGCGGAAAGTGCCTACGCCTTCACTATGGGCCTGAGAGAGACTGACCTTCCCAGACCTTCAACTTGTTGAAGGGTCCCTGCAGCGTGCCTCAAATGTCTGACTCTGGTGCATCTTAGTTATTTTAAACTCACCATGTGGAGCCAAATAACTGTGGATTAATGTAGGGTGAGAGCGGATATACTTTAGGGAAGCCTAAATAGAAAGGGAGAAAACAAACCTGAGGGTTTCTGTGGGCAGCCTGGCATCAACATGGCTTCGATTAAAGAGACAGCTACCCATGAGGCAATAAAACACTTTCCAAGGGCAGCCTGACAGTCTCCGCTTCAGTCACTCCTAGTGAGAAGGCCGGTCCTATAAGTACTGACTGCCTATCTGCTAGGTTCTCACCAGGACACTGTGTGACGTGAGAGAACGAGAGTGGGGGAACAACTGCCTAAAGAAAGCTTAAACCATATCATTAAGAATAACAGTGTGGTTCAGTATATAATTAAATCTAAAATAAATAGTATTGGGTATCAGAATGAAGTCAGCACATTCTCGTCACTCTGCAAAGGTAAACTGACACAATATAAAGAGGGAAACAAGTGCATTTGGACTCCATTCCTTTCTGGCTGTGTGAGCTCAGGAAAGTAACCTACCTTTCGGAGCCTAAGTTTTCTCATTCATAATGAGATACAGATTTATGATAGCATTATTATATGTCCCCTTTCTGTAATAACTAAAAGAAATATGTGGAACTTGTGAAATTTAATAATAAACATTATGATTAATCTTCTCATCCAAAGAATAAATAAATAACAAGGATAGGAGGGAAGAAATGTCAGTAACTTGAATTATAGGTTTAAATGGCACTGTTTCTCAGCACAATTATGGAGCCACTTTGGGTCATGTTATGTTACTAGAACATAGAACCTTGATCTTGAGCTTAGATGACCTTGCAAGTGAGCATGCAATTTATCAGGCCTTCAAGGCTACTGTTTATCCATGTTTCCAGTCTAGGGTAATGATGGCAGTAAGTTATTCAGTGAAATTGAAAGGCAGACACTCGTGTACACAAGTACTCATTTAACTATTCCACAATCAGTCTACCCTCTCATAACATGGTTCATTGCAGGAGATGAGCTATGATGCTTTTAAAGACAAAGACAACAACTGAGGTTAGAATTCAATGACAAAACTATAAGGATGACTTCTGCTTTGTAAATGTATGATTCTTACATAGTAAGAGTAAAGCAAGGGGGAAAAAGAATTAAGCACAGGGATCAAGCTCACTGAGCATCAGTGATCACTAGTTCATAAGGCAAAGTAATGTTACCAAATTGTCATGGATCTTAAAAGGGAGTAATTTTCATAAGCCAAGTCCACTGCTCTAGGACAAATCATTACTTCCATGAGAAGACTTCAAAATCTAGCCCAAGTTGATTCATTATGTAACCTCGGATGTGGCATTTAAACTCTCCAAATACAACATTTTCACCTGTAAGGGGGAATAAGAATACCTATCTAAGCCAGTTATCAACATTTTGAAATGATTAAGTGCTTACTTAAGCACAGCTTTATTTACCAACATAAAGAAGACTGGTTTTAATTTACAATCATGGGAATCTATAGCTTAATATTTGTGATAAACTCTAAAGGAAAAACAAAACAAAACAAAACAAAAAAACCCCCGTCCTTAGCATCCCAGCTCATGAAGGGGTGGAGTCGATTTCCTAGCCTTGGCGCTGAGGTTGGCCACGTGACCATCTTTGGCCAGTGAAACAACAGCGATTCTGATGCAACGCAGGTTTCAAAAGTACTTGGCACAGTGGCCCTCTCTTAAGTGCGTGCAGAGAATCCTTCCATGTGAGAAACTAGAATTGGTCTCCTGGAGGATGAGAAACCATACGAAAAGTGATGGATTTCAAATGCAAGAAATGGATGATTCTAGGTAATGCTTTTAAGTCACCCGCTGCCGCTGGTACCACCATAATCTTCACTACTGTGGTCATAAAATATGGCTAAAACCTGTGCACCAGATAGGAGAGGCTGTGTTTTACCTTATTTAGTACAGACAATTGCATGAAGTAGATGTTTTTAATGATCCTATTTCACAGTTTCAAAGAGGTTAACTCTCCCAAGTTCGTTCACATTTTAAATGTCAGCGCTAAGATTTAAAGCCAGATTTGTCTGACTCCAAGCTAGCACTATTAACGCTCTACTGAAAACTCTTAGACAGAAGAAGGCAATTACTCAGGGTGATAAAAACAAAGCTGCTAATCATAAAAGAAGAATTTAGGGGCATCTTAAATAGGGCTGAAGAGAAACCTGTGTTGGTTCTCCAATCAAGGAAGCTTCTTAGCATATAATAATATTTGCTCATGAATGATTTCAGGGAATAAAGGAAGAATTTTTAAGTTGCATATTTATTACACAGGGGAATACATTTGAAGCATCTACAATATGTTAGGGGTTTAAAAGGAATAAGACACTTGACAGTAGTCTGCGCCATAACAAAGAGTTCGCCCAACATTTAGCTTTCAATCCACGGAAGAATAATAAAACTATATTATTCCTATAACAATCCAAGAAACGGGTTTGAACTCTAGAAGGAAGCATGAGGTGTACAGCATTATAAATTCCCCACCCCTAGAGGTACTGACACTAGCCAGAACCCACTTCTGCTCCTCCTCTGCTGTCTTGCTTTCCATAGCAGTTGGTGGCATTAGTTGTCTGCGTTAACTTGTCGATCATCCTCATCTTAATTTTTGAGAGTGACAAGAAGTTGAAGACAAAGCATTGTTAAAGGATCACAGACTATCAGAATTTGAAGGGACTGTTGACATTTTCTAAAATTAAAAAACAATAATTTGTAGTCGTGAAACCCCTTTTTCCAATAGAAATCTTATTCAAGATGCAAACAGAGAACATCAACAAAAACTAGATTTTTGAAATCAGTAGACGTTTATTTCTATAAGCTTAACCATAGAATACATAACTATAAAGTTAATGAAAGCAGGAGGACTGTTTCAATGAATAGAAAATTAGAATTTTTGAAATAAATTTAAAGTCACATATCAACTCAAATGCTTATTAATTTTCCACTTTGCTTCGTTTCCAAGAGGGAGAGAAAACCCTCTATTTCCTAAGATAAGTAATTGCAAATGATAATAGTCATTTTTAAAGAGCATGCCTTGAAGTTTCAGTGGAATCTTCAGACTGAATAACATTTGCACACAAAAGAAGTAACCTAGCTATATAAATTGGGAGGTTGGCATTTTCCAGTGTGCCCAAACTATTGGTATATGACATACAGTTTAATATTTGTTTTTTAAATCACACTTCGTTGTCAGACTATATTAAAAATTAAATAATGAAGTCTCCTCCTAAAATTTATCCCAAGGTGGGGTTATGTACACTCAATCTATATTTTCCAAGGAAATAGACCTAGAGTGGCTCAATGAGCTGCATACACCCACACCTCTGCATGGTAGCAGTGACAGACCTCAGGATATCGCTATGACATTCTGCAGATCACACCTAAGTTTATAGTATATGATAACGTCAAGTTAAATGAAGTCATTCAACAAACGTTTAAATGTCTACTCTAGCTGAGGGACAATGCTGAGTACTAAGAATAGAATAATACAACAATGGGTACAACAGATTAAAGCTCAGTCACAATGAAACTCACTATATTCTAATGGAGAACACAGATGGAAATAAAAATAATGCAGATGCATGCAAAATTACTAACATGAGAGCAATAGGTAGCTGCTCTAATTGGGGTCATAAATGCATTAGCATTAACTCTGAAAAACCCAAGTTTGAGCTGAATTCTAAAGACTATGTGGGAGTTGCTAGTTGGGGAGAAAGAAGAGGCGTGATGTGATGTGATTGAGGAAGAAACCATTTTCCTGGCAGAAAAACAGTAATGGCCAACACTCTGGCATGTTGTCTCCTATGGGTGTCATGAGCACCCTAGAGAGAAAGATGAAAAATATGTCTGCAAGAGTCACCTACATAAGAACAACAATGTGCATTGAACATCATGTTCTCATAATATTCTCAAATGCTTTATAAATAACTACATTTACTTCTTGTATTATCTTTATGAAAGAAGTGATATTACTCATTTTTATTTATGTGAATATGGGAAAGTTAAGCAACAAGCCAAGGTTGAGAGAACCATGGAGTGTCAAAAGTAGACACCCCCGGATGAGATTGACCGTTTGCAATGCTCTTCTTTACCACAGGCTAATCTGCTCTCTCTTATCAGGAAGTGGGGTCCCTTAGAGGAGCAGAAAACATTAAGTTGATGTGCATTTATCTCACACCCAAGCCTTCACTGATGTATATGATTCCCAAGAACACCATGAATTAAAAAATAAAAAGACTCATGCTCAAATTACCAGAAATTAATGGGGTTTAACCCTGGCAGTGTTGTCTAAAGGCTACCATAAGTGAGATGGCTTATATACTCAAAGATTCTAGACCTACAATTCAGGCGATAGTCTCCAGGAATTGGAGTAAGTCTATTTTCTGATGACATAAAAAGTGTCATTGATAAAGTTTACCCTTATGGCTTTAGGTTACCAGGAAAAATAAAATATCAGGTTCTCCGTGGCTTGTAATTTGGAATTGTTTTTTGTTTATTTGGCTTTCTGTGCTTTCTGTTTTCTCTGGTATTCATTTTTAATAGATATATTGTCATTTTGGCTGGCATCAACTCCGTATCAGGTTCTAGGTTAGCAAGCTCTGAAGGAGGTACAGAGATGGGTAATGCACTGATCCTAGGTACTTGGGTTTTGTTTTTAAATTTTATTGAAGGAACATTGCTTCATAACAATATGTAAGTTTCAGGTGCACATCATTATAAATCAGCATCTATAGAGAATACATTAAATTTACCATCAACAGTCCAGTTCCATCCTTTATCATATAATTTACCCCTTTTACCTGATTCATCATCCCCTTACCTTCTGGTAACCATTAACTGGAATCAAGAAGTTTTAAATGAGAGAGAACTTCACATGCAGGGAAGGAAAAAAGGTGAGCTTCAAGTCATTAAAAGAGAGCCAGCATACCGATGTGGAAATCAAGCCACAAGAGAGCCAAAGCGATCAATAAGAGAGAACCAGTGAAGTCAAAGAGGGACATAAATGTGAGTTGGAGATGTGTTTCCAGTCCACTACCATGAACTTGGTAGCAAATCTGAATCTAAACATCTTGCTCTGTGAGTCCAGGCATCCTAATTTCCGACTCTGCCTGCAAATTTCCTCATCTTTATACATCTTAACCTGACAAGAAAGATATGAAAATTATAATTTTGATCAAATGTTTTGAGGTTCACAAATTAAAGGCACTACTGAATGCAAACCATCATGATGTAAAAATATTAAAAACAAAACTAATGAACCCAAGTACTTATCTTTATTACTGGAGACTACAGTCATTTTCAGGTCCCTCTTTTTTCTCTTAAGCAATCACTCTAACATGTGAACATATACAAGGCTCCACATCCAGGTCTTTACCCAGCCTGTACACACATGTGCAGAGACTCAGACACAGATGAGTCAACAGAGGTATAATCTACCTTTACAGTAAGAATGGATGAGGAAGCTCAGCATGTTCATTTTTAGAATTCTAGAAGTGTTCCATGTTCTAGATGGTGTACAACATACAGAATGGAAGCACTGGAAATAGCCCTAAAGGTGGTGGGTGTTTAGGAAATAGAAAAACACTTCTTTATCTTTCTTCTGTTAAAAGTTCTCATGGAGTGCTTTTTCAGACTGCGCCGTCTGCTAAAGACCGATCTACCTGAACAGTCCCAAGGGACAATCCTCCACTGATGTTCAGATGGGTCTTTGGTGCAGAAGAGCTCAGTTGGGAATTCCCAGGCTTTACCAAACACCTCAAGGTCAAGCTCCAATAACTGGAAATGCTTCTCTCTCAGCCCTATCAACATAACCAAAGATCTACCCATCATCCAGATCTCACGTAGCTGTCACTTTACCAGGGAACATAATGGTCCCCAGATAGATCAGCTTGAGCCTTAAATTCTCAAACTCTCTGTACACTCCTCAAAGGTAATCAGAACTGCGCTAAAGTGTTCAGCTATTTGTAAATATCTTTCATGCCAGAATGTCAGATTCCAGAAGATAGTGCCCAGTCTTGCTCACCGCCATCACCCTGCAATAGGATGTGGGGATGGGGAGTGCACGCAGACCGGCTGGACTTGAATTCCAGCTGTCATTTACTGGCTGTGAGACTCGGGCACATTTTGCAGTCTCTTTGAGCTTTCAATTCCTCATTTGTAAAATGGACATAATAGCTGTTCTCCCCTGATGGGAGTTGTTTTGAGAATTAAGTGAGTTAAAATATGCTGTATTAAGTACTAAGAACAGTGATTGACACATAATAAGTACTCCATGTTAGCCACTTTTATTTTGACCCTGGTGCTGTTGGGGCTATTACTATTATTAATAATAGTATGTTCTGTGCTACTAATCATTGCACTGAACTGCCTCCCCGTGGGAAGAAGGAACCAAATGTACTTGGAACCATGTGTTCCTCTGACTCTTTTAAACAACGCAAATTGGATTTTTTTCTTTTGGTCCAATTTCAGTAAAAATCCACTGAGCCCATTAGCTCTGGACAAAACACTCTATGAGAGGCTGTTGGGAAAAGGCCACTTCCTTACTTCACAAAGAGATGGAGAATGGTCATAAGCTTCCCCTACAGGAATTCAGTAAGACAGAAAAGGGAACTCAGTCAAGCAGGGCTTAAAATCCTTCTAGAAGGCAAATCTTATCACATTACCTTGCTGTTCAATTTCTAGCTCCGACACTGGCTCTAGCAATGATTTGGGGAAAAGAGTCAGGATTTGCAAACAATAACAATAACAAAAAACAACACAAAACTAAAAAAACTCTCATGTCTTTTTTATATATTCAGTTTTTGCCTAAGACTATTTGATCAAAATATTCTATAAGGAACATGAAAAGTTAGAAAACTTTGTAAAGGCCTTGGTACAGCATTCAATTCCTTTGTGGCCTGAACCTGACCTGTCCAAATTCATCTTATATCACTCTCTTCTCAACACTTTTTAATCCTCAAACTAAACAATGTAACAAGTTTCTAGAACAGGCTGTAAGCCATGTCATGATACATGCCCTTTGCTTGACTGAGAATGTTGTCATCAAATTGTCTTCTCAAAAGTAATTACCACCCCTCACTGTCACATCAAACTTTACAAGTAACATTATTTATAAATTTTTTAATTTTATTGTTAAGTGGATTAGTTTTACTTATAAATATTATGTAGGGCAAGGCTGTATTATTGTGAATTCCCCTTCAAAGAATACTTTTCATTTCTGAATATCCAGCACCTGTCATAAAGCAGGTGTTTAGTAAATGTTTACTGAATAAAATAATGAAAGAAACACATTAAATTAAATGCTAAATACCCTTTCATGTTAATTGAAGACATATAGTAATGTGGTTAAGAGTATGGACTTAAACCACTATGGCTGAAATATTCACTCCACCATTTCATAACCATAGTACACTGAGCAATATATTAACTTGCCTGTTTTTCCCATCTTGATAATGGGACTAATGATGAAATCTCTTTTGTAGGTTGAGAGGATTATCTAAATATATAGAAGTTATTTAAAAGAGTACTGGCACATAATTATCACTCCATCATTGTTGGCTACCACTATTATTGGCTAAAATATTCTTTAATGGTTGAAGATGGAAATTCATTCCACTTCTGGGCATTTACCCAAAATACAAAAGCACTCATTTGCAGAGATGTACGCACCTCTATGTTTATTGAAGTCCTATTCACAATAGATAAGCACTGGAAATTACCTAAGTGCCCAATGTCAGATGAATGGATAAAGAAGATGTGGTACATATATACAATGGAATACTACACAGTCCTTAGAAAAGATGAAACCTTGTCATTTGAATCAACATGGATGGAACTAGAGGGGATTATGCTAATGAAACAAGTCAAAAGAAGAAAGACAGATACCAGAGACCTCACTCATAGATGGAATGTGAATAGACAAAACAAAGGAACAGATGAAACAAAACCAACCCTTGGACACTTGCAACAGAACTGAGGTTAGCAACAGGGAATGTGGGGGGCATGGCAAACGGTGGTAGAGTCCACTGGACAATGGTGAAGAACACTCGATGATTTGGTGGCGGGCAGGGTGTGTGTGACATATATCTGAGGAATGGGGAAATTGCACATAGGAGGAACCTATATGTATGAGCTTATTTTAATGTGTAGAATAATTACTGCAATAAAAAAATTTCTTTAATGTAACTAGAGAGGCACTTTGCTTAGGACCAAATCAATTTAAACACACCCCATATATGATATGGGATCACAGAAATGTAATCCTGCTTTTGCCAACCCAGTGTTTTTTCCACCCTTTTCTTTAATAACACTCAGTTTTTTCCTTGAGGAATCAATCTTGCCAGCCTTCATCACTGTGTAGTTTCCAGGGCCAGGCACTCAACTGGGATGTGGTTGAAGAGAAACAAGGACTGGTTCAGGGATGGAGACAAAACTCAAGCTAAGGCACTGAAATTCTGACTGGCACGTTAGCTGAGACTAATGGTAATGAAGTGATTAGAACATGCTGCTGAGAAGAGGGCACAATCAGAGATAAAAAGTCCTTGCAACAGTCATGTGAATTCCTGGGTTTTGTTGAATTTCATCATGATCAGTATTGTCATCGTAGTCATCACCGTCATCATTTTTTTAAAAAGAATTGGTGCAGGTATGAATGAAGGCAAGTAGGCAAGCTGGCAATCAGGCTGAAGAAGGAGGAGGACTAAACACCTCATTTTATTTTTATTTAGTTGTTCATCTTGGATGTTCTCTCACCAGCCCCAGGACATGAACCTGGGTCCTTGGGGGTGTATGTGGACTGCATCAGCCGAAGGCAGCAGACCTAATTGCTACTCCACCAGGGCACACCATCATCATTGTTAACCTCATTCTATTATTATTTAAAATTTGTACAAGCCAGTAAAGTTCATTTTCACCTTCATTTATTTTGAGTGGGGCTTTAGTACTATAACTCAGTGGCCTGAGTAATATGATCACAGCTAGTCATTATAAAGTTGATAGCCTAGGATATTAAGTTATTATGTCATTAAGTCCTATACCTTAAAGGTATCATTGTAAAGAAACTAGTTTATACACCAGAAATTTTTATCCAAAAGAAAAGGAGGATTACTTACAGGGTTATCAAAGAATCATAGTCACTTCACTCTTGGTGACCAAAAAGTAGTATATATAAGATCCTAGAAAAGTGCTTTTCTGACTCTGATGTGTGTGAAACTCTTTGAAGGACTAGTAGAATGGGCTCTGAGTTGCTGCCTATTAGTCTGTGGCAGGTCCAGGAATCTATTTCTCATGCACAGCTCAGGGAGGCTGAGAGAGCATTGGCACTGATAGTCTACTTTGAGAAGAACTACTCCAGAGGGCCCAGTTCTCTTTAGATGCTTAGGCAAATCTGGAGTCCACAGACCCAGCTGGGAAGAATTCCCCAGAAAGCAACCAAATGCAGACATTTCCATAATTATTTCAGAATCTAGAAGGAACTTCAAAGACCATCCGAGTGTAAGCAGTAATTCTGAAGCAAATATTGGCACATTTGGAAGTTCCAAAACAGGAAGACCATAAGCATTAGATCTTGTGCTTTCTGTGGTTATTTTCTACAAAAAAATAGGAAGCGGTATACATTTAAAAAGATCATTTAAAAATGATTTCAAGCTTATGGCTTCGTCAATTTCGCTACCATACACTGTAGTAACTGCAGTAGATCAGAGCAAACAATGAACAAAGATGACTTTCGAGAATTCATCTGTTCTAACAGAGCAGCTATAATAAGCACAATTATAATAATTGGTAAAAAGCGCTCGTGGCATTCCATGAGACACAAAAGAAAACAGGGCAAAATGAAATAGATTGTTTTCTGAGGGTACCATATGAGTTTTACAAAGGAAATCTTATGTTGACAGTGATGTGTAAGGGGGTGATACAAAAGTCATGTGATACCACATCAGCCACATGAGGAATAGGAAAACCATCTCCTGATGTGTTCCCATGTTTTTCTTTGTTAAGGGTCAGTGGTTATAACGGTCAATGGTGTGCCTAAATCAGAGAATTATCCAGCTCTTTCAACAGGGCTTCCCCAGAGAATTAAGCTTAAATACTATAAAGCTCCCATTGTATGCAATGAGACTGACTCTCTTATGCATTGAAGATGTGTTAGCTCTGTATTGTTCCTGGGAAAAGTGAGAATGCAGTCTCTCAAAAGATTTTCTGTAGGGCTTAGTTGCCTCTTGAAATCCAGTTTAGAAAAGTTAATTGACACTCTTTAAATGGAAAATACACTCCAGGATAAATAGCCGTGTAACTTTTCCGATTCCAGGAACGATTGTCTAGTAAAAGTAAGTGGTTCTCTGAGCAATTTAAAATCTCACAAATAGAACCAGAAAGTAGAAAAGTGATGTTCAGTGCTCTCAAGTCAGACTTTATGCATCGAGATAGAATTCTGTGCACACTTATGCACGAAGAGTAATGATGCCAGTGGAATTCTACTGCAATCTGAAGAACCACACAACTAATGAGCTTTAGAGCAAGGGGTTTTATACTGCATCCACAATCATTAGCAGTTAAACTGTCAAGTACATCACATCATAGAGAGAGCCTATTCATGCAAGCGAAATACAGTAGTGTGATTTCAGCAGAAGAATTGCAAAATGAATTCTGTTTTGTTACGTTGTACAGTAACCGATCTTGATCTTTGTCGGACCCTGCTAATTGACTATACCAATATCCATTCTCTTTCATTCCTGACTACTAGAGCCCAGATTAATTGGATACATGGATAGAATAAAAGACTACATTTCCCAGCTTCCCATACAGTTAGGTATAGCCAATTAGAACAGAGGTAAGTAGAATGTTGTATGAAAGTAGAAAATTTTGACTGAAGGGGCTCATTTCTATGCCTTTCTGCTCCTACGCATCTCTTCCTTCCCCCTCTTTTTTTCCTGCCAAAGAATGTGAGCAATGGAAAACTGACAATCACCTTGAACCATGGGAATAACCTTATGTGAGGAGGCCATGCATTAGAATGATGGAGAAGAAATACAAAAATATATCCTCTACTCTACCACATTACTGCCATACCGTCTGGGCTGTCACCTCTAGATTTCTTTAACATGAGAGAGTAAGATACTTCCATCATGATTCAGCCTCTGTTATGCTGAATTTTCAAGTGGAAGAACCTAAACCTAATTATTATGATTTATATGCAGTTTCTTGTTCAGAAAAACAACAACAACAACAACAAAAAAACCCAGGTGAATGAATAAACTAATTGGAATTAAAATAATCAAACTGGTTTACAACCCGAAATTTGAATAATGTATTTAAGACAAAAAGAAGTACTAGTTTATCTAAGTGTTAACAAACATTGAGAATAAATTTTCTTTTACTGTTTAAACTGGATATAAAGAAGAATTCAGATTAATAATAAGTTAGAAAAGTCAGCCAATACAATTGTGTGGTATAACCGAAAATCAGTGAAAATAGTATTTTAGTAGACAGTATACCGTATAATATATACTTATCAAAGAGAGCAAAATGGGCCAGAATGGTTATGGATTGAAGTTTGATATACAGACATACTGTTTTGCCTTTCTTATTTGTATATTGGATCTTGATACCTTTGTGTGACACATTCATTCTATTTACACTGAATAATCCACTTCTGGGTCAAGTGGAAGACTTCTCTTCGCTTTTATGTATAGCAGATAGAGAAAAAAATTCCCAGGATAATAGAATATTATTATGCTTTTGATGTCCAGTGAGTCTTTTGAAGTCTGAGTTTTTGCTCTGAATTCATAAAAGGCTTTAAAATGTTTTAAATAGAATAGAAAAAAGGACTGAAAGCAGTATATTCTATTTAAAGTAGTCTATTCCTTAGATTGCTTTTGATCATCAAGCAGAAATATTTCAGTGTCACATGACAATAAGAACTTCTGGTTATGATAATTACTTACCTAATAATATTTGGGGAGGAAATATTCATATATTCAATATCCTACTGAGATTCTAAAGCTATCTAAGCTTTTTATCTATTTCAGCACTAGGTGGACCTTTGAGAAAACTGTTAAGACCCATCTCTTCCGTGTAATCTCAGTATTATTCTTTTAATACCTTCAAATCCTGCTTCTGTCTTCATATGCAAATAACCACGGTTGTGTTTGTGTAAATTATTGGCATCCATTATTCACTCTAACCATATAAGGTGGTGAGTAGGTAGCTAATTTAATTACAGTGATTTGCTCGTGGTCTTCCCAGTCATCTGTTAAATACTCTTACTTCTTTATGTTAAGCACAATTGGGGGAAAGATTTTATTTATTTAAGAAGATTCTATTAGTGAAAAATGATTTGTTTCTATCACTTGCTTAACCATTACGTTAGCTATTGAGATAGCAAGATAAAGATACATTACCCCTGTGACATCCATAACCTTAATGGCTGCAAGCTGGCCTGTTTTGACATGACGGCCCTGTAAAGAAAAAAGAATTTAAAAAAAGACTTTAGTTCTGATGACCAATATCAGCATTCCATTCCACTGTAAAGAACAGTCTAGATCAATGTTACAGTATATTAATAGGGGAGACAGACAGACACAAACACACATAAATTTTAAATGCTTTAAAGAGCAGTTTCTATTTAGTGTTTATTTTGTAAAATACTGTATCCTCATCATTTTTGTATTTTGAGCTTATTTTTACAGTGGTTGTCAAGCTCAATACAAAAGGCAATGTTAACAATCTGGTTCTACCCTCTCTCCAAAGATAAGAGCTTGTTAAATAAGGACTTACCGGAGAAGTGGATTTATATGGAAGGGGACTTGGCACTGGGTAGAGGAGACACAGATAGGTGTCCTATCAGAAAGTACTCAGTATGTGAAGAAAGTTTAGTTGCCTTGATTATTAAAATGTTTTGTAACAGTCTCAACTGGTTATTTTTCTGCTGCTATCCACTTGAGATTAATTTATCTTTATCTTAAAAGGGGGCCTAAAGTAAAACAGAAGCAATCCATCTGAATTTGTGATCAAAGAGGCAGCACCGAGTATAATAATTGCTTCCTCAAAGTGGACGTCTTTGGTCTCTGGACCCAAAAAGCAGAATCAACTACATGGCAGAATCCAAAAGAGAATAAGGGATGGTGAGGGGGCAATTTCAGAAAAAAAGCTTTTTATTTGCTTGCTCATTTAGAAAGCATGAAGTCTGCATCTGACTCTCAAGCAGCAGCAAAGAAGGTCAATACTCATTACTTCTAAATGCATTTTTATATATGACTTCTAAAATATAATTTACCTACTGCTGCTTTCAGGCAGGACAATTTAGTTTCCAAGATCCATGCGTTCAAATTCCAACAACATGACCTTAGGCAAGTTCCATAATTTCTAAGCTTCAGTTTTTACCTCACTTGAAAAATTCAAATATGAGAGTACCTAACTCATGGCACTTTCATCAGGATTAAATGAGAGAGTGTATACAGTGTCTGGCACAGATAGGCTATGCACAGATGTTGGCTATAATGACTTTCTGGTAATCTAAGTGCCAGTAAGAGACTATGATGCTGTAATGATGAACTTAGTAAAGGAGTAAACACCTTCTCTTGAAAATATAAAGTCTTTAAACCAAGAGCCATAAATCTTATTTTAAACAATGGCTGTTTCTCTATAGTACTGAAGGAGGGTAGGGAAACAAATACAGAAGGTCTGGTCGATATAAGACAGTTGATTCACCTTGAAATTCTTTAAATGGTGCCATACAACTAAATAAATACAAACACCTCTGGATAGGCCTTGACATACCCTCAAGAACTGACCCCCTTTCTGCCATATCACCTTGGTAGACTTCTACCTGTTCTTGTGCTGTGATCCTTGGGGCTAAATTGTTTGCATTTTCTAAATGTACTGTTTTGTTTTTACCTCTCTGATGGGGTGTTTTCTCCATCTGGAAAGTCCTTCACTTCTTCATCTTTATTACTTTACTCACTCGTTCACGTTTCAACTAAAGTATCACTTCCACTGAACCCTCACTGTCAACTGCTCCTCCTCACTATGCTGCCAATGAATATATTAGTTTCTACTACTGCACTGAGTTCAGAAAACCAGCGGCCCCCACTCCTGCTCATCTCTCTTTTTCCTTCTTTCCCTCCCTCCTTTCCCCTTTGGCTTCCTTTGCAGAAGAAACTCTACTCCCAAAATCCTTAACTGGAATGCTTCTGGTTCAAGCAGAAGTATGATCAACAAAGTCTGGTCTGCGCTGCCTCCCAACCGCCACTCTTCCCTGAGGGAGCCCTTTGGCACCTCCGCCAACATGAAATTTGAGACAACTGCACTAGATTTTCAAGTCCTAAGAAACAGGGAATCATGTTTTAGGAAATAATTTGTTACAAAGACACATCAACACCTAGTTCTTTTTAACACCAGCCTGGGAACTGAAGCGATCAAGCCTGTGGTACTGGCTCAAGGCCAGGTAACAGCCTACAAGTAATACACTTTACATTACAAGCATAAAGCAATGGGAAATTCTTGGTTAGAAATAAATAGATGATGATGATAGATAGATACTATCCTTTTAGCTTACATGGTTTAGTACATAGTTATTTTTGGGGTTTTGAGGATTTTTTTTTTTTAAGTAACTGCTGTGTGTCATTGAAGGAAGAGTAAGAAAAATAACCTACTTCTCCATTTTATTTTGTTTATTTATTTTAAAATTTTATTGAAGGAATATTTCATCAAAACACTATAAAGGGTTAAAGTACATCATTGAAATCAATATCTATATATGATACATTGAGTTTACCACCAACAGTTCAATTCTGTCCTTTATCATATAATGACCTTTTATCCAATATACTCATTGTTCCCCCTTCCTTCTGGTAACCATTCATTTGATTCTACAGACTAAAAGCCTTTTTTTCGCTTGATTCATTTGTTTGTTTGATTTCTCTGTATATCACATATGAGTGCAATCATCTGATGTTTGCCTGTCTCTTTCTGACATCTCACTAAGCATAACTGCCCCTTAGGTCCATCCATGTTGTTGCAAATGGCAGGAGTTGATCTTTTTAAACATCTGAGTAATGTTCCATTAAGTGTATACACCAATCGTCCTTGTCTAGTCGTCCGCAGGTGGGCACTGAATTTGATGTTGGCTGTGGATCTGCCTTTATTATGTTGAGTACATTCAATCACATTCTGAAGGGTTTTAATGTTAAGAGTGTTGACTCTTATCAAAGCTTTTTCTGCATCTCTTGAGAAGATCAGATAGTTTTTGTTCTTATTTTGGCTGATGTGATGTATTACACATATTGATTTGTATACGTTGAACCATCCTTGCATCACTGGAATGAATCCCACTTGATTGTGTGTATGACACTTTTAATGAGATGTTAGATTCTGCTTGCTAAGATTTTGTGAAGAATCTTAGCATCAATAGTCATCAGAGTTATTTTCTATACTTTCCTTTTTTGGTGATGTTCTTATCTAGTTTTGAAATCATGGTAATGTTGGCATCATAAAAAGTGTTTGGAAGTTTTCCTTCTTCCTATTTTTAGAAAAGTTTGAGAAGGATAGTTAATAATCCTTTTTAGGCAGCATTCACTATTGAAACCATCTGGTGTCCATTTTAAATTTCACTTGCAAGCTGAAATAACAGTTCTCAACAGGTCTGCCAGATGACTGAACAATATACCTCAGGGATGGCAGTTTGGGCTTAAGTGAGATTCTGGACAAGGAGCGATTAGCAGCCTCAGCTCTGTCTTAGGTAAAGGCATCTGTCCTCTCCAACAGTAAGGTTGCTGAGCTGTCAACCTTTGACTAGGGAAGGCCACAAAGGAGGCTGCCCAGCATGGGTTGCCTTTTACATCACTGGAGATGTCAAACCAAATTAGGATCCACTTGAAGGCAGAGTTTGAGGGAATGGACAGTAATCAGCCAACCTGAAGATTACTAGAAACCTGAGGCATAGTCATTGCTAAGACAGTCTTTAAAGAGGCAGCTTTAAAAATCATAAGTAAGCTGAGTAGGGGGAGTCCTGTAGGGCCATCTCTTCTTTTAAAGATGAGGCCAAAATCTCTACAATGAAACTTAAACAATCCTACAATCCAGGACACTTTCTCCTCTGTTCATTTCTGCCATACAGCTCCTGAATCAGAAATTCTAATGACTAAAATTAAAAGATACATTTTTAAACATACTTTCTTCTTATATTTTGCTTAACTTGAATTAAACATTGAGGCATCCTACCGAATTTTGAAGTGAAAGTTTAATATTATTCTTCATTTTATTACTTCCTATAAGTTAAAAATACACATGTAGTTACCATCTAAATTTAAACCTAAACTATATATTCGACAAAAACTAAAAATCAAATTCTGGAGAAAAAAACTCACAAAAACCTCTAAAGGGATTCAAAAGAGTTAAAAATTTTCCTCTACCAAAATTAGGGAAATTTCCTGTCAGACTGCAGTTGATGAATCACTTTTTAATAAAAAAATTAACTAATGGGTTTTTTTCCTCCTAAATAATCAACAATAACAAAAATAACAGACTAAATCTAGAAAAATAAAATTGCTATACCAGTAGAATCTTAAGTCCAGTGTCAATCATGTCCTTAAGCATAAAAAAAGCATCCACAAGGAAGGAAGAAGAAAGGACATCCTAACAACAAAGCAGGTTACTTAAGAATTGGGGGTATCATCAGTCCAGTCCTCAAATGCACCCACAAAACCACTCAGCTCTCCTACTTCCTTTCTTCTAACTCACCTTTGAAATAAAAACAAACAAACCCTGTTACCCTGTTGATACTTGTTCCATATAAGTAACTCAGCATTACAGTGAAATTTAAATCTCTCAAGGAGTATACTATTCTATTCCCATTACCTCTTCCCTAAAATGAATGCAGAGAACAACAATTTTATCTGAAATAGCCATGCTTTGGTTCTGTGGTTGCTGTTATTTTCTGAGGAACAGTATGATAGCTTCAGGTAAGCTACTAGCCTGAGGCTAACCTGAGAGAGAAATTACTTTCATTTCTAGGTCATCAAAATACACATTTCCAGCACAGCACATGAGCAAACCAGGATTTGGGGAAATGTATGCTACCTACCATCTCCACCCTCTTTTGTCCAAGGACTCACACATGAGTGGAGTGTTTCTAATTCTTTGTGTTTAGTTTATATTAGGTCTTGCCTTTATTGAGGAAGACTTCAATTTCCTAATTGTAAGTGAACGTTCTATCTTTGTGTTTCCACAGCATCCTATACTAAATCTACTGATCATATCCAATGCTCTTATTTTCAAAATGTGCATCACAAGAGTCATGAAAATAAATCAAATCAAATAAAAAAGTGTAGAACATGTAATAATGACAGCTATTAGATGGATCAAATACTATGGTTATATCCAACCATCCTTTCATCCATCCATCCATCCATCCATCCATACATCCATTGTCGATGCTATAGTGTACCAGACAGCTTCTCGCTATAAGCCTAAAGTGCCTGACAGCTTTCAGCTAAGGCACTCTCTGAGAATAATCCTCAGCCAGAAGAGCACTTCCCAAGGTGTTGCTCCCTCATGGAGAGAGACAAATTCAATGACTGGTTGATATAGCAGTAGAAAGACCCAATCTCCCTGTGTTAAACTGGGACAATTCTGAAGGGCTGTCTCAGCTCTTGTTCTCTTCTCAGGATGGTCAAGGTCTTTGTTGAGAATGAGCTGAAGCTACTCTTTTCAGTGCACAATTTGACTTATTTGACTTTCTTCACTGGTGTAGAACCTAATAATACTCTAGTAAAATTCTTGCACATAAATCTCTACCTCAGGGTCTGTTCCAGGGGAACCTTTCCAAAGGCAGGTCATGCCTGGAATGGCAATAAGAAACAGTCACTAAGAGTGGCTATCAACAAGACCTGCATTACTGATGTCAAGTGGCTCATGAATAGCCCCTGGCATGCCATAGCAGTGTCATTGTCAAAATGTTCACTAGTGGGAAATGAGACAACAATACAGGTATAAAGAAATACACCGATGAATCCAATACTTCAGATTTTTGAGAGGTATAGAGGAAATAATTTTAAAAATGCAATCAGCTGGCTTTTGCTGATAGTCACTAATGTACTAGAGACAGACCATGAAAAGCAAAGGGTGATCAGTTGATCAACAACTGAAGGTAATGCATGAAAATCATAAGGGAAGTTAAATCTCGGTAGTACATGCACATTGCCTTCCAACTTTGAGATCTGTGCACTGTCTTCAAACAAGATGGGAACATCACTTCTGTAAGTTCAGAGTGTTCAGGGGGATGAGAATTTCAAGCTTTCAAGTTCGTCAACTCGGATGTCTCCATTCCAAGTTTTAGAGCCTCAGTCCTTCTCAATTAGGTTAGAGTTAGGCTTCAACCTTTTCTTCTACCCTTAGAATTAATTCCTGAGCCAGATCCTCAGGTTTTTCTACCCTTTGGCTAAGAAGGTGAGTCTCTTTATAGGTTACCTGAATTTTTGGTATAGGAACAAGGGCAGCAGTCAAGCCTAAGAAAGGCATGGTGAACAAAAGTGAGTCTTCTTGGGAATGAGGGTCTCTGGGTCACTCCAACAAGGCTGCCATATAGTCCATCAAAGATGCTAACCAAGGGGAGGAGTAAAATGGGTAGGGGAAGAGAGAAACTATGAGCATCACTTGGAACCAAGAGACAGTATACAATAGTTGGGACTTTATCTTGTAACTTTGCCTAGAGAAATATTCCAGGCAGACTAGCTCCCAGGAGAGCTATTTCCACACATATTATACAAAGCAAGTGGATTCAAGTCTCAAAGGGCAAAGGGATTCACTGTAGTGGATGCTGTGATGTGCCACCCAGATCCCTCCTTTGGGCCTAAGGCACTTTGACTGTCCCTCTAGGAATTATCCCTAACCACAGAAAACAGCTGGACCCAAGATAATGCTCTCTGTGGAAGGCATGTCCCTTACCAGAAAGTAACAAGCATCGAATGATCAACTGACATAAAAAAATATAAAGATGACATCCCATTTGTCAAAGTGGAACAACTGTGACGGGTCGTCCCAGATCCCAAACTACTTTTGAGATTGTCTGGGACCTTGTGACTGCATTCAAGTCCTTCCTCAGCCCAAATCTATTGTCTTCACTCTTTCAAATGCATTGATGCTGAGAGCACTCCCCAACACACTTCCAAAAATCAAATCTCTGATATCGGAGCCTATTTTCTAGGAAGCTAAATCAAGGACTCTTAATTTATCTATCATCTGTCTGTGTTGATTTATCTATCTACTTTAGTATGTACATTCTAAGTATTAATGGGAAATAATGTATTTATTATTGGATCTGGGTTAAAACATTTTAAAAAGCTGTGACCTTATATAACTGATCAGGCATCGGGAAGTATATTCCAGATAAGGAAAAAAGCATATTGAATGGAGGGTCCTATGGTGTAGTTATTAGAGAATTTAAGCAACAGAAAGCAGCTCAGTGTGGCTTGAGTAGAGAGAAAATATACAGTGAGTCCAAGCAGGGCCTCAGATTCTACTTTAAACTTCTATCTTTATTCTAAGACCAATGGGCAATCTAAAATTGAAGTGTTTGAAGCAAGGGTACGAAGTCATCAAATTTGTATTTTTAAAAGATCACTCTGGGAGCAAGACAGAGAAGAGAAATTATCAGAAAAGATGATGGAAAGAATTACACTTATAATGCTACTTATAATTCTAGTAATTCAGTTGTGAGAGGAAGGCAACTTGTACTAGGGGTGGAGATAACAGAGGAGGTGAGACGTGGATAGAGTCAAGAGATTTTTCAGGAGGTCACACCAACATGACTTGGATATATCTTTACTCGGTGTCTCCCACAGCGTTTGGCACAGCAGATTCTCAACCAACATTTTGCTAGATAATGGAATGAATGAAGTGTGAGCTCAAAAAAAAGAGCTCAAAACTGAAGATCACTGGTTTTCATTTAATTTATACCATAGCATAAACACAACCATTTGTGGGTTTTGTATATTAGTTTCTAGGACTGAATGAGAGTTATGTTCAGGCTCTTGGTCAATACCATCTATGTATCCATATCAGTCTCTTCCATTCCCTGCCCACCAACCTTCCCTCACATTTCTATGCAGCCACAAATTGTTTAGGAGCCGATAGAGTAGAGTTGTGAGTAGTAGTTACAATCATTACACCCACAAATAAGGAACTGGAAGAGGAATCTAATAGATGAATTTCTTTTAAACTCTGAGAGATCAATCTACTTTCCTCTCAACAGATCATAGAGAAACCAGAAATTAGTTTTAGCTTTCCTTCTGACGAGAGTGAAGGTGAACTCTGATCTTCTCACAGGTCAGATTAAAGCAGAGAAAAGATACCTAACTGGATCTCTCAGGATTGCCAGCTTTCTTTGATACAGCATGTCTTAAGGCAAAGAAGCACGCAAGACAACTTTATGAAAAGACTCCAAAAATCTTTATGATCAAAGATGATGAATATTCACTGAAGGTACTTGGCACTGTGTCTGTTTCTAGGTTTCTCCAGGTTAAATGGGCCTCTGTTTTCCCTTAGGCTGCATGTTCCATCCCCTGGTAGCTTAAACATCCTGCTCTCCTTATCTGCAGAGCGGGATCCAGGCATCACAGTTCCCAGACTCATGGCAAAGATGAAGCATCACACCAATAAGGAAAGTTCCCAAGCAACAGCACTGCATCGCAATACCACTCACTGCAAATTCCTCTGTGTGACACTTCTGAAGAGTAGGAAACAGATCGTTTTCAAGATTGTTAGGGACTGGGCCAGCAGAGGACTGAGGCTTACTTACAGACATCGGATGGGGAGGAAAAGACTGTCTCGTTTTTCTTTGTTAGAAACTAGAATTCCTCAGTCTCCATGGCTGCCAGTTTGGCTCAGTTTATAAATCAAAATGGATGATTAGAAGGAAAAAAAATCAAGTAGTCAATTTCGAGCAGACAATAGTTAATGTATGCAGATTCCGTGGCAGGGAGCCTAATGCCTGTACCCAGGAAAGGCACGCACAGCTGATGTGACAGCAGTGACAAGGCAGACAGGCTGTGGGGTGAGGAGAGCCTGAAAAAGTAGCAGAACCAGTCTCTCGGCCCTGGCCTTAAGCCAAGAACACAATTCCCAGTAACCTCCTCTCTCAACCCCCAAAAGAGCTCAAAACCGAAGATCACTGGTTTTCATTTAATTTATACCATAGCATGAACACAACCATTTGTGGGTTTTGTATATTAGTTTCTGGGTGAACGAAAACCCCTTGATGGAGGTGTGGGGGGAGGGGGTTCAAAGGATGGGAATAGAATATGTGCCTGCAACCAGCTCCTGGGTCTCCCCAAATACTGTTCCTCTCCTACCCATGGCAACAGCCTTCCCTATTCTCCCAGGGAGAAAAATAGCATTTCAAACCCTGGTTCCTAGATACCAGTCCTCCATGAAGTTTATAATCCAATAAAATGAGGCGAAAATGGATTCTGCAGTGAATTTTTCAGAATAAGAGGTATATTAACTTAGGCTGCTTTGAGAATTTTGGTGTCAAGATGTCCACGAATAAAATGTTCTTAGTTTTTTAAAAAGAAAAGAGAACAATCCTATGCTAGTTTCCAGTGGTTGTTTTTGTTTTTTATCAGAGGGTAGCTGGGTGAGACTTTAGATTCTGACATCTAACATTCACAGTATGAGTATGGGATGGTACAGTAATGGTACAGTATGACAGAGAGGTCAGTATTTCCCTGACAATACAAAGATGGACTGTCTCGATGCAGTCTCTGCAAAGTTAAACATGAGTGTAGAGCTCTTGATGGTTTATAATAGCTGGTGTGAACTGTTTTGGAATCTGCTTCTCTCCTCTGAGTTCCTGTAGTCCCTAACACCTTTGGATCTTCAATCTGCCAGGCACCAGCTCCTCAGAGGCAGGAACTCTGCCTTACAGGTGCTCAATTCTCTTGCTTAGGGCAGCTCCTTGAAAAGTGCTAAATCTCCGTGGGAAACACAAAGTTTCCTGGTCTGGTGCATCTTGTAAATTGCCTCAAATCCCAGTGAGCAGAAGGACAACAGTGAGCGGTGAGGGATTTATCCTGGGAGAGGCTTGATTGAATTTGGGGAAATGCCTACTTAAGAGTGACAGAAAGTCTCTCTTTAGAAAAAAAGGGACTATAGGTGGCTTAACAGATAAGATCATCAGAGGTAGTTCACACATAAACCAAGGACCAAGGCTTGAGACCAGGGGTGTGAGGGGATGAGGGGGGTATGGACAACCAAGATTCACAACGAAATAAAATAAATGTTTCATTCTCTTCTCTCTGCCTTCAACTCACCTCATTCCTGTCTGCAGTTTTCCTTAAAAAGCAAAAGCAAAATATATAATTTACAGTATCCTAGTAGGAAAAAGCCGCAAAGTCTGATGTGAGTGCTTTGCTCAAGAATGTTTTGGTTTTATTTTCTTTTCCACTGGGCCACGGGAGTGAGCCCTGCAGACTGGAGCTGACAGTAGGCCTTTGCATTTCACAGACTCACAGATTAACTGAGAAAGGGTCAGGGAGAGAAGGATATGACTAAAGAACAGCAAGGTCATTCTGCCACCCCTTCCCCTGGGAGAATGCTAATCTGAGACAGGACAGATGTAACTGTTCTTGGAGAAGAGCAGCTCATCTTTTCAGATTTCGGATCAATAGCCCCTTCTCTACAGACTAGTTTATGAGACAACTCTGTCTTCCCCTGAGGACCTCTGGCAGACCCTTTGTTACTCCATTCCACTTCCCAGCTGCAGAAAAAGAAGATATATGATGTCCTGCTCCAGCCTTGCATAGGTTTGTCAATTACATCCTGCCACCGTGCAGCGCTCAGAGATTTACAACCAGGAGGCCAGGACTGGGTGGAGTTGGCCCTGCACCACAAGGCAACAGAGGCATGGGTGGTGGGGTGGAGGGGGTGCAGGGACAGAGATAAATGGTAATAATGAGAAAAACAGTGCTACATTTCATTTCACCTAATTTATGGCTTCAACAGGAAGCCTGTCTACCAACAGCAGTGTTTGGGTCACTTAGTAATAGTACTGCTGTGGAGGCAGCAAGAGCAGGTGTCCAGGATCAGAGCTGTGTGTGAGGACAAAGGACCTCAAGGTGCTGTGAGCAACAAACAAGGGAAAGGACTACAGTGTTCCCAGCTGTCACTCTTGGGGCAGCAGGAACACAAATAGGGATCCCTTTGACAGTCTTTTTTTCAGGGCGTTTGATGAATAAACCCTCTCCCACAGCATCCTCAGACCTCCAGAAACTTTAATTAAAACAAAAGAATGTCAGCAAGAGAAGTATTGGAATATAATGAGGGTGCACCAAATCTGAAGTCAGATGGGGGGAAGAAGCTAGTAATGAGAGAGAAGCTTTGGTGTTCTTACTGAATCCCTGCTCTGTTGCTGACAAAAAAATCAATTTCAATAGGCTTTAGTTGCATCTGAGAAGGAACACGGGTGACAGATGAAATTCAGTGAGCGATTTACTGGAATCATAATGATTCCCATGGTGGGGGGTGAGGGGAAGACTCCCACCAAATGCCTCCTCTGTAAGAATATGAAGAATGTGTGCAGATAGAGAAAGAGCTAGAGACAGAGTTGGAGATGGAGACAGAGATGGAGATAGAGATGAAGATTGGGATACAGCTGAGGGGGTTGGAATTTTAAATAGTTATACATGTTTTATCCTAATAAAATATAGTTAAACTCTCCACCTCACACCCTTTATGGGGAAATTTTGATCCCATCTCCAAAAGACACTTGTGATATTTGGAGACACTTTTTGATTGTCAGTGAGTAGGTAGAGACCAGAGAGAGTACTCAACCTTCTACAGTGCATAGGGCATTTATCGCTCTTCCTCAACAAAGAATTATGGAGCCCAACGTGTCATTGGGGCCCAGACTGAAAAATACTGTTTTAAAAGATTCTGACACTTAATAGGTGCTCAGTGAAAGTTGAATTCCATTAAATTCCCCAGAGGCACTAAATTTACAAATTTCAAAAGATGAAGTCTCAGCTTCAGTGATCTCCATGGGTGGGGTGGGGACAAAAATGGAGGGGGAATTGCTCTCTTTGCATAACAGCATTTACAAGTGAAATATTTTGATGAGGGGCATGCTTCTCAAATTCCAATACACATGGGTCTTTTAGTACAAGTAATTCCCAGTGGCCCATGAGAGCACTTTGCATCTGGCTTTTGTAGGTATAAGAGGTCAGTTCCAACATGTTCACTACTCCCAATTAAAAAGCATTTTCTAATTTAGAAAAAAACCAACAACAATGAGGTAATGTTGGAGCTACATAGAAATTAGTTAATAACATTGGGACTAATTAATTTCTGTTAATTAAGTTCATTTGGAAAGTATATTCCATTTTCATATCTTAACAATATTTGGTTCTTCCAATAACTCTTTAACAGTGTACGAATATTTCTTTCCTTCTCAAAGATCAGTTACAGTTTTGAACTATCGGCAGCTCAATTCAGGGGTGCAGTATCTTGTTTGATCAAAATATACATCATGATGAAACTTTAAGCTTAAAATGAAAGTGTCAGTTTTTTGAGAATAAGGGTGTTAGCCTTTATCCAGCATAAGTTCTTCAAGTGAAAAGATATAAGAATTTTGCCATTGATGTAAGTGATTTGTTTCTAAGAGATAAGAAACACAGAATTTAGGTTTCATTTTTGTTTTTTAATATAGAATAAGATGAGCAACATTATTCTAGATCTGTAACAACTATTCACCACTTTTTAGGTAACTAGAGATCAAAGAATTCAAGTTTCTTGAAGGTGGTCAAAAAAAAGCCTCCCAATATGAACCCTCCGTGTGTACAAGAGGAATAACTGTAGCACAGTAAGGGCTTCATCTGCAATCGCTAAGGACCTACATCTCTTTAAAGGCCAGAAATGATCTCTCCCCCCAATAGAAATCTGTGTCAGCACACACTGCATTAGCGAGTGTGCTTTCCCAGCGAAGATCTGCAGATGGTCCTTCGGGTAGGAGGGTGAAAGGACAAAAAGGACACTGAAAATTGAAACACTATAACTGCAAGACGCCTCTAACACAGTCACATCTTGCAGAGTGGTGGTCAATTCAGACTACAGCAATCTGTCAGCAAACACAGTCATCCCTGAGAAGTCAGTTGCTCCAATGAACAGCCCAGACACCTATTGCCTCCCTCCAGAGAAATAATGCTGAGATCATTTTTGTCTGAAATCTTGGGGGCAAGGAGGAGGACAAAATATGATGACCCCTGTGAAAGAATGAGTGCTCTTGTAGGCAAATATGACAGACCCTGACCTCTGGGCAGACCGGAATGGTGGATGGGTGATGTTAGTAAATACATTGATTTGCAGTTAAGACAATGACAGGTCAGGTTAACTTTCTCTAAAGAGTGACAAGTTTCTCTGACTCCAGAGAAGAATTTCTTCTCTCCCACCACGTCTTCACACCTCCAGTTTAGAGGGACTGATGAAGGATTGAGAAGGGTGAGGAGGGCATCTTGCTGACTTCTGACAATCGTCTCTTCTCAAACAGGATTTTTCCCCCCCAGTCTCTCATAGAATCACTCAACTAAGTTGGAGCTTCGCAGGCCCTAAGAGAGCAAGGCTTGGGGAGTTGTTGGGAGGTAACCTCACTGGGCCTAGACTTACTTCTGGTCTATAGTTTCTGTATCCATAACCAGGCATAAGATAATGAACTCACTAGAGGTTGTCAGGATTAAATTGATGCACATGAACACATTTGGTTAAGTGTCTGTCTGGGTTACAGAGAGTGGTGTTGCAGTGTCTTCAGTCTGTGTGAGGTTCTGTTTCTGACTTCAAGTGCCCTTGCTCACCACACTCCAGCCCCAGGGCTGTCTTCCTCTCCTCTAACATGCCACAGGGCCCTACCTTCACTTTCCAGCAGAAAATGCTGACTCATTTCTTCCACATCCTGACTTAAGAGTCACCTTCTCCAGGAGCCCTTTCCTGGTTCTCCCATTCAAAATTTCATCTCCTCCTTCATTCTTGCTAGCCTTCCCTGCTTTCCTATGATCATATGTTTTATTTATTTATCCTGTGTATTGGATATTTCTTGCTCTAGACTAGAGGCATCTTTTTTTTTTTTTTTTTTTTTTTTTTTTTTTTTTTTTTTTTTTTTTTTTTTTTTTTTTTTTTTTTTTTTTTTTTTTTTTTTTTAAAGGAAAGATGCTGGCAGGAATGAAGGCGAGTAGGTGGGCAGGTGGGAAGAGAGAGGAGGAAGAAACATTTAATTTCATCCTTATTTTCTGTTCACACTGGTTGCTCCTTGCCCCCACACCCCATCACCCCCAGAAACGGGACTTTAACCCAGAGGTATGTGGCTTGCACTCCTTTAGAGGAAATTGATCTGTAACTCCACCAGGGCACTTCAGACTGGAGGCATCTTGAGGACAGGCCTTTCTCTTTGTCTTGTTCACTACGCTCTCTTCAGCTGCAGGTCAGTGATGCACAGCATGGGTACTCAATTTCTGCTGCCTGAATGATTCCCAAACTCTTGTGGAAATACATTTTCCACTTTCTATGCTCTGTTTTAAAAATATCATAGCATTTCTATTTAAAGACATAACAACTCTGATAAAATCATTACTGTCATCAGATAAGGCACCCAAGACTCAGAGAAGCAAGTTCTTTTCCGACTGGTTTTATATGTAAGCAAAACAAGTAAGAATGTATTGTCTCTGTCTTTGTGTTCTATTAAAAAATTGTTTTAAAGCTTAAAGGGTAAAAAAATAGATCTATACATTAGAGCGTCTGACAATCAGTGTTATGTAACATTCTAGGAAGTTATGTAAATATAATTGCTTTATTTTAATATTAAAGCATGAAACATTTTATAGAGTATTAAAAGGCTATCATGTATAGAAGCAAAAATAACTGCATCTCCATATTATATTCCCACTAGCAGCAGCCAACAGATTAAACCTTACACCTAGCAATTACAGATGAGCCTGAGTTTTCTGAACCAGAAAGAACGTATGATAACCTTTCCTTGACACAAAAGTAGAAAGATGGAACTAACAACTTTGCCTAAACTTTTCAGACCTCAATCAGCTAAGGTCACCTGCACAAAAGAATGAAGAATTACCTTTCTTTCCACTTCCCTCCTCGTTTCCAGATGTGGAATAGGTGCAGCCATATGTCCAAAGACTCAAATATCAAGTCTAATTTAACCCGGGCTGCCAGGGTCTGATTTCTATCACCTTGGACCTTAGGTACTTGTCTAATATCCAAAAGATCATTATCAGTCTACATTTCTTTGTCACAAACAATCTTGTGTTTGTTAATAGTTAATGGTTTTCTACATTGGTGATAGCAGTCTTTAGAAAGAGGTGAAAAGATGATCAAAATGGTGCTGATTTAAGCAAATAACTAAATGGAGAGTTTTTGTTCTTAATATAGACCTCATGAAATCTCAAGAACTACTAACCAGAAAATCTATTAGATTTAATAATGCATTATTGTCATTTAGTGACAATATTACAATATATTAATTAATCATTAATAGAGATTCAACAGAATATACATCTGACTTTATAAGTACATATGCTTTAAAAGCTTAGATGTACTTTTTTGAATACATGATATTTTTGTTTCTACATTAAAACTTTTTCTACCTTTTTGAGGATACATATTAGAAAGCAAATTGAGAAACCATCAAATATCTTTGAAAGAGTGTGAATCAGTGGAGCCAAAAGAGCAAAAAAAAAAAAGTAGATTTTACTGAGAATTTGATCAGTTTTCAATTTTTTATAAGGCTCTAGTAACACCTCTTTAAGTTATCACGTATTTTATAAAGAAGAGAAATAGAAATCTTTGCTGCGGCTCTTTTTGCTAGACAGAAATGCAAATGGGAGTAAGTTCTTATGACACATCTTCCTGAGTCAACATTTCATTTGTGGTGTTCATGATAGCTTCCAATAGAGTCATCTAACCTTGACAATTTCTGTTCAGGGACTCACAGCATATTATAAATACCGTCAGTACAATATTCCACTATTAAGCAAAATGACAGTCAATAAAAAACTTTCTGAAAAGGCATTATTTCTACAAAATGAAACGGATTTCAGTGCATGTTGGAATGTGGTCGAGTTTTTCCAGAGAAATTTCTCATGAAGAAAATCTACTAATTTCACATAAAATGGGCATAATAACTATAATAAGTTAAAAATCTCTTACCCTAGTCTCAAGCTACATTGTTACATAACTCCAAGAAATATCATTCTCATTCTTTGGGATATGAATCGTATTTCCTGAAATGGAACAGTATGGCAGCCCTACTAATTAAAATTTAAATTCATTGCCCACTTACTGAGCATCTATTATATATAAAGCACTGTGTCCATCCCTGATGAATCTGAATCATAAAAAAATGAATTATTAAAATTTCTTGTACCAGTTTAATTTCATTTTAATAGATTTTAATCCTAAAAATTGTATATAAAAATGTAAGCATTTTTCCTGCTTGTTCCATTTTCAGAGGCCTCTTCAAGTCATGGCATCTTATTTTGGGGAGACACCATTAAAAATAATAAATGTCATCCTTAGGAGAAAAATGGCAAGAAAGAAGTCCACCATATCTCACTCAAAGAGAATCATTTTATACATTAGATTCAGAATATTCTTCTCTAATTTACTTTGCAAGGCCCTTTAAGAATAACCCTACTACAGGAAAAAATGAAGATGACTGAGATTTCAGAGAGGCTGAATTTTTAAAGATCATAATGACACAATAACTTAATGATTAGTGCTATACTATTCTCAGCAATATATTATTTTACTCAAATAATCAACATTATAATACATTCTCAAATATTCTCATTCATTCCAGAAAAATCTTTTCTCAAGGAATTTAATAAATGATTATAAAAAAGGGACGTTCTGCATTCCAATTTATATTTGTCAATACAAAATCACTGTCTAGTCTGGTCACATAACATTTCCATCATAGTTTTAGGTAAAGATACTATGAAAAATGTTATGTTTTGCAACTTGAAATTTAATCTACTGGCCTCTGCATTGCAAAATCATATGGAAGTGAAATTCATGACTGCAAAAATACAGTTTAATTGATGCACCCATATTTTATATCCTTCATTTGTCAGAAAATTAATTTAATGGAAATAGGATAAAAATAACTTAGTGGCTTTCCATCCACCCATTTATCCATCCATCCATCCATTCATCCATCCATCCATCCACCCTTCCATCCATTTATCTTTCTCCATCATAGGCGCTTATCTAAATGTCTAAATGTCAATAAGAAACCAGAAATTGCTATGAGATTCTGAAAAGGAGCAAAGAAGTAACTTAGAATGATTTTTAGATGCCTCCTAACTATTTTGCATTTAACTATGCAAGTAGTTATTTATGAAAAATCTCTTTCTGGATTGTCAATATTCTCAGATATCCTTAGGAAAAACAATATTAAAACAAATCATTGGAAAAGAGGTTTGGAATTGAAGGGCACAGTAATTCAGATCGCTTGAACTTTCACCTTGTTAAAGTCCATGAGTCATCAGTAAAGGGATTTGGTTCCTATAAAAAAAAGTCATTAGACTTTTCATCTTCACATCGCACTTAAGTAAAGATGTAACTAATATAAACTCTGCAACTTAAATTAAAATTAGAGAAGTTAGAGGATCCTGTGAGAGGAATGTAAATTATTTGGTATACAAATGCTACTGGGAAAAGTGTCAAAACATTTATGACATCACAGCCTAAAGAACAGGCTGAAGGAAAAAATGTAACAGACATAAATATATGAATACTGCTTCATTTTAGTAAACAAAAAATTCCTCAGAACTTTTAGGAGTTTACTTGTAACCTTAGTTCTTTCTAACACTAGCTTCTCTCTCAATGTCTTGAGTTTTGGGGTATGATTTCTCAGAATGCAGTTTTCAAAAACTAATTCTTGACTTGAAAAAATTATATTGTGGTGGATAGATGCTCAGTTATTACACAGGATCAGAGCTAAAGCAGCCAACTCAGACTGGGCTGGAAAGGACCAGTAACAAAGGTAAGATTTTAATTTAGTCCTAAATGATCAAAATGAATAAATAAGGAAAAGAACAGTGAATGTAAATGCATTGGTCAACATATTGGGAATGGCCACAATCTGTGAATGACTATGACATTATATGTGCATGAAAAACAGCAGGCAAGAAGAGTGGAAAATTAGACAGGGTTCGACTTAAGAACTTCTTATGACATGATAAACCAACAGGACTTTCATTTTGGATGTGGGGGATTTGAGAGAGAAGAACTTTAGGAAGAAGATGACATTTCTGGTGTGTGATATAGCTGGATCGATAAGTGAACCATTTTTTGAAACAGAAGAGAGGAGGAGGTGGTGAGTTTGGGACATACAAGTTTTCAGAGACCAGATAGATGTCCAAACAAATGTGTCCACTGAGTAGCCCAGATAAGGGGGGGTAGTTTCAAGGGGTCAAGCTTGTCTTATAGAGACAGAAAAAACTCACAAAATACACAAAGAAAAAAGAACCGGATGGTGATGAAAGAGAAAGTTCCAATGTCAATGGAAATCAAGGAAGGAAAAAAAATTTCAATGTGGTGAGTTTCAAAAAGCAGGGGATAAGTACCAGATGCTACAGGGGACCAAGTAAAATAAAGAGTGAAAGGGCTTGTTCCACCAGGAAATTATGAGAGACAGAATTTGGATTCCACAGAGGGCCGGAAAAAAAAAAAAAAGAGATAATCAAATGGAGACAAAGAAGGTGGGAGAAAACTGGTTCTGTCTGGAAAGAGATGGAAACTGGTACTGGGGTTTCACTGAAGATTCTGTGTGCTGAGGGGAAAGGTAGGAGACCGGTGAAAGACACAGAAAGAGAAATCCCACATCCAGAGGAGGATGAGCCTTGAACAGAAGAAGGGAGAAGTTTTACACCAAGATATGACGGATAAAGGTAAGAATGTGGGTGGGCACAGATGAGCTTGCCAAGCAAGAGAGTGGCATTGTGGGATACTGTGCAATGGTTCTACTTTCTCTAAGAGACAGACAAGAAGGTCACCTGCAGAAAGGAGTGAAGCCAGGAGCAGTGGAAGGGAAAAGAGTGAAGTTCTTGAGTTACTTTCAGAAACAGGAGAAGGAACTGGGCAGGAATTTACTACAGATGATGAAGTTGGAGTGTCCCACTGGGGTTGAGGTTTGCTCTTTTCCCTGAGTTGGGCTGTGAAGCCCAAGTGTAGAAAAAAAGCACAAATGTTTGGCTTGATCTTAGGTAAAGAGTCTACATGGTAGAGATCTAGAAAAACAAAGGGTGAAGGAGAAAGCAAATGTTGGCTTTAAATGATTAAGTTAAGAAATCATGGAGCCTAAGGCTGGAAAGACAAGTTATTAAAGTCGCATGGAGAGTTGATGGAAGAGACCAGAGGGCTTACTCAACATCAAAGAGCAGGTGGGCAGGGGGTGAGGGTGTATAAACTAGAAGAGTCAAAGGCTCTGAGGTTCTGAGAGTGGGAGTAAAAATTTAAGATTTTAAATGCAGACCAGACCTG
Source organism: Solenodon paradoxus (assembly GCA_004363575.1). NCBI lineage: Eukaryota > Metazoa > Chordata > Mammalia > Eulipotyphla > Solenodontidae > Solenodon > Solenodon paradoxus. Next base: position 277,637 of record RJWH01001611.1, on the reverse strand, counting down.
GATCATGATACATCTAGAGCATGAGTCAGAAGAGGGTGTCTTTGAAGGCGATAGTCATACAACTCTAATCAGTGTTATCCCATTTCACTAATGAGCCAAAAATCAGTGACTTATTCAAAGTCACAGTTAACTAATGGCAAGGCCAAGGTTTTAATCCAGCCCTCTACTACCAACTCTTGGGATCTTTTCATACATCATCACTTAATTCAGTACCTTTTGCTTTTAACCTTTGAATAAGAATAAGATGGTGACTTTGCTTTCAGTCTAGAGACCATTTATAAACGAAAGGAAGCTATAATCTGGCTTAAAATGTAAGTGAAAGTGACAGCTTTATTTTCAGTATTCTGGTTATTATTTCTAATGTACAAGTTTATGAAATTCTGTTATCATGTATCTTTGCATGGTGTCCTATTATGAAAATGTTAAAAGTACATAGTTATCTAACATGGCAACAAAAATAGTTATGAACCATTTTAGCTCTTAAAATATGACTACAGCCTGCAGTGGTGTGCCAGCCATTATTTCACTACCCTGCTCCCCGCCATCTTCCAAGTACAAAGCTCTTTTAGGATGGTTTCGAAAAAATAAGATGTTACATTATTTTCTACCTAGGTATATTTAGGCACATACCCAAAAGTGAACATCAGATTTGTTCAAATGTAAATGAGGCTGACATTTTCTCTGGTGAGGACTCATCAAGCTTGCCATTACTATTACAAGACAATTACAAGAAAAGGAGGGTGCAGAGGCTGGGTAAAAAATGGCAAGGTAGAGATCTACTGTATTTGGTTACTACTAAACCTGTGCTGATTTGCCCTTCCGTGCTGGTTAGCTCTCTGTGCTGGTTAGCTCTTAAGACTCCATGTTTAGAGGCATAATCCAATGGAACAATGATGGCAAATGATACTCTAATTCAACCTTGAATTATTCATTACAAAAGATGAAAGAAAAAATGTCACATTTGCTATCTATGACATTAGCTATCACTGCCCTTTACTAAATATTAAAAAGAAGATGCTGGAAGAAAGCGTGTTCTTCACACATATTCACATACACCTTATTTCACCCACTCATGAAGCACACAGGGATTTTTCCTGTTAACCGTGGATCATCCAGTCCAACCTATTGAGATACTCGAACTGCTCCTTGTCTTATTGCTTCTCACTTACCTGGTAGCTCATGTTTTGTTTTCCCAGAGTATTTATTTGTCAGAACTGCACATGGATTACTATTTAATCCCCATGTCACCCAGGTGAAATAGGTACTCATACTACTCCCACTCTACAGAGGATGAGTGAGGCACAGTCACAAGGTCCACAGCTGGTAAGGCCAGGTCGATTAAATTAACCACATCCAGACACCCTCTCCCAGCTTCTGCCTTTAGACTTCTCACTCAGATTTCACCCAACTTCTACTCGACAGCTCAGAAGTCACATGTTCGGGAAGGCTTCCCATGAACATCAGTCCACACTGAACTCTGCTTCCAGAGGTCACTCATCTATGCCTGGATGAAAGCTCTGCTTTCTCGTGGCATCGGGACCCTCTAGCACTCATGGGGAGGATCTTCAACTGGCCCTGTTTGTCAGGGAAATGTGGTGTTGAGGCACAAGAGAGCTTCTTCATAAAAATAAAGTTTGGATTAAAAAATTTCAGTATTTAAAAAATTCTAAGATGTATCCCAAAGCCTGGTTCCCCAATGTGTTGTGGGAGAGGAATTCTTGGAAAGTTGAATTATGCTGTTTCTTTAATCTCTTGTGCTCAAAACTGGTAAACCTGAAAGAATACAATAAAGAATGTCAGAGCTTTTAGAGACATTCATGCCCTCTGATACTAACGTCTTCCAGCGTATTGTCCAAGGTCACACAGTCAATTCAGAGAGAAGCAAGGACTTCAACTACTTCATATTTGGGAAGTGGGGAGAACACTGCCTTTGTGATGAGAGCCCCTCGGCTCTACCCGAGTAGCTGTCACCTCTTAGGTGAGTGGCCAGGGGCAAGTAACTCCTATCTCTGTGGGGTCCAGCTTTTCCATCAGTAAAGCCAGAGTAATGACACTGAAGATTGTTGTAAGAATTGAATGTGCCAACATGTGAGAGTTTGGCAAAGGTATAGTGTTCTAAATACTACAAATGTCCATTACTACTTTACATTTGGGGTTTCTGGCTTCATGGTGAGAAATTTTTTTTCCTTACAATCCTCTATTGCAAAAGATGGTGTCCAAGACCATCATGAAATATATCATGTATTGGTCAAAGGGACCAAAAAAAACAAATGATCAGGAACCTAAAGTGTGATGGTGTATCTGAAGATGTTTGTGGGACAAAAAATGGCCAAAGCTCATTTAAACAGCAACAAGAAAACTAGGAAGACCCACCAAAAGTATCATTTATATACAGCAACTGCCGGATAAGAGGCAACAGCCTAGTACAGGTGACCAGAGCATATGCTGGAATCTGCAGATAGTATAGGAAGACCTAGAGAAACAGCAGAGACCAAGGCACAGATGTGAGAGCGTCCTAAATGAGGATGGTGATTTCAAGAGGGTCAAGAGTGCTTTTGTCTGTTTCCACATACAGCCTGCCAACTCCTGTTGCTGAAGGCCTGCAATGACGTGTGAACGTGTTTGCGTGGAGCTTCTGAGAGCATGCACTGGAGCTGACACTAGAAATGCAAAGTCTGAAATGCCATCATAGTTACCAGCCTTCTCACCACTGTCAGCATAGTTTCCTCTAGCCTGGCCGGGAGGGCAGTGTAGGCCTGGGAAAGGAGGAGGTTTTGATGAGTCTTGTAAGGTGCTTCATAGGATGAGACTTTTTTCCCCTATCTCAAATCCACAAAATACATACACTTAGTTGGGGTCTAAATTGTCAAGAACTCAAATTTTGCACATACACGATTTGACATCTAATATAAATAATGTGCCTATTTATATTTAACAAAAACTATGAGGATTTGCACTCAAAATGTATTTTGTGTCTAGATGCTAATCCCATTAATGTTCAAATCATTCTGAAATTGCCTTCATCACATTCCTCTAAGGATTGAAAGAGAATTAGGACCCATCTTTATTTGTTAGTGTATTGATTTTTTGCAGGAGTTTAATATCTTTCCAAACAGGAAAGTAAACAGGAGCCAAAGGTTAGATAAAATCTTTATAAAGCTAAAATGATCAGTGAAAATGTAACTTGACAAGTTGTGTATTTCATCATTAAAAGAAAGTATCCCCCGGATATGTAAATTAATTGCATCATTTGTAAAAGAAATAGGTATAGTTCTCAGCTTTGAAGAATGTTCATTTGCACAGATAAATTCTGGGGTGTGTGTGTGTGTGTGTGTATGTATTTAGATAATAGCTACCTAAAATAAAAACTTCTTATGTTACTCTCTAGTTTGTTGTTGTTTTTTCATGGGGTAAAAAAAGGATTAATTTTACACGACTTTAGGAGAGCAATATCTCTGTACTACCCAGTTACAGCCCAGTGCTAAGCATACAGTAGGTACTGAATAAATGACTATGGAGGCCTCAAAACTTAACTCTAGATAAAAGCACTGAACACAGGACTAAGAAACCAAAGAGATGTTGGTGGCTGGTGTAAAATTAACATGTATACTTATACAGGTAGTCGAGAACCAAAAATTGAGGGCGGAAGAAAATGGATATAAACAAAATCATGGGAATAATTGGCATCTGGTATGTAATATTGTACCTGAAACTGTCATCAATTTCCATCTATTTTTCTGATGGTACAAGCTAGGTGGTCTGCGTATTGAAATGCAATGTGCTAGCATTGAAGGTCAAATGCTGAAGTAAGCATGTGCGGTGTGAAATAAATGAGCGTGAAATGAAATACTGAACACTGACAATCACAATGTAACTGATGTAAGAAAGCAGTTTGATGAGTTCATCTTTATATGAAGGAAAAAAAATTAATCCGGGTTTGGTAAGAAAACAAAGAAGTGAGGGAGGATGTGGGTTGGGAGATCACGGTGACACCATCCAATTATTCCCAAACAAATTGCTGGGATTATAAAACAAAGCAAAAGAGAATTTAAAGAAAATTTAAGTAGTTTGGGGAGAAGCGTTTCATATTTTAAAATAGCTTTCCTAGAAGCCACACTTTCTCAAATTTTGTAAAATAACTGCAACATTTGGTAACATAATACTAGGGCTTTAGTATGCAGTCTTCTAACAGTCTCCAGAGGCTGGAGGAGTCTCTGATTTCATGTCCCTCATGGTGGTTCATTCTCCCACTCTCAGCTATGGTTTGTCTGTCAGTCCAGCAAAGAGAAAAATCTGTCACGAGGACTCAGCTTGCTCTTCTGTCATCCCCACCCTCACCTTGAGCTTGAGACCAAATGGCTGTTTTAATCCCCTTTCTCAGAGATCTGATTTCAAGAATAGAAAACATCTGTAGATGTTTTGTTGTTGTTTTTAAGCCTCTCAAATGTCACAACTAGTTAGAAGTTGAGTTGAGTTCTGTCACCAAGACCCTGGAGTAAATACAGTTGAAGTCCCTAGAAGAAAATCTGATCCACCAAAAAAACCAGCCATCTTCTTCCTGAAAGAATGTTTAAGCCTCAAAAATTAAATTAAAGAGCAGTTTTTGAAGACTGGAAAATAGCAGGAAATGTCTTTATTCTACTCAATTCTCCCAAAGGATGCAATTAGCTGGCCTTCCATTATTTAAATCCTGTTTTATTAAAAACACAACTGGCGAAGTCATAAAATGTTTTATAACTTTCAGGACTTGAATATGGCTCAGATAACCAGCCATCTCAATTTTTCTGAACATTTCATTAGAAAATAAACCTGCTCTTAAATCCTTACCCCACCAAGCGTAAGTGACTAACAACTACAGTAAGCATCCTCATTCTTAAGGATATGTTTATTTTAGCAAGAAATAACAGGAACCTCTGGCACTTGTAAAACAACACAGCAAAGGCATTCATAGTTCATTTATACTGATCTTTTTAATACAGACCGTCTTTTATTAAGGGTATTTTATAGAGTCAGAACCCAAGTCCTCTTTAAAAGAGGAACTAATTTTCTTAAAGACTATCCTCAAATTCTTCTGACCCCCCCCCCCCAAACCACCCACACTCTTTCTCCATCAGGCTGCTACAAGATGAAGGAATAATGAACTAATTTACAGAATTTCAAGATTTACTCTGCCTACTGGAGAACTCAGTTCTGGGTGTTTTAATATTTGCTCATTCCTCCTCCTATAAACCATGGACCCCCCACACCCCACGCAAAAACCCCTCAGATTCCCTCCAACTGTAAATTCACTTCCTGGTTATGCATTATCAAAATAAATTGTTATATATAAGCATCATCCAGAAGTTCTGCACTATGCTGATAGTAATAATCTCACGAGCTTCCCTTTTTGGTGGCAAACATACAGCAGTGTAATTACTATTCAAATTTCTATTATGAATACAGGCACACTTGTCTATCCATCCATTTACAACTAAGATGCAGGGGGCATTTTGCAACAACCTGGAAGGAACGAGAGAGGATAGTGCTAAGTGAAATAAGTCAGAAAGAAAGAGAAATACAGTATGGCTTCATTCATAAGTGGAAGATAAAGAAATAAACAAATCTTAACCAAATGTATAAGACAGAAGACAGTGGCCCCAGGGAGGTGAGAGAAGAAGGGAAGGAGCGAACAAAGTGGTGGTAAAGGCCACTGAACTAGGGTGGGGGTGGTGTGAAATACACGCGGACTGAGGTACCATTTCAATATCCTAAAATGCACACAATGCAAACAAAAGAAATAGTAACAACTATTTAAAAAAGAAAGATTTAAGGGCTAAAGAGAAATCTTAGTTTTACAGCATTTGATCATCATTTTATGATAAAGTTCATGGAGCGATAACAACAGAGACTCATTGCTTTCATTCCATTTCATAATCAGAAAGAAGTGAGTACAGAAAAGCTTATTTGCAGAATATATGATCAGAGTTTTCAAAATAAATATGTTCTCATTTGGAGAATGGTAATGGATATAGGAATTGTGTCCTAAGAAGCAAACCAGAAAATGATTGTGTATGCAGATTAATCATCTGGTTTTTCCAAAGATTTAAAATGAGAAAGTCATTTTTAATGTATCTGAAAATCACTTTGAATTTGCAGTGTCCACCCACCTCCAGATTTAGCCTCTAATTTTGGTTAGTAACTACATTTTATGCTGCTGGGTGGTAGCTGATTTTGAAGTTCCAATGCATTATATTTGATGCCGATTCAATTTAGAAAATAAGTGAAATTCTTGAAAGAAACACCTGGCTAACAACACCTGATATGGGCAGAGAAACTATTAATCACTCCTTTGGCTTACGGAAAAATCTCAGGCTCAAGTAAAACAAAAAGATTCCTCAAGTTCTATTCCCCCACTATGAAGAAACATTAGGTTTTTTTCTCATGCTGTCTGGGTGACAAATGCTGTCTGGTTACAAGCAATGCTCAATGGCTTAGCTAGAATAAAAACAGTTTCAGAATTAAACTACAAATCATTTTGAAAGTTCCTTGTTTTCCAAACTCTGGATACAAGGTTTGCCTGTTTTTCTTTTCACTACCTAGACATACCTGCTCATCAACAGATTATAAAACATCTTGTGGTGGCGAATTCCCAAAAAGGTCTTCACAGGTAGCTTAAGTGCTTATCCACTATACTACCTCTTTGAAAGCCTCAGAGAATAAATAAAAAGTTTTCTGATAAATCAAGAGAAAATACTAATGTAAGCTTAGGTGCTTGAACACTGGTAAAGGGAGATTTTGCATCTCAGGCCCCAAGGAACAAAGCTGGTTTTATTGACCACCATGGGGTGTCATGGCTCAGGATGTGAGTACCTTTAAAGACCGTGGGTGTGACCATTGCTCAGTGTTTCACATGCCCTTCTGCTGGCAGGACACTGAAAAGTCACAAACACAAGAACTTGTTCTATATTTTCCAAGCCTTCTATGACTCACCAACTTACAATTCAAGAGACAATTGGAAAGGCAGTGTGCACTTATCTTAGATGGAAGAATTGCAATTTGGGGTACACAGATTCAGGTAGAAACCTACAATGTGCTCCAAAGAGGGGTACAATTGGAGGGCTTTTATGGGAGGAAAAGAAGAGGAAATAAGTGTTTAAAGAAAAGAGTTGGTTAGTGTGAACAAGCTTCAACTATTCTTGACTATACTTAATTGGTTACTGAGTCTCTAGAAGGTAGAAAGGGAATTGACTGATTCTATCCTTCTGTAATGACAGGTAATGTAATTTCTTTGTAATAGTTCTTGGATTCTTTTTAAAAACTCAACAGATGTCAACTTTCCAAAGGTTTTGAAATACATAACATCTCACTGGGTTCATATTCAAGGAAAGTACAGGGTTGTGGGAAGGAGAAGACTGAGTCCCTCACAGGGCAGTAGAATGAAGGTAATTCTACAGAATCACAGAGAGGAGTCGAATTATATAACAAAGTATCTGGCATTTACTACTTGGGTATGCAGAAAAAAAGGAAAACATAAGCCCCAGCAACACAAAAAGAAAAGGCATTCACTGCCTCACTCTCTTGCCTGTTTTGATCATGGCTATTATTTCAAGCTTTTTCCAAGTCTTGTTTTCTTCTTCAGTTATTTTCTCTGCCTCCTATGCCTACTTCGTTGTGCATGAGAACTGAAAGCAAATAATTAGAAATCTCACACTGCCAGAAATTCAACAAATGACTCTACAATTCCCAAGGCCCAGAGCCTAGAGAAACACCAGATGAGAATTCAAATAAAGGGAAAAAAAATCTATGAAGAGGTTAATTAGCTTATATGATACAGCCCAGGGAGGCAGAGTGTTTTTCTGGGAAATAGCCAGGATGTCCCAATGGGGAGAGACTAGCTTCTTAACTCAGATGCTTGGAGAACTCTTTTTCTGCAATGCTTCATAAACATTCAAAATCAAAAGTCACAGACATGAAGGACAAAGGGCTAGCCATGAAGAATCATGGGGAGCTAGTTCATAAACACATCAGGAAATATTACATTCTCTGTCAGCCAATTTCCTCTAAGCTTCAAGGGCAGATAGAACTGTAAAGAAGGCTTGATGACTGAGAGGTCATCTGATTTACTTCCCACTAACACACAAGAGAAGCCATTTATTACCACTAGTCGGGGTGGACAGATTCTGAACCAACACTCATCTGAGGTCTGGACTTCTTTGTGATACCAGAAGGGCATTGAGAAGCAGCCTGGAAGAAGAGAAGACTGAAGTCTGAAGCCATGATATTGTGATTTATAAGAAATATATACTAGATCATTCAGATGACCAACATGTCTTCATTCACAGTTCCTGTCTTAAAGTCTCTACAAGTCTTGGAATTTTCTATGTGTAGGAAAGTGATAAAGCTGTTTCTTGTTAGGGAAACAACTAAGAATGAGGACTGGCTGGCAGGAGAAAGAACATTGAAATTAGAAAGTTGGAACTCCCAGTCCCATGCCCAGACGTCTTAGGTGGGAAGAGGGCTGGAGGTTGAACACAATTGTCAATGGCTAGTGATCTAGTCAGTCATGCCTATGTAATGAAGCCTCCCTAAAAGTCACAAAAGAGGGACTACAGAGAGTTTCCAGGTTATTGAAAACTGAGACTGAGGGAGACTGGTGCACTGAAGAAGGCATGCAGGCTTTTCACCTTTCCCCATACCTGGCCCTCTGCATCTCTTCCAGCTGGTTGTGTCTGTGTTACAGTTTTTGTAATAAATCAGTGGTCTAGTGAGTAAACAGGTTTTCCAAGCTCTGTGTGTCACTCTAGTGAACTGTACCCGGCAGCGGTGTGAGACAGTTCTGGGAAACTGAGTTTCAGACAGTAGAGAGGAAGCACAGGTAACAGGTAATGACCTGGGCTTGTGACTGTCACATGAAGTCTGAGGAGGGGGTCATGGGAAATGCCAATCTGCAGTCTGTTAGACAGAGGTCGGAGCTTGTTAGTGGTGCCTGGAATGGAGGGTGACCTGTGGAATCTGCTGCTATCACGAATAGAATTGAGTTGAGCAGTAGGACAACCTGGTGTCTGAGAGATGCTTCTTGGTGTGGGGAAGCCTCTGCACACTCGTGTGGGAATTGGGTCCAGGAACCCGAGAGAGTGGCCAAGAATCAAATTTAAACTAATTGCTCACTCAGGCCAATAAAATCACTTGGATCTTCATCATGCAAAGAGGGCTCTGCAAATGCTCAGATGAGTACATGATCACGTGCTTGTATCTGGCGTGAAAAATTCAGAAAAGAAATAACTCTTGCTACGGAGAGACACTTCCAAACATCCTTTCCATCTTTCTTTAAACTTGACAAATACACATCAGGTACTATTAATTCTAGCTCCAAAGTCTGAACGGCCATGATGAGTGTCTGCATAGAAATGCCGGAGAAGAACACAGTCATGATAGGGGCAGCCTAGGCCTGCTCATCTCAAAGGAAGCTGCTGCTACCAGCTACCAGGGCAGAACATTCTGCAGAGGCCGTAGTGTGAGGCGCATCAGAAGCTGTGCTCGGAGGGCCAGCGATGTGCTGCTCTAGGACCGGGAATTCATCTTCCACAGGCTCGGTGTAAAGAGAAGTGTAAGTGATTGCATGTACTGCCAACTGTGCCTATAGGCAAATTCACTCAGCTTTACAGGAATTTAATCCCTGCCATGTGACCTGGCACTTTTAAGTCGACTTAGCATAATATTTAGTGTTGCATCCTGGACAACTGAGTACCACCAGGGATGGGAAGGTGGGCTGCGGGGCAGGGTAGGGTTCAATATTGATAAACCAGGACAACCCTGGTCAAACCAAGACATATGGTAGCCCTTACTTTAAACACTTTAAGCCTCAGTCTCCCCACCTAAGAATAACAACACCTCCCATCGCAGGGAAGAGCTTGGACAGAATCCTGCAAAATGCAAGCAATGACATGGTATTGTTATTACTATAGTTCTAACTTGCTTGCGTTGCTGCCCGCCACTGCGCTCTGTCCCTGTGACCAGGCTTCTCAGCATGGAAAACACCATTCTGATGCAATAAGAGCAAGAGGGACATCTCAAGCACTTGACAATCGATGCCACTTGTAAAGTCCTGCTAGACTTCCCACTGGCAACTGAGTTGGGAGGCCATCTGCCCAGAGCCTCTCTCCCAGGGTGCTGACCGCCTTTTAGCTTTGCTGTAAACTAAGGCAAAGTAGAGAGACATTCCAGGGGGCGGGCATCCCTATTCTTTCATCCCAGCCCAGACTCCCAGATTGCATTACACTGCTCTCGGGGACTGAATTCCACAGACACTGAAAGCAGCACAGATTCTCAAAACACCTCTGTGATACCAACTGCTGGAGAAGAGTCTGGTTTTACTGCTGATGAATCTCATTCCAGAAGTACAAGTCAGAGGGGTTTTTTTGGTTTCTGCATTCAGAGATTGTCTCTTACCACTGCCGACACACATCATCTTGTGCTTACAGACTGGTGCTTTTTTTCCCCCTCTTCTTCATTTCTCTACCACAGTAATGATTGATGCCCTGCAATCTCATGAAGAATAATGGCAGCAAAATGAAAAGCATATGTGTCATCTCTGGGAAACCACGTGGGCAGTAAAATATAGCTGTAGCAAGGCTACGCGGTCATAACTCTTAATATCTCTGTGCAACTGAAAATGATTTTTAAAAAAACTGTATGATTAATATTTTATCGCGAACACCCACCACTGTGGAGGAGCAGAACAAAGGAAATGCATTCCAAAGAGCCCTTGGCATCGATAAATAAGGAACCCTTAAAGAGCTACACTCTCCCACTAATGATTTCCCAACTGACCCGAATCAACTTTCAGAAAGAACAAGCAGGTAATAAAGGCCTAGAAGATGGGAAGGTGACTCATTTGTTTCTTCCTCTAGCTGTTTTCTAATTCCCCTCACCTATTTCCAATACCTCTGTCAGTCAAAGAAAAGAGAACCAACAGGGACTCAGCCCTCAAAACAATTGCCTACAGCCACAGTGCAAGCTGCCCAGGCAGCCAGTGAAGGAAAGCAAAGCTCAGGCTCCCATTACATCCAAGGGCCAACTTACCACAGATAAAAGGGGAATGTTTTCAAGTCAAGTTTAATTTAGAATCTCTCTCCATTTCTTCCCAGGACACAATGCCTTCTTCTGCTCCTTTTCTGTCCATTCAGCCTAGTTCCCAAGATTTTTCTTTCTGTTCAAATGACCCTCTCAGAAAAAAAAAAAAAAAAATGGGAGTGGTGTGTTCCTCTTCCTGCTGAAGAACAAACTAAGACAACATGATGATGGTGACCTTATTACAATTGCAGTTACCAATTATCTTCATTCACTCCTTGAATAATACACACACACTCACACACACACACATGACACTTGTTTGATCTCTCCTGGTAAATGCCCTTGAGTGTCAGTCTTGTAATGCATTATAATGACCTATGCTTGTGATTTTCATGTGCACTGCTTATGCCCCCCAAAACTGATGACCCTGTGTGTGTATGTGCTCCTTAATGTTTAAGGAATAAATCTTAGCCCTAGGCCATATATTCAGGCAGAGTGCTGACCCCAAGTTGTATATACAGATCGTTTTAAGCATAACCTTTAACTAGGAGGCAGCCATATTGGTCTTTTTGAGGCTACCATTAGGGACCTATCTCATGGATGACAGGATAAGTCTCAGGTTTTAGGATTAAGGAAGGACTGGCAGTTGATAACAACATCTGACACTTCTGTCTGGTGGTCTAGAAATTGCCCTCATAGGAGTCCAACCAAGGCCACAAAAGATGTGATAAGCTTCTAATACTAAGCCCTTAAACAAAGAGAATTCAAAGAATCCTTGTGTCTTAAAGTTTGCTTCACTTACATTCTGGGAAGATATAAATACCCATAAGTGGAAAGAAAAAACCCAGTAGATGAGATATAGACAGACAGGAAAGAAAACAAACCATCTGTCTAACCACATGGTCAAAGGTCAAGAATTCATAGAAATTAAGGCAAAAGCTGGAGGATGTCACCAACAAGAAAGCACTTATTTTTATACTTTTTAACCATCCACTCTTCATAGCATCACAGAACTGTCATTCTGAACTCTGCCATTGTTAGTTTCATCACCCTCATCCCTCAACGAATGCTCTTTGAGAGAGCCAGTCAAGATAAAACTGGCTTGGTATTTTTGAGCAATCTTAAATTTTCTTCTTGCCGTCATTAGCTAAAACTCTCGGTGTTAATATGCAGTATAGAACTTACATGGCAAGAAAGAAAATGAAAACCTAAGGAGATGGAATCCTTTCCCAGCCTCTCTTCCTCCCCAAGACACACATATTTCCCAGGAGCATTAATTTCTCAGAGGGGAAGGATGTGTTGATTTGGCAGGGATTGGGTGGAGAGAGTGACTAGGGTACAGAAGCTTCCAGAATTAATAGCATCTTTGTCCTGTGAGTTCTGGGGAGCAAGCTGACATGAGCTTCTGAAAACAAGAGAGTTGAACTCGGCTCACAATGGTGGCCACACGATCTGATTTCTAATAAGTTGTTTTTAAAAAAATTTCAGTTGGGTTCATTAAAATCTAAGATACTTCACTATTTAGCTTAAACAAATGGGTTCACATAGCATTTTAAAAACTCAGTTTTCCAATAATGCTTAAAATGCATTATGAAATCCCTTGGAACCAAATAGGGTATTTTTCCAAAACCAACTTCTCTTAGGCTATTACTGAAACACTTCCCACCAGATAACTAGGATTACTAATGAATGACAGCAGATTTTTATTTTCAAATCTTTTTCTAGATTAAGGATTTGTTTTATTTTAGATATTTAATTAAAACCTAGAAGAACAAATAATAGATTGTGTTAGCACATTGAATCATATGTATGGAGATTTTATCTGCTTTCCCTTCTTCCTCTATCAAAGTCCTATTATGTGTAAGGTACAATCTTAAGTGCTGGAGACTCTACAACCAGCAAGATATAGTGAATTCACTTCAATATTGTGAAGTGGAAGAGCAGCAATGCCCCTGATTGCAGGACCTCCATGTAGGACCTTTGTCACCAGTGCATGTCCATGAGCAGCCTATTTAGGCTTTGTTAACCAAAGATAAGCTCTTCTGGTGGTCATGATATTTAAATAAAAACTGCTGAAAGCACTATCTCTAATGAAAGTGTGTGTGTGTGTGTGTGTGTGTGTGTGTGTGTGTGTGTGTGGTGGCAGGGATGGTGGGTAATGGAAGGAGTCATAATCTGGTAAGTACCACCATTTTCTTCAGCACTGCCATTCTGAGTGAAACATTGCTCAGAGATGACCAACCTGCTCTTTAACCTGCGATAGCTCACAAAGGAATAGGGAGGGGAATGATTGATTTCAATTGTTAAAAACTGACTAAAGAAGACAAACTGAAGTGATACAAACAAACCTTAAATCTTCATGAAGTGAACAGTCTCCTGAGAACTAAAAAATGGGGTGGAAGGCAAGACACTTTTCTAGAATAAAGAACGAGGAAGAGACAAACAGAACCTATCTGATTCCCTGCTGCCAACCAGTCACCTTGTTTGGGGGTAAGAAGGCTTGGTGTTTGGAAAGCTGACTGACTGAATATACTGCATTTCTGATCAGCGGTAACATTCACAAAACAAAATTATCTAAGTTTTGGGTTGCTGATATGGCATCCTGGGCAAGAACAGCTCCACCTAAAGTGTTTGAACAAAATAAAAGCAACTTTACTATAGCTTCACAGAAGAATATACAGGAGAGACTACAAATCCTTTTCACAAATGGCTCTCCACCCAAAGCTGAAGAGAAGCGATGACATCATTAAGCTTGACAACTTAGCCTATATAATGTTGACTTCATCATAAAGTTCCATAACTGTTAATACAACTTTCTGTCCGTCTGTCCATTTACACATAAACCCATCCTTGTGCCTGTCAATTATTTGTCTGTCTACTGTTTTCCTCTTTGAAAGAGTGTTAATTCAGAGGACAGTTATCCAAGCAAGAGTGAAAATTTTGATGGTAATTTTGCTGATTGTTTTCACAAACATTGTAAACCTTATGAATCCTCAGTAGGTTCCCTAAATTTTTCTGGGTTGGAATGAACAAGACAAAGTTGCTAAGGCCTGGATTTGAGTAAAATCACTAGTCTGCCAATTAGTAAGCCATGTGAGTCTGGAAAGTTCTTCCACCTCCATGAACTAAATCCACATCAGTACGTATTTTTTAGGGCTTCTATGTTTATGAAATATATAGCACATCCAAAGGATGTGGTACATTTGAGGAAGAGGTATATTTGACAGAGATGCTGGAGAAGTTAATATACTTATTCTAGTGTATTGACTTCACTGATGCCCAAACTTGTTTTTATTCAAATATTTTCATTTTTAAATTTTAGGTGGTGAGGGGAATATAGCTATTCTTGGCAAATATTAAAATATGCTATTCGCATGACCCAGTTACTTTAAAGTAAATTAATTCTTCTTCTCAACACACTACGTGCAAATAAGCATGTCCATATTGGGGGTAGTCAATATTTTAGTAATGAATAAATGCAACTCTACTCAAGTTGGTATTAAAAATGAACAGATTTTCATATATTTTTGTTTACGACATAAGTATATTAGATATATATCCAATTTTGGATCCCAACTCTGTCGCAAATGCTAATATAATAAGAATGCAAATAATATTTCCTTCATCAGCTTCTCCAACCTTGTGAAGAGACTCAGAAATAGAGACTATGTGAAGGGTTAGAAGGTCACTAACAGGTGAACCTCCCATTCAGCTAGGATTTTATATGTGAGACTGAGGATCTGGCACCACAGTGTGTTAACAGGGTCACAATAGAAAGTGGCAGAATTCCGCTTCTTAACCTAGAATGCCTTACTACAAATGCAGTACTCTTCTGATTATGATTGTTTCAAAGTAAAAATATAAAGAATATTTAACTAATGAAATCTAGCAGATAGGAGACATTTAGAATTATACCTTACTATGGCATGAGGAATCCTTTACAGTATAACTACAATATTTGTCCACTCTCATCTTCTCTTACCTTATTCCACTCAGCAGACACATACTTATACACATTCAACAAACATGAACAGACAATGGATGCCTTAACAACAGGGAGTGATTCTTCCTTATCTCCACAGTAGGACACCTGACACATGGCAGACACAGAACACATTCCTGTTGACTCACAAAGTCATCCTAATTCTTTTCCAAGCTCTCTTACATATGACAGATTTTCACTTAGAGATTGAATTCATGTTGCAGACAAAGTGCTTTTTTTTCCCCCAGAAAATTACTCCTGATTTCTATTACTTATGTATCACACAGATCCCAGAATCTTCACATTTTTTGACTTTTGCCTTTCACTGGAAGAAATTCCACACTGTTAATATCGCAGCTAAGATTTGGAGATCCAAATCCAACCTTGGATCTAGGCAGAAGCAGGCTTAGCTATTGATTTCTCTGAACTAGATGACATCAACCATTTTTCAGAAGAATTGTTTGAAGATGCTTCTCTCCCTTCTCATGACTTGCTCAGTTCATTTTAGCTTGTTACACTGTTTCCAATGCAATGTTATTTTGCTTCACATTGCTTCTACCCATTAAAACCATTTTTATTTTATTAACCCGTTGATTAGCGATCCCTATCACATACGTGTTATTTATAAATTTCATATTCAGGCCTCCAAAGTCCTCATTTTCAAAGGTACTGATTGAAAAAAGGAAAAAAGGAGAAGAGTAGAAAGGAGAAGACAAACAAAATTAAACTACAGGATGGCTGCTATTATAAATCTCTAAGTAGAGAGACAGTGGTCTATAAATCAACACAGGACTATATGAGAAACCATGAATCAAGCCAGCTCCACTGTTATCTAACCAGTATATTTTCGTAAATGAGGTCTCTAAGACACAAACCGATAACCACATTGTTCGTTTAAAATTTCTTCATATTCTATTCATATCTCTTTTTTGAATAAAAGTTAAAATCCTTAGTGTAATGTACAAAGTCCTCCCCCCAAAAGGCCTTTGCCTGGCTATTCAAGCTCATCTTTGGTACCAACTTTCACCCATCAAGGCTACTCTCTGGTCATTCAGAGTATATAGCATTTCTCCTACCATCCCAGGTAATGCTGACTCTCCACACCAATGCTCATGCTGATTTTCCTGCCAGGATTGCTCTCTCTTCTTCTGTTTGGCAAATAGTCACATATATTCCACACTCTAGTTTAAGCATTTTCTGTGCACGAAACAGACTCTCCCCAAGCAGGATCAATGATTTTCTTCTTTCCTTTACTCATGACACCTGCACAGTTACTTACTTGTATGCCTATCTTCCCCATTTTCAAACAGGGGCCCCAGTACTAATGATAACTCCTGGTAAGCAATTAAGAAATGCGTGTTGAGTAGATGGACACATAAATATCAATTTTACTAAAATCAAGGCAAATAGCCATGCCATAATACCAAGGGTAAAGAAATCTATTGTAATTTCCTGTCTTCCTTGTATAAAAGATGAGTCATTCATTCAACAACTGAACATCCATCCTGTGGCCATTGCTTGAGGTTGACAATATCACTAGTCTAATGAAGTTAAATGAGTAAATATACAAATTAAGATCATTCCAGATGAAGACATGCAGTATGCATACAATAAAATAGATGTTAAAACATAAAGACAGGATGATTGGGGGAAGGGAACACAAAATTTTCTATTAATTTGGGTAAAAAAGTCTTTCTGAAGAGGTACCATTTTATCTGAATTCTGAATTAATACAGTATGAGCAACTGGAATCAAATCTGAATGCTCCTAATTATAACCTTTTCAATCCTGATATCTCAGTAGGTAGGCTGACCATAAGTGCCATTTAATGGACACTACCATTCATTTTCATATTTCCCAATCATCAATTTTATCCTATTTGTAATAAAACAGGGCCAGAGTCTATAACTTGGGGTAAATGGGACAGGTGAATCACTCCAAACCCAGTCTGTTGACAAAAGCCCCATCCCATTTTTGTCTCAAGGGAATATGGTCAGTCTATCAGTAGGGTGAATGGTAGATTTTTCTGGGGACACTCAGAGCAAGACAAGGACCACCTAGCTCTGTTGCTCTGTAGATCTCTCCAAGGGATTTGTCATGCTTAATAGCCATCCTAGAGCAGAGGTAGGATGCCTAGAAGTACACCATTCCTTAGTTCTGTTTGTAAAAATTGCCTGCTCTGTTTGATTTCAGCAACCTTTAAATGAAACAACCAGATTAAGCTTCTGCCAGTCTTCCTCAGGTCCCCCTCCATCAAGCCCACCTCACCCCATCCAACCTCCTCTCAGAAATGAGAGTGAATGCCATTCTTCATCACTTTCATCTGGACACTGATAGAAAGAACAAAAGCTGGCATTCCACGTCTCGATTTATCTGCTTCCCCCTCCTGCACCCCCCATCCCCCGCCAAACCCATAAAAGAACACAAAATTCTGACACAACTCCTAAAAATATTTTGAGAGATGAAAGATCAGTGTCTGCAAGTAACTCCACCCAGGGATTCAGAGCAGAATCAACAACTGAGAAATGAAGCCACTCACTCTTAATCTTGAAGTAACTTCATCTGGCTTTCCAAGCTAACTAGTGTTTGCAAAGTCCTCTGGTGAAAGTACTGTAGAAATCAGTTATACTAAAACACCCAAGGAGAATCACAAAGGAATTCGAGGTCAGGTCTATTACTAAAATATCAATCACCTGCCCCTCCCCCCACAAAAAAATCCCAAATTTGTTCTTGTATTTACTCATCAATGAAGTGAAGCTATTCCAACTTCAGACATAAATCCCGGCCGATCATAATAATCTTATAGTCTTCTTGTAATTGAAGTAGCAAATGCTAAATAATTCACTCATTCTGGACAATGAGACTGGGGGCAAAATTTGCTGAAGGACTTGTGGGACAAGTTTCCTTTGCTGATGAAATACTCATAGAAAGAGAGAGCCCCTTTTCTGCTGCTGGGCTTCATCACTCCCACGTCTGACGTCTGCGACGTTAATAGCCAGGCTCTAGGTAAGCCAGATGAAAATCAGGCTGAAAGCGTTATAATTCACAGCCTGTCATTTCAAAAAGTCACCATGCCATTCCCAGTCTTAAAAACAAATGAGCTGGGATCGTACATTTTAAAGTTCTTTCTAGCTCAAAAAAAGTGTGGCATTATCATGGAGGTACATTTTAGTACCATTTTAGGTAGTAGAACCAGTGCTGACGTACATGGGAGAGAAAGGGGGGTTGGGGTGAGGATAGGGCTTCGAATTAAAATGACTTAAAAATAATTCAAATGACATTAATTTTTTTTAAAAACCTCCATTTATTCATGTATCCATTCAACAAATATTTATGAAGCACATACTATTAGGTGAGCAAGGCCTACACGTGGTGTGGTATAAAAATACATTTCCCTTCCTCAAGCACAGAACAGTGGAAGCCACAAAGAAGTAAAAAGACATCATAGTATTTATTACAAGAGTCATTATTAGAAGAAAACCTTGGTGCATCATTGTAGACAAGCAACTGGCTTCAGTCTACAAACGTCCCAAGGTCCTGGTTTCACCTCCTGAAGGGTTGTCCTAGGGCTGGTAGGAAAAACCAAAATGAACAACTAAAAAAGTAAAATGTTTTCTTCTCCTTTCTCTTCCTGCCTGCCTCTGCTCACCTTCATTCTTGCCTACACCCCTCCTTTCAAAATGGAGGAGGAAGAGGAGGAAGAAGAGGGAGGAGGAGGGAGGAAGAGGGGGAGGGGGAGGAGAGGGGGGAGGAGGGAGGGAGGAAGAGGGGGAGGGGGAGGGGAGGGGGGAGGAGCAGTAGGGGGAGGAGGAACTCTAGGGATTATGGGAGGCCTGATGAGGGTTCATGGCCTGTCCTAAAGGAAGTGGTGTAGGAAAGGTTTTCTGAAGCAAGCAACTCTTAAGCTGAGACCTAGGTAGGAGAGCATAGTGTGACTGATGAGAGGTCTGGCATATTGGGGGAACACAGTGCTTCAATACGGCTAGAGAACAGGGTATGAAGCAGAAAGCAGTGATCTGAGAGATAAAACTGGATCACATGAGACATGCTAAGTCTAGGAGCTCTTAGCACTTGGGTGAACTGTGAAAAAAGAAGGAAGATTGTTTACAATAGTATTCTTCCTCCCTACCTCAGGCCCCCCTATCCCCAGTTCCTTCCTGCTTGCCATTCCCTGTGCAAATCTCTCCTGTGGAGGCTCTCAAATCGGAAAGTGATCTTACAAACTATCTTATATTGTAAAATAGATGAATGAGTATACTTCATAAACTGTGTGTGTGTGTGTGTGTGTGTGTGTGTGTGTGTGTGTGTGTGTGTGTGCGTTTAAAGGGGGATAATCCCTAATGCAGAGGATTGAAGATTCCACCTTGCATTTTAGAGATTAAGGTGCTCTTGAAGACAAATCATATGCATGTACAGGTGAGGCCATGGGGAGCGGGAAAGGCAATGGCTTTCTGTATGCAAGCTCTCCCAGGGCATTTCAGACCTGCCATGAAAGAGAGAAGTTTTGGGTACTGGTGGGTGGGATTCCCTTCCAAGGCTCTCAGGTGAAGCCCAACAGGCTGCCAACTAGAGAGAACCTCTCTTGTCTTAATGAACACCTCAGCCAGAAGCTCTGTGAGAACAGGAGGCTTGTAAGTGTTTAGCATACCATGGCACAAAATATGTGCCCATTAAGCAAGAGGGAGGATGCGACTGTGCTCACACAGTGAGAATTTGCAAGTGAACCCCAATTCTCTCCAAACATAGGCATCGAGAAGCAGAATATGGTGCATGAAGTGTATTTTCAAAAGAAAAGGCTTTCAAGGAACAGAATCCAAGAAAATTGGCACAGCTGCTTGCCATTTGAAGAATCAAATACTGAAAATATTTCAAATAATAAAAGAAAATCTGGAGGAATTGTGATTTAGGACTTTATTTGGATAGGATTTCTAAAGCAGATAATGTTTCATTTAAAAGGATGTGAGGATGCTCATTTTCAAAATCTACATCAACTTCTTTTCAGAAAAGTCACAGATTAGATGAGCATCCTTGATTCTTTTGTTTTAATGACACAACAGGTATTTCTATGAACTATGTGGTCTCAGACCTGCACTGGCTCTGGTAGAGACATAGGTTTCAAAACAGTCTGGTGGGAAAAAAAACTGGAAAAATGCCATTCTTCTGGTGTTTAATGCCTTTGTGTTTACAATTCAAGCAGAGGTTCTTGACCATACATACATATGCAAGGGTGGTTAAAGTTTGCAAGAAAATGATGAATAAATTCATCCTCATAAGGAGATTCTTTTTGGTGAATGCTACCAATGATGGGACGAGCCAATGTAAATTTACTCAAGGTTAGCTGACACACAGGAGGAAAGGGGGACCTTAAAAAGAGAATGGACAGCAGCTGAGTTCAAAGAAGGGCTGGCCTGAATTACTAATGTGTGCTTTATAGTAGCACCGTATTTGCTCCCTTTGTAAAGTTATGAAAAGGGCATGAATGACCAGATATGAATCTTCAATTGCCTGTTTAGTAATCCTGTAGCTCCTGGCAGCCTCCAGGGTCAGCCAGTCTGTCATGGAAGCTGAACTTTAGATGCACACCTTGGTTCAACATACCTCCAAATGTAGCCTAGAATCAAGAGGTGGCAGATACAAATGGGATCAGAGCCCAGGGAACTGTCAGGTTTGAGAGGAAAGGAAATGAAGTAAGAATAGAAGGGGGATGGAGAGAAAGAAAGAAAAGAGGAAGGAAAAAGAATGGATGGAGGCAGGATAAGAAAAAGGAGAAAAGAAAATGGGAAGAAAGGAAGGAAAAAAAGGGGGTGCCTAATGCACAGATCAGATCATTGTTGACAAAGAACTGTGGACATGAACTTTACAAAACGAAATTTTTTTAAAAAGCTGCTACAGTTTCCAGGAATTGTCATTTCACAACCCTTCCCCAGGGGTAATTCGGGAGACAAAGAATTCTTAAACATTTAGAAATTTTTTAAAAGTCAACATTATATTAAAAAAAAAAAAAAAAGCTTCTGGAAGCATCTCCCTGTCTTGATTTTCTTTCATTTACTCCTAGAATAGAAAGAAATGAGTTTGACTAATGTTGTCTCCAAGATTCTGTCACCTAACCAGGAACAGAGCTGAGAACCTCTGTATTTGAAATGCCTACTTAGGGTTCTCAGTTCTCATTCTGAGGTCCTCGTGCTGATTTAGAAAGCAGCCCTGCTTGACCACACTTCTGTGAGATCTGCCAAGAGTCTTTTTCAATTGAGTTGTGAAATCTGGAAGCTTATGTGGAAAAATAATCTGGGTTTTAGCAGGAAAAGAGTACATTTTACACAAAGGGAAGCAAACAGAAATTTGGAAAAACAATGTGAAAAAAAATTATAGAATGCCTTGAAAACCCTTCCTTCCTCTGATTTTTGAGAAGCCAGAAGCCAATGTCTTCCAAGTTCGAAAAGTGGTCCAGATTAAGTTAAACTGGCTTCCTTCTGTTCTCCAAAGCAAATGATTATCATATTTGATGATTTTCCCTGGAAGTCTGTGCAGAACAGCCTGGCCAACGTAAAATCCAAAAACAGTTCACTCTCAGATTGCTATTTGAAATGCCTCTCATATAATGATAAGCCTAGACAAGGCAAATAGCATTTTTTAGCTATACTCGACTTTTTCTAGTTAAAGGAAGTTGGCACAGATAAATCCATGTTCTGTTTCTTGGGATGCAATAGCTTATTTTTCATTTTTTAAGCATTAGTAGTGAAAAAAAATATTATCCAGAGTGTAAATTAAAGAGGAGTTTGGGATCAAGCCATCTTGGTGTTACAGTAGCATCTACCCTCGATCGCAGGGGTGAGTCACTGTGTAAGAGCAGATAAATATGGAATTGACATCTTGCTTAGGGGAGCCAAAAGGCTCTTGGGAAGTCAGCCAAGGCTACTGGTGTGGGGGCCACTCTCTTCACCTGGCTCAGTTCAGTACAGTATACACTAAAGGACTACTGGCTCAGCAGGTTCTGAGAGAAAATGAGGGACTAAGCTCATTCAAAATGAAGTAAGATCCAGTAAAGAGAGAATTTAGAAAAGAAGATTGACAGGGCTGAAAGGTGTCTAGGATCTGAACTCAGATTCTTCCAGATCTAATTTATTCCTCTCTCTGTTGGCTGTAAGTTCACGATCTGAATATTTTAGTGAGCAGAGATAACTGTATGATCAAAAATTCCTCTCACTGTTCTACAATGTTCTAGTGAAACAGTAAAATGTTTTATCTTCACTCTTTGAATTCAGGGACTCAACCTGGTAATTAAACTTTTCTTATATGGGTAACTTATAGTGTCAACCATGAAGAAAGTACTGACCACTATCTAGTGACCATAAGCTTTATATAGGGCATGAAAAATAATGAAACAGATGTGAAAGAGAGTGAAGTTCTCCGAACATTCAATGTGTCCATGTCCTCCTCACTGGTGAAATTCATTCCTTCACCTAACAAACTTACTGAGTTTCCATTATTTCTGTCAGGCTCTGTACAAGGGACTAGGGATTCAACTAAGATAGACACAGTTTTTATGTCCACTTCCTGCCAATAGCAAACCTTGACAATGGTCCCAAATCCTCAGTCCTCTTTTCCTCTTCATCAGAAGAAACCTAACAAGGCGCTTCCAATGCATTGTATTACGGTCAGGACTGTATTCTAAGGAGCCCTTCCAGAAGACTCATACTTGAGACTGATTTGGAGTTGACTTGGTCCTCATTCCTCTGAGAATACTGTGCTTACCTGTGACAAGAGATCTCTCCTTCAACGAACTTTAGTCACGCTCCTGGAATCCTTTTCTCAATTTTCGTACTTCCATTTCCATCTTTATATTGCCTAATTTTAGCAAGATTCCTATGAAGTTGGTTTAGCCAGAACTCCTGACCCTCAATATGTGATCAACTCCCTCGTCTCCTACTGTCCCCGAGGTAACATCTGATCACCTAATCCGTCTTCAATCAGAACACTGTTAGGGCAATTATTCTCTGATTAATTTTGTTCTTGTTGTATTTGGAGTTCTATCCAGGTCTGTATTAAAGTCTCTTTTCCCCACTTGCTATCACCCTGAATATGATTTGTTTTTATTGCTTTAACCACTGCCCAGTTTTGCTTTTAGCTGACACTAGTCATCCAAATCTGGACATAAGATTTCTTTACTTCCCCAGGAGCTCTGACCTGAAGCAGAGACTGCTTGTGGGAAGGAAGTGAAGCTTCTTTTGGAAGGCGGACGGGGAGAAGGAAGATAATTGCAGAGATAACCTGTGCAGTGTTGTGTGAGAGAAGGCATTAGACTAGGCGAAGGAAGTAGGAAAGCAGTTTGGAAGAGGAAAGTGAGAAAAGAAACAAGTCGGACTTGTGCCACGATGGTATAGCTGGAAGCTCTCAGAAGTGCTTCCGTAGCCAAAACAATGGCTGCCCCATGGAGCAATAGAAACACAAAGGCAGGATCGTCTCAACAGCAATGTACATGATCCAGAAGTACATTTACTCTATAAGCAAAAAAACTTATTTTGCATTCCTTTTCAAACAAATTCAACTCATATATGAGAAGGCTCATTCAAGTTACCAGACTTTTTCCATTGACATCTGCATACAAAAATGCTAGGATTAGTCTATGCTCACTTGAAAAGCCTCAAAAATGATAACTAAAAATTGCTGCCTTTTGATTACTTGAAAAATATCTAACTTTAATTTTTTTTGCAATGAAAGAGTAATACTGTCTGTAATTTATTTAGAGCCGTTATCTAGTGTAATGCAGACATGCATATTAAACACCCTATTTCATTTCATCTGACTAAATGAATAAATACATTATACTATCCAGACACTCAGTTGAAACATTTCCCCGAGTGTTCTTTAAACACAATGAACAAGATTGCAATGGCATCATGACTGATATAAATGACAAAGATGTTGTTAATCAAGTGAATAAAAAGCAACAGCATGAATTATTTATGCCAATAAAATTTATAATGGTACAAATTATATATTGATGTTCTATTGGCGTGTTTAGTATTTCAGCTAACATACATCACAGGACGTCCTCACTCCAGTCCCCACCCCAATATTTACTTTCCTGGGATAGCTTTAATTCAGTAATACCGATGAAAACAACTGGAGGTACAATAGCAATTTTGGGGGGTAGGGTTGTTTCTCAAAATGTTTTTGCTCCATTATTATTAAGTAGTTACTTTACCAACCACAGCCAAGAGGATGTTCTTTCAGAGTTTCTCACGAAAGACCACTGAGTGGTCTATGCTAGGAAGACGGGAGACCCACTTCTCCTCCTCTTCAAGGGGAAGGTGGTCTATAAGATAATCACTGAAGAAATGTTCTTATGGTCAAAGAAAGCATTTCAAGGGAGCAACAGCTACAGCAATTCTTCTAAGTCTGGAGCCATCTTTCAAGAGCCTAAAATATGTTTTAGAGAAATCCAGAAAGAGTATCTAGAAAGAGTTTGCACTCTCCCGCATCTATGGGAGCAGTTATCTACAATGATTCCTTCATCTGAACAGGAAATGTACTCACAACCGCACACACATATTCACACGTGTATACATACACATACTCACATTCACGCTTTGAGCAGTTCAATTCCTGCTTGAAAACTGTGAAGGTAATTATTATTCCTTCGTTGATCCCATCTTTCCATTTTTGGAAGGAGCTTCTCAGAGACTGCCAAAGTTGGGCTGGACACCTACCAAACTGATTTCCTCAAAGGTTGGGGCAGCAAATGGGTCTTGTCAGTACTCCCATAGCATCCACTGTCTTTAAAATATCGGTTGATTATTAAATTGGAGAGGATTCTTCATGAACAACTGAACCCCTTAGGAACGTGCTAGAAATTAGCATTCTGTCTTTTTCCTTGAATTCACTTTCCTGGTCACATAGAGATGGAATGTATGATGGAATGCCACTACAGATTGCCGATAGGGAGGGAAAAGAAAGAGAGGTCAGATAAATACCTGTGAACTTCTCCAAAAATACCCATCTCCTTCATGAAACATCCCCAACTAAATATCTCAACCAGAGTCCAAATGATGCCCAAGGGTAAACTCCTCTCTAATCTCCATCTTCTTCCTTGAACTCTATGCTCTTCATGGATCAATTCCACTTCCTCACATTGCTTACCCACCTTCGTTGGCTATCCACTGCCCCAACTCTGTCCTGGCAGAGTGTAATGGTTTAAAGCATGGATTCAGTTTTGAATCTCGACTCCACCACTGCCTATTTGGGCAGTCTTGGGTAAATTATTTTGTGCTGAGTACCTCAACTTCTACCTTTATTTAAGAGGGATGATTAAAACTCCAGCTTCTTAGGGCTATCAGAAGGTGAAATGAGTTAATAGATGCAAATACAGTGACAACAGAGTCTGGCACAGAACTGAGAGATTTTAAGTGATAGGTGACATCATTTCTGTTATCTTACTCCACAGCTGAACTTTGGAAACACACTTAATAAAATGCTTATATGTTTACACTTCTACCTCCCCAAATAAGCTGGATTCAGGGACTATTTCTCATTCTTCCTGTATCCCCTGAGCACAGAGCCTGATAAAGGGTGCAGACTCACTATAGGTGGGAGGGAGGGACTGGTTTCCCCTAACGGCAACCTTATTATCTTCACTATGTCTAAGTTCAAAACTGTCTTCAAATTCTGTAACAATTCTGCCTCTAAATATATACCTTTCCTGTTTATGTGCCAACTCTAGTTTTTATACACCATTTACACACCATTCATACTTATGCATCTTTCTCACAATTTGTCTTCCTTCTTCATCCTATATTATCATCTAAATGCAGTAAGAGCGAAGCTGATTTTTTTTTAAAGAAAATAACTTTTGGCCTCACCCAGATCATCAATATTAAGTTCAAGTCCCCTTGCCTGGCACTAGGATTCCGTTATAGTAAGATCCTAACATCTTTTCAATATCATTTTCCATGACTCGTCCAACATACCCCGCTACCTCACCTTGCATTTCCTGTCTCCAAGCCTGCGTTCAACCTGGGCCTTCCTGCTGGAAACATTCATGTCTATCTGTCCAACTCTCACTCATTCTTAAAGATCAAAGCCCAAAACCAAATGCCACTTTCTCCATAAAAGTTCTTTTCAAATTTAATCTCTACCTCCTATATAGTGTGGCATTTTAAAATACTCTTTATTTGAAGGTCGTTTTTACTAAAATATTTGTGACGACTGTTAACTTTAGTTTTAGCTTAGAAAGCAGGGACTGTGTCTTACTCATGCCTGTATCCAGGAATGTACTTAGAGCTGTGTTCCATAATCCGCTATATCTAATTTAATTAAATGAAAAAGAATAAAAATTAATTGACACCTAGGAGAGTAGAATTCACATCAGCTTATAAGTATATTTTAAAGTTTTAATTTTCACTTTCAGAATTGCCCCTAAACCTCATTGTTGGATGATAAGCCTCCTGACACACCTTACACACAACAAATACACACACATTTGTTGAATTTAATTGTTGGATTGTTTCTCTCTGAAGCGTTCAGGAAATTGTATCAAAAGAAGAAAGTCCACATGATTATAGCTTCTACCTAGTTATGGCAAGGGTACTTGTATGATGATACCAAGAGGAAAGAGAAGACAAACTAGGCTCGGTTCACCATACACACATACATCACTTACAGACCTGACCTTGACTTTCTCCCATCTCACCCTACTGGAGCCATGGTAGGTGTTTGCATTAACTAGTCCTCATGTTGGGGTGTGTAGGGCACTAAGAGTCAGACAGCAAAGCCCATCACAATGTCAGTCTCTAGGGAAGTTCAGGATCTAGAAGACAGGTCTTCAGCTAGTTGGATAAGGATTTCCACATCACAGTCATGACTCAAGACTTCAGCTGTGAATTGCTAAGAGCCTTTCTTAAGATGTCAGAGTATGACTTCATATAAAGAGAAAATAAACAGTCCTCTACAAAGGAACAGGAGTCAAACTTTTCAGGAGCAAGCCTGGAAGACTGAAGGCAAATGAAACTCCTATTGAAAAGTTCTTTCCCTCTAGGCCATTATTATTACCTACCACTCATTTTATCAATCCTTACAAATAGAGCAGGAGAAAAATAACCTTCATCTTAGAATTACAGATTCATCTTAATCATTAATTCAATATAAGAGGTAAAAAATTTGAAACATCAAAAGGCTCAGAAGGCAGTCCCTTTGCATTCCTTTATAAGAAGATAATTGACAATATGTGCAACCAAAGTGAGGGAGTTGCCGTAGTGAAGATAGAATAATTTGGAGGACCAGCGGATCATCAGGGGACTAAAACAGAACACTCACGTCTCTCACATTTGTTCTCCTGTACATGCCCACTCAGACATGAAGTCAAGGACAGTGGAGGACAGCCCCAGAGACAAAGAAGAAGCTTCAATTCTTCTAAACCTGTAGCCCTTTCCTCAAGCAAAGAAGATATCTGCCACTCCCTGGGCTTCCACCAGCCTCCTAATCCAGTAATGGTCTTGTCCCTACTCTCTAGAAAATGTAGAAAGGGAAATTATCTTTATTTTCAGATTAAGGACGAATCATTCCTTTTGACAGGTGGTGACCTTTCCTTTGTCTCCTGAGACCCCCATGCCTCATCTCAGGATATAAATGTGGATCTGTCCCCAACAACCTGAGAATTTAGCATCATGTAAATTCTCCATATTTTGCTATCACATTTGGGCTTTTCTCTTACTAATAGTACCCAACATGAATTTATTCATTCATCCAGCCTGTGGAGAACCTTAGGGAAATGGGGGAACTTTTTCTTTGACTCACAAATCAGAAGCAGGAAAAATCCAGAGTGACTGGTGAGCAGCAGGTCTAGACAACAAAGTGACAGAGGAAATCCAAAATTGTGATTAAAGGTCAAAGGGCAAGGAAGGTTGGACATTTAGGAGCCCCCATGAAAGTAGAAAACTAAATACAAATAAGAAAACTGAACTATAGAGATCAATAGCTTGACTGGAAATAATAAGGTATAAATACTGGCTTTATTTTCAACTTTCAGAACCACCTTCCAATAAAGCACTATTGACTTTAGTTATATAACAGAACGAAATAGTAAGAGGCTTGTTTTATGAAAGTTAAAGAGGCAGGAAGTGTCTTTTGAACAAAGTAGACGATCTAAAAGATTATTCGTGAAAATTCATAAAGCTGTATACTAAAGAAGCAAGATCTTGGTTATGAATATTTAAGTAACCTAGAAACAAGTAATAATATTAGTATATTGTGAGTAGGGAGGAATAGGCATATCTGTGAAGTAAATTCTCATCGAAGCAGAAATTCAACAAATGTGTAAAATGAATAAATTAGGAAATGACAATTAAAAAAACTTTGCAACAAGATATAAAGGAAACACCCTGAAGAAACAACTAGAAGAGAACCAAGCATTGTTTAAGCAACAGTTACGGGGAGTAGTAAGTAGAAGTTGACATGTATGTACTGGTCATTATTTTGACTTTAAAAATTAGAACTTGTTTTTTAAAGAGGAAGGCAGGCAGGATAAGCTAATAGGTAGGCAGCAGGCAGGAGGAAGAAAGAGGAGTAAGAAACATTTTATTTACTTGCTCATTTTTAGTTGCGCCCCGCAATACTGGGCCTCGAACCCGAGTTCTTAAACTCTGTGGACGGCGCCCCAGGTGCGGGCTTATCTCCTGAGCCACCAGGGCTCCCCAACACTAATGCATTTTAACGAAAATAGTATTATTGTAGATGCAAATGTATCAGCAACTTACATGATAAATCAGTTTCCTTGAGCTGGTCTCAGAAATGAATGGTCATTTATAACAGATGTTGATAAGTTAAATCTGGGTCACCATCTGTTTTTATAAATAAAGTTTTATTGGAACACAGTCACACACCTATTTTTTTTTAATATATTGTCTCAGGCTGTTTCTTGCTAGAACATCATTGTTAAGTCATCACAACAGAGTCTGTACAGTTCACAAAACC
This sequence comes from Solenodon paradoxus, assembly GCA_004363575.1. NCBI lineage: Eukaryota > Metazoa > Chordata > Mammalia > Eulipotyphla > Solenodontidae > Solenodon > Solenodon paradoxus. The sequence continues at coordinate 248,635 of RJWH01001611.1, read as the reverse complement.
TAAAATATTTACCATCTAGCTCTTAAGACAAAAAGTTCATTGATCCCTGATTTGTAACATGGGCGTACTGGAAAAACGCTACCTCTATAATTTAGATGAGAGTTCGTTTCTAAGTCAAGGGAAGGGTTGCCTCTCTTATGAGCGTAACTCACCTGATAGGTACAAATCTACTACCCTAGGACTTGAAGTCTCATGTTTTCGTGTTGGGGCATATAAAAGGTGCATATAAAATCCTTGTTTCCATTACAAAGAGATGGGAAGAGTCTGTCATTACGATTAATCCTCCTGACCTTTTAGATGACAGTAAGAACCTGGCCTATATATTTTTATTACTACATGTTGAACGTTACCTGTCAAAAAGAGAGCAACCTTTCCATGCTTACACAAAAGTGAATTACTGTCTGCATGTCAATGTGAATCTTAGAATGAAGCTTATTGATATCAAATAACACTAATATTCAGCATTTTCGACCAAAGACTCAGAAGATGGGATAAAAAGACATAATATAGATACTTGCTATATTTTTACATTCAAAAAAAGATTGAATGCCATATCAATAATTATTTACTTCAGGCAATAGGGAAAATTAACGTACTATTGATGTGGATATATTTAATTAATAATGTAATTATTAATTTAATACAATTTATGTAAGAATTACTATAATAATAACAGAAACAGATATTCCATGGTGTTAGAACATTGGCTGTGGCTCTGGGGGACAAGTGTGTTGACATCTAGAACCGTAAGCAGAGCACAGTGCTGGGAACCTTCAGAAAAAGGTCCCCACCCCACTTCCAGAAACCACCCCTTTGAAGAATCTAGCAAGTATCTTTCTAGAAGGGCATAGCATTTAGCACAAACAGTTATTTTCTATTAGTAGGAAATATAATACTCTGATTAAATTAAGATGCACTAGATTTAGTCTCCTAATTTTGCTTGGATGGAAGCTACTTTGTATTTCCTTTGTGCCTTATCAACTAAAAGTACTCTGCAAAGCATCGAACAGAGGGGAAAGAAAGGTGCAAGGCAGCTACCCACACTCTTTCTCATATGAAAACTCAAAGTTAGTGAGTAAGAGGGCATTACACAGTCTACTTTGGCAACTTTAGATCATAGCTAGACATTTCTTTGGGGTAGTAAGTTGTCTAAGAACTTTGCTTTCAAGTCAGAAAGACCTGGGCTCGAATTCTGGTATGGCTACTTACCACCTGTAAAACCATGGCCCAGTTACTTATCTTCTTTTAGTTTTAGTTTCTTACATGAAAAATGGGGATTGTAACAGAATCTACCTCATAGGGCTCTTGTGAGGGTTAAATAGGGTAATGCACAAAAAGTACTTAACACAGGGCCTAGTCCAAATGAGCAAGCAATCCATTTTAAAATGCGTTAATATCTGATGCATCAACAGTCAACGTGAAACCGTACCAGCATAAATTATTTTGCTGTCTCACACACATAGATGCACTTCTTCTTTTAAGGAAGGTTTGGACAGGAATGAAGGTGAGTACGCAGGCAGGCAGGAAAGAAGGAAGGAAGAAGAGGAAAAAGCTTTTTTTATTTCATTTAGTTGTTCACACTTGTTGTTTCCCCATGGACTTGGGACTCAAACCCAGGGGTATGTGGATTGTGTCCTTCGGAGGCAATTGGCCTAACTCCTGCTCCACCAGGGTGTGTCAACATACACATATTGATATACGTCTCAGGCAGCTGTTTGGATCTGGCCATACCTGAAGGTCAGTGAGGACAATGCTTGCTGTCTTTTGTAAAGCACAATTAAAAAGTTGAGATTATATGAACTGCATCCTGTTCCCCATTCAAAGCAGATGAGATTGAATTAGATAATTAGTGTTTGGGTTACAGGAAATCATCCAGGCACTATCAGTGTCTTCATTTCTGGTACAGACAAAATCTTTGGTTATCATCAAAATAACATTTTCCTTACGGCATTGGGCCAAGATCTCCATTGCAGTGAATCACGAAAAATACAAAGAAGAGCCAGCAGTAGTATTTATAGGTTACTGATTTGGTGCAAGGCCAAAATAATTTTTTTTTAACCACCATCTCTGCCAAAGGAACTATCTCTGGATTCTCCTAATGGTATCTTGAAGCTTTTTAAAATAACAAATGAAACTGGAAAGAAAAATAGAGTTATCAAAACGGTTATTCTGAGTAATTCACTGAAATTCATGAATAAATTATATAAAAATTTCAAAAAAGAGTTAAACTATTTTCTTTCCTTAATATTCAATTCAAGGCAGAAATTTAGAATGTAAAAATATTTTAAAATGCTCTATACTTATGATCAGGGAAATGCAACTCAAACCCACAATGAGGTATCCCTTCACACCAGTGAGAATGACCTATGTCAAAAGACTAGAAACAAGGGTTGGTGAGGCTGTAGAGATAAAGGAACTCTCTTAACACTGTTCATGGAATGTAAAATTAGTGCAACCTCTTTGGAAAACAGTACAGAGATTCCTCCAACAATTAAAAATAGATCTACCATTCAAATCAGCAATCCCACTTCTAGGTGTATATCTAAAGAATTCAAAACAGTAACCAGAGAAAATATGCACATCCTATGGGAATAGCAGCACAATTCACAATAGCTAAGATACGGAAGCAACCTAAATGTCCATCAACAGATGACTGAGTAGAGAAGCTGTGCTCTACATACTCAATGGAATTCTGTGCAGATATCAAATTAAGATAAAATCACAACTTTTACAAAAAAATTGGATGGAACTTGAGGTGATTATGCTCAATGGAATAAGTCAAAGAAGGAGAAAATGATCAGAAGGTTTCACTCATGTGGAATATATAAATAAAACAAATGAACTGATAAAACACAAGGAAACTCACAAAGTACAAGACTGTGGTTACCAGAGGGGAGGGAAGGAAGGAAGGAAGAGAAGGCAGAGAAGCTGGGGTTGAAAAATTTCAAAAATGGCAGCAGCGATGGCGTGAGAATTTTGCCGGAGTGTTTGGTGTGACATGTATAGACCGAGGTATGAATTTACGATCTTGAAAATCAATGGTAATGTAAACAAAAGAAACAATGCAATAATATATACACATCTATGTGTCTATATACACATACATGTGTGTGGAGGGAGAGAGAGGAGAAGAGTGACAGTACCAGGAGAGGATCAGAGCCCTAATCGTACAGATAACCTGAACAACTGCTGCTCTTAACTGTATGAGCAGAACGACGCGGGGGCGCTGCAGAGGCTATAACCCATTCTAGGACACCTGCACGAGGACAACAGAACCCTGTCACGCACAGGTCCTTTTCCACACAGGTACTTTCCTATGAAAACTCCTATGAATAAGAAAAGAATGGGTCATATAAAGAAGTCATTTTCAAAAGGACAGAAAAGGGGCTAAAACTGACAAACAGAATTGACATCGAATGAAAACACCTGCATAGCACCAGACAAGGAAATCTAACAAACAAACAAACAAAAAACACCAAGAGTTAATCAACACAAAGAGAGATGAGCCAGACAGGAGAAAAACAAGAGTCAATCAATAAAAGAGTTCCCCAATAACAGGCATATATAAAGTTGGGGGTCATCATACAAACTGCCTCCTCTTCCCTTTCTTCCTTTCCAAGGGGTACAAGCTCTCTCGCGCTCTCTCGCTCTCTCTCTCTCTCTCTCTCTCTCTCTCTCTCTCTCTCTCCCTCTCCCACTCCCTCTTCCTCTTCCTCTTCCTCTCCCCCATTCCCCCTTACAACTCTTCTAACTCACTAACACTCTGAATGGTCCTGAAAAGCCTTTTGGAGACTTGAACTCAAGAACCTGATAGGCTGGGCAAGGAAGGTTCAGGAAGGTGAGAGAAGGGAATGTGCTGGGATTGGGAGGAGGCTAGTCCCTCTTGGGACCTGGGACAGTCTTGTGGACTACCAAGTAAGGGCTCTGAAAATGAAAGGTTTCCTGGCACTTGGTCAAACCCAAGGTCAGCCTGGGTGACTCATTAAACCTGATGCATCCTTTCCCATACCTCTACCTGCATCCAGTGCTTCTGGAGCAGGGTTCCATCTACACCCCATATCGTTTTTATTTAAATTGTAAAAATTAGAAATTTTTCATAGATTTTGTAGGAGGCTAAATGTTGTACTAACTTTTTTTTAATCTCATGTAATGTTAGCAACTGACCAAATTCTCCCTGATTTTCTTAGGTATCACGAGAAGGAGATGAGAAAACAGTCTTTTTCAAATGTTCCTTGGATTCTTTCCCCTTTTTTCTTCACAAAAATAGAACTACTTTCTTTTCTTTTTTTGATGGGAGATGAGGATTAAATAGAAGATTTGGAAACTCGAATGAACATATGAAAAAGCTAAGTGTATAACTGAAGGAAGTAGATGCCCCAAAGTAATTCATTTAGGAGGAGAATTTCCAAGTTGGATGCTAAAATTTCAAAATAATAACCATCACATTACTGAATGTGCCTCCTCACCAGGCAGCTGAGGTGATCAGTCTTTCTGACTACTAAGTAAGGGCTCTGAAAAAGAAAAGCTTCTTGGCAAGCTAAGCTTGTCACCCAGAGGAAATGACCTGTCCTCTGTAAACCAAGGAAAAGAGAAAGCAGAATTTGATGCAGCCTGGAAACATGACTTCACAGACCCAGAGCTGTGGGGAGGGCATGTGCGGGATATGAATTTTCAGCACCCACTAGGGTTCTGGAAGTGGTGTGAAGTTGCCATGCCACTAAAACACCAGTAGCCGGTTCTTTAAAAAGTGTCTCAGATCAATGGACTTAGAGGAAGCCTGAGGCAGGGACAACACTCATGAAAGTGCAGAGGCATCGCCTCAGAACAAACTGTGCAGGCACTGCCTCTCCGACATTTTTCAAATCTCTCCCTAACCCCCAAAGTTTCCTCAGGTTGGCATAACATGGGTTACTTGCAAGATGAGTTTATGGCACAAATTCATTCAGAAAGGCTGAAAGGGTATCTTACCTCTTAAACCTCAACTTCAATGTTTTCACTCTCTTCCTCTCATCACCCAACCTAAAACAGCATCAATCACTGCAGAACTTCCTTATGAATGAAAATTCTCCCCTTGAAGCCAGACCCATGAATCTGAAACTCTGGTTGAGGGGATTTAGCAATTTGTGTATCAATAAGCCATTCTAGGGATTCTAACAAGCATTTAAAGTTAGAGACCCCTGCTCATTCCAAAGAAATAGAATCTCATGAAAAATTAGTCGGGAAAACAACAAGACTGATGGATGTTGAGCAACAGATAGGTGCCTGAATGGAGGGGACAGGAGGGGCAGAGACCCTCTGTCCACAGGTCTTCACTCCCAAATAGTTTTACTTTAATCATTCACCTTTACAAAAATGCCCTCTTACTGTAGCATTTTAAAATCAATAATCTATTGCAAATAGCATCAAATTATTCTACTTTTATAATTCCCCCCCCCCCCCAAATTGCACATTATTTAAGGGGTCTGTCTTTTTACACTTTCTTTCAAATAACATCTACTGCAATACAGGTCCTTCCTAAGCCCTAGTTAATATTAGACTAATACAATAGGCAATACTGGGAGCAAGTACTCAAATGAACGCTGTTTAGTTTCCACTAGAGTACCAAAGGGTGAGGAGTTGGGAGGAGGTAGAATCAAGATAAAATGTTTACTGCCTAAAAGGAAGCAGAAAATTTATTCTCAATAGATGCCAAGACTTTGCCACATGCTTACAGTAAGAGAAATGAAGAGCAGAGAAAACTATTTCTAAAATCTCCTTTCCTTGAGAATAAGTTAATAATAGTCCTGCTTTAAGGTACTAGGTAAATACTTTCCCAATGAAAGACATTAGACAAATACAGAATATTAGTATGAAATATGCCTTAAGTTATTTAAAGGGTATGCCTATTTATCTCCCACAGACAAGAATCACCTGTTTTCAATGATAAAATTCAAGCAGATAATTTTTTTATACAACTATTTTCTTTATAAGCTGGTGATAATGTATCATTTATACCCAAGGCTGGAACAAACACATCAGTCATTGAAATTCCTCAGCAATACTCCAGCTGCTGAATTTGTTAGCAGTGGTAATATATTTTAGCTTGTCTGGTTTCAACTGCATTTACTCAAAGGAAAAAAAAAATGATGAGAAGGCAAGAGTGTAGCGATGATATGATAGAGATGGAAACTTATTAAATAAATTTTCATCATTTTTGCTATTACTTTTAAGAAGTATCCTTTCTCACTTTAAATCTAGTTACTATATGTTATTAAAAAGTACCCTTATTCTTCCATTTTTGTAGGCAAGAAGGCTCTGATCATTAGTTCTCAACCTCGCTGTATATTATTACCAGGAGACCTTTAAAAAAAAAAAAAAAGCAACAACAAAAATTCCCCACAAAACTGCCACCTCACCACAGAACAACTGGGTTACAGCACCTAAGAGCAGGGCCCAAATATTGGTGCACTATGAGGGTTGAGAAACAATGCGAAGTCTTACGAAAATTAATTTGGGACAAATTCACTTTTCTGGAACCTGGTCATTTTGTGGACTGCCCACTCCATTTCTGAAGGATCAGAAGCAGATCACAGCTTTAGCCTATCTTAGCATTCTTCAGCAATAATAAGTATACGTGCAGCTACAAAGGAGAAAAAGAACCTTAATTCAGTATTTCCAGTTACCCTTTGGTGAGGGGAAGATATGACAATGCAATAGCGTATCTGAATTAATGGTAGAAGAGACAAAACGAGAAAAGCCAGGCTAGGTGTTATTCTCAAATGTTCTCTTCTACTCCTATGTCATCATCATCATCAAAGAAACCTAAGGAGATTCTACTATGGTACTCAGAACACAAACTAAGACTGAGAGGATTATTGATGAATGCCTTGACTCTTGTGACCTAGAAATTACATGTTGATGGGGTCCCAGGCACACATCTCTGGAATAAGTCTAGATCTTCCAGTACTTCAGTCTGTTATTCTTTATTTATCTTTCATAGAAAAGTATATATTACAAAATGAGACATAAAATTTTAGAGCCAGACAAATCACCTTGTATAGTAAATAGATGTTTAGTATTTGTTCAGACTAATTAACATTCCCTGGCACCAAATAGAAGTCAGGGTCATGCAAAATAATTCCACTTACACCATTTCATTTATAGTAAATGTTGTGGTTGGAAGAGCTCTGTGTACCATTTTCTAGTAGAATCAATTGCTATCAAAGTTTTATGTCTCTAGAATTTTCCTCCATTCACATATGTTTTTATAGTCTACTATTGGTAAGATAGTTTATATGATAACAAGACTTTGTTCAGAAAAGCTGCTCCCCTCCATAATGCCATCCTCACAGAAAAAAAGTGATGGTTTTACAATCAATCTCTTTGTGCTATTATTTCAGATATATATCGAGACAGAATAGAGGGGCTTTCCTTTCTGGTCCTCCAGGCAAATCTAGCTAGTAGAGAGTATGATATGCTTGAAAATCTTTCTTGTTTCTTAGTCCTATTCAAAACCTGGATGAAAATTCTCATTTTAATTGCTGAGAAAGTTCTCAACTCTATTATCTTAGAATATGATGTCAAATCCTATTTTTATCATTGATCTTTTTCAAATTCAATATATCTAAAGTTCAAATTCATTATATCCAGAAATGACATTAGCTCTATCTGACCAATTAGTGCTGTGGCTTTTCCTTTGGCTTCAATGTAAAGTCTGGGCTAAGAACATCTAAGAAGGCTACTCACATGTACCAATCCTGCACCAACAGGATTCCTGTGTCTGCTGGCTTTAACTTGGAGCAGTGGCTCAGTGACAACCATGGAACCTTGAAATTTCCACTAAGCACTGTTTCATGACATAAAAATACTGGGGATTTTACTGTGCTTCACAGTGTTGTGGCTTTAAAAGATCCTCAGTTTTGATGTCAATCAAACTTACTGCAACAGCAGGTCAAATAAGGTCTTGAATGCTGAGTATTTACAGTCCTGACAAAACTACTCAAGATTACCAGTCAGTGAACTTCCTCCTTTGCCTTTCTTGCCCTCTTCAAGTTCATTAATCATTTTCAAATGATAACTTGTCCCAAAATGAGCTAAAAAAAAATGCAAGTTACATTTAAGCCGGGGCATTTTCATTATAAGCACCCTTTCAGAGAGAGTAGTTCAAGAGGCATAAAGAACACAAAGAGCTCATTAGCTGAAGAAGCAGATTAAGAGGAAATGGAAGTCAAAAGTGGTAAGGAAAGCTCTAAAGTGGAGGTTAGGTGAACTTAATGGCAGCCCTGGTTCTGAGATGACTAAATGTGTGTCCCTGCCCTAAAGTGGACATCAAACCATTCTTGTCTTGAAAGACTTCTATAAAAAGAGATTATGAGAATGGTATTGTCAAAGAAAACGTCACATGTTTAGCAAACATGGATCTTAGCAAATATGAAATTTGGTTTTAATAAGGTCTTAAAAACTCTTCATTCCAATTAAACATGTTCCATCTCCTATAAATGTCACTACTGATCTGATATCCTGCCATGACATTCCAAACATGAGACTGGAGAAAATGTGACAGGCTTATGGAGATGCTATTCCCATCCTCTCACCACCCTGAGTTTTGCCAGAAGCTGGCTCAATCCTGGAACACTTTGAAAAACATGTCCTTACCACTGAAATTCTAGCATAGAGATTCAAATTTAAAATGTAAGAGAAGGCCATGTTTAGATTTGAGCCTAGACATATGACTTCATGCCTCGCTCTTATACCATCATTTATTTGAAGCTCAGCTTATTTCTTTGTAGAGTGGAAAATAATAAATACGTTGGAAAATTCTGTGATATTTAAGTAGGATAATGTTTAAAAAACCGGAGTGGAGGGATAAGGAAAAGAACTTCTAGCACCTTACCCCTGCCATCACCACTGGATCATGCATCTTATGGCAACTTGTTATTCTCAGGTACTCAAAAATAACTATGGATGATTGATGATAACAAAGGGGATGTCAACATTTAAATCTGATAAATTTCAAAGTGAAGGAAATGTGATGTGTGGGGAGAAATTAAAATCCTAGTCAACTGTCATTGAGCATATGGTCTAAGACACGCTATTTGACTACCTTGGCCTATTTCTTCAACTGTCAAATAGAGAAATTATAATTATTGTCATTGACATCATTTTGAGTATTAAACATTATATGACATATAAGGATCTGGCACATACTAGGCATGAGATAAATGGTAGTGACTACTATCTAGCAAAAATTGACTTTATTAAGAAACTCAAATATCCGGGACATTAGCTCCCATTTATCCAATACTACTAACCCTATGAGCTACTTTTCACCCTCTCACAATAATCTTTGACTTGCATTCTCCCAGGTCCTTGTCATTTAGAAAAGATCATTTAATCTGTGAAAGGAAAAAGAAAAAGAAAAGACAATTTGTATTCCACAGAAAATGTATGTTAAATATTTTTCTTCATCTGAAATGCCCTCATCTCTATACTGGTTGATGATATGACACAAAATGGCGGAAGCACACACATTTATGAAGAATGGAGAAACACTGTGGCAAAGTGAAGAGGACTTTGTTGTAAGAGTTAATTCAATCAAAACAGCCAGAAGAGTTGAAAGGAAGGAATAATAAATTAAATATGATAATTTCCATGACAAATTCATAGAAACAACTCTTTTACTACATTAGCCTACGCATGCCAAACAACTTAGTTACTTTTAAAATTTCAGTTAAGTTTATCCATTGCCTTTTTTTTTTCTTTTTTAAGGAAAGGTGCAGAAGGCAGGAAGAGAGAGGAGAAAGAAGCATATTATTTTATTTAGTTGTCCATCTTGGTTGCATTCTCAGGCCCCTGGTTGCAAGCCCAGGTCCCTGGATCTATGTGGACTGTTTCTTAAGTCACAAAGGCTTATCCATTAGGTTTGTGTAGCTATGCCCTTCACCACTAGATTTTTCCAGTATTGTGCTAGAGAATAACATATACCTCCTTAACTTTTCACGATCTTCTTAACAAGTTATTACTGAAGCACTCCATAAAATACATAAACTTTACAACTATATATCACATTTAATCCCCTGCCCCCAACAAATGCACAGTCTGCTTTACGCTATGGGTGTCATATGTGTTGCATATATATTATATGTGTCATATGTTATATGTCATATTATATGTGTTGCATATATATATTATATGTGTCATATGTGTTGCATATATATTATAATCCTCGCGATATTATCATTTTTGCTATAGTCATACATTTTAATCAAATGGAGGGGAAATAATATTTTTTATTCATATAGTATTGGTCATTTTGATGTTTTCATCACTTTCTGAAAAATTTGTCATATTATATGTGTTATATTATATATGTGTTATATTATATGTGTTATATTATATATCATATTATATATTATATATCATATTATATATATCATATTATATGTGTTATATTATATGTGTTATATGTCATATTATATGTGTTGCATATATATTATATGTGTCATATGTGTTGCATATATATTATAATCCTCGTGATATTATCATTTTTGCTATAGTCATACATTTTAATCAAATGGAGGGGAAATAATATTTTTTATTCATATAGTATTGGTCATTTTGATGTTTTCATCACTTTCTGAAAAATTTGTTTCCCTCTCATTTTATTTCCCTCCAGCTTAAGGAACTTTCCTTAGTATTCGGTATTGCAGTCAGATCTGCTGACACTAAGGTCTCTTAAGTTTCTTTTGATTTAAAAATTATCTTTACTTTTATTGTCAAAGAATATTTTTACTATGTATAGATTTCTCATTTGACAGGGATTTTACACTTCTCTAGAATTTTAAGGACATTGTTCCACTCTGTTCTGGCCTTCACAGCTTCAGATGAAAAGTCTACAATCATTTTAATCCATTATTCCATGTTCAGAGTGCCATTTCCTATGATTGCTTTCAAGACTTTTGTCTTTAGTCTCAGCAATTTGACTAAAATTTTCTGTCCTTTGTATTTATCTTGTATAGATTTCTATAAAATTTTTCCATAAAATTAGCAGAAGTTATAGCCAGTAACTGTGCATTATTTTTTGCTTTATTCTTTCCCTATTCTTTAAGAATTAAACATATTTCAGACTTTAATCTTGTCCTACAGGTCCTAGAGTTCTAGTCACTGTTTTTCAATCTCTCTTTTATTTTTTTATCATGATTTATCTTTAGGCTTACTACATCTTTTCCTTAATAATTCTATGGCGCTATTAATGAAGTCCACGTGGAGGATTTTTTTCAGAAAAAGTATTTTCAATCTTAATTTTTTCTTTTGCTTTTTTTCTGTTTTCCTGCTGAAATTCTCTATTCTTTTATTCATTTGTTATAAGAATATTTTCACTTATCTGAATTTTACTAGTGCCTTTAAATCATTGCCTAATAACATTTGGATCACTTCAGAGTTGGTTTCTGGCTACTTTCTCTTGAGATTGGGTCACGCCTTCCAGGTTCTTTGTAAGTCATGAAATTTTAGATTACCACAGAACATTATAAGAGCTAGGTTGTGGAGACTCTGGATTCTCTGATATTCCTTCGAATGGTGTTGGCTTTTATATTAACAAAAGATTAACTTTGTCAAACTACAAACTTTCTTATTAGTATTAGTCAGAAGATCAAATCTCAGCCTTTAGTTCTTTTATCTTTAACTGTATGCTTTGAATCAATGCACATATGGGTCAGGAGTTAGCCAGAGACTTGGGAAGACTTAGTCCATGAAATCTGACGCTTGTTTTTATCTGATTCTCCTCTTTCTGGAAGCCTCCTCTCACTCTCTGGTAACTGTGGTCACTCTAGACTCTGTCCTCTTACAGTCCAGCTAAGAAAGGTAAAAGGTGTTGTCAGAGCTGTCCTGTGGCAAGACATAACTGTAGCTTGCTTCCAGGTCAAAGCTGAAAACCTGACAACTTACTATAATACTCTCCCTTCTAGATGCCTAGCACTCTACAAAATTTGCATGTCTTTTTTCACTCTCAAAAATTTTCAGGAAATTAATTTTTTCAAATTTATTGTGAGTGGTTTATAGTTTTGCTTTTTATTCCTCTAGAAGTTTAGTGTGTTCAAAGCTTATTCGTATATGCACGTATATGTGTATGTGTGTATACACACTCTCATATATTCATATGTAATGAATCCTACCATAGCTTTGTGCATTTAAGCTCATCCAATCATATCTGGTCTCAAGTTAGCAAGTCTTTTTCCTCAAGTGTAGAATATTCACCACTGATAAACCAGATAACTTCAGGTGGCTGAGACACAGAATAAAGTGGCACTGAGTAACACTAAAGGGAAGTTATTTCAATTATTTTCAACTCTTCTAATTCTGTCAAGGAATAAATCTCAGTTTGGTGCTAATATGCCTTAACACCTTTCTAAGAGTGGCTAATTTCCCCCTTTCAATATAGACATAGCAGGTCTCATGTGAAGAACCTTCTCCAGGCAGCAACATCAAGCTAGAAATAAATAAGCTTATTTTGCTTCACTCAATGTATTTTTAGCATTATCTTCTATTTGCAGTGATATTGTTTCCATTTGCAATGCTATAAGGCTTGACTTTAAAATCAAAATTCATAAAAAATTAATTGATTTAAAAATAACTGGCAACATCAGTCATATATAAGAATGAGAAAAAGATGTAGAGTAGAATGAATAATTGTAGTTGTTATAAAAGATATTTTCTGATTCCCACACCCCTCCCCGATACTCAGTAGCCTAACACAAACAAAATGATCTCTTTTATGAAAATTCCACTTGGATATTTCTGGTTTGTAGCAGTTTTCCATGTGTCCACTCAGAGACTAGGAATGACAAAGTCTCTATCTTCTGCAACATGTGTATTCCAAGGTTACTCTGAGCACTATCTGTCCAGGAGATAGCAAGAGAGAATCCAGACCCTGTGTTAGGTCCTTTGTGAAGTATGGAGAGCAAAGATAAACCTGGCATCTGAATTCTTTTCTTGATTGACTTCAGAAAATGTAACTGAATCGAATTCAAATTTTTAGTTTGGCACCACTAGCAGCCATTTAAATTGTGTCCTATATAGTCCTTTAAACAGCATATTTTCAAACAATCAAGAATGGTAAATGCCAAATCCTTCCTCATTCTAAAAACACTCTGAGTTGGCTCCTTGCATTTCATCAGAGCACAGGGAAGGCACCCAGGGACACCGGTCTTCGCTCAGATGTGACCTATACTTGACTCATCCTAACTCCATTATTTTAAATTCATGAACTCTTGTCAGAACAGACCAGCAAATATTAGTTCCTATAAATACGTTTCAGGAGAGACGCAGTCCCTGTAATAAATTAATGCATCAACATAATGCTAAAACATTGGAATAGTTTTCTGAAACTGAATCCTACATCCACCCCGCAAACTCACCTTTTTTAGTTTAGTGTTCTAATACTTATTTGTTGAGGCAACGTTGACTTACAAAATAATATAAAACCACATGTACAGGTTCATCATTCCTCAAATATATGGCAACACACTCAACCCACCACCAAATTACCAAGAGTCCTTGGCCATTGTCCACTGGACCCCACCAACACTTGCCGCCACCCCTACTCCATGTCCCACCCTATTCCCCACTGGTAGCCTCAGTTCACAACCAACTCTTAAAATATATATGGAGCACCTAGATTCAACAATATTGTGGCAGTGCTCTGGAAGGTTCTGTTTAGTCGTTACACGGATTTCAAGTCTATCTCCACTTATGTGGTCTTCTCAGCTGTCTATTTCGCAGAGCTCGGGTTCTGGAGTCAGACTGTAGAGACCTGAATCCTAAAGATTTGAAACCCCTTTCAAGATAATGAGATTTGAAGTGTGTTACTTTTCACCTGACATTTAGGATTTGCTTTAAATTTGTCCAAGCAAAAAAAATAAATAAAAGGAGGGTGGCAATAGACTAGTTGAAACGAGATGGATAAAATAATGGTAATGATTGGGATGGGTAAGGTACAACTTAATTTAGTCTACTTTCATGTTTGCTCAAAAGATTAAAATATATTCAAAACCAGCTAATTATTCCTAAAGGACACTTTGTAATTATCTAAAAGATAAGTTATTTTCCAAGTCCTTTCACAAAACATTTTTTTCCCTTTATTCCAGAGATAAATGGCAGAGACTACTTTGGGAATTCTATCCTTAATTTGTAGAACGCTTTCTTTTAGGCCTCTCTGTTCTCAAGTGTTAATGATAGAACGAGAACTTTTGCTTTTTTTCCCCCTTTACCACTTCCTATTCAAACCTAGTAAGAAATCAAATTCTATGACGTATATTTCACTGCAGTTCTAGCCTCTTATAGGACAGTCAAGATCCGAGGTATCTGGACACAGCTATAATTTAGTGGTATTCTCAGTATCTGCTTTGAGATTCCAGCCTCTCAATACCTCCCCTTTCCAAAAGGGGAGACATTGGAGGCGGGAGGAGGAGAAGACAAGAAGAGAAAGAAAAGACTGCATTCCATTTCAAGCACCAACACAACTCCATTTTTCTCCTTGTTGACTTCTCAATATCAGGAGAGATCAAAACACACATGCCAGGCCCGTTGAGGGGGAGACAAATACAACGATGTGTGGGGCTGAAATATATGTTCCATTTTCACCCCCATTTCAATTTTCACATGTAAGTAAAGCACTGAGAAAAAGAGAAGGCTTCTCATTGGAAGTCTACGAAAACTGCTGGATTCCCCCAAGTTATATTAATAAAAATGACTCACTGGTGATCCCTGTCAGAGCTGAGTAAGATAACGTCAATATTGTATAGATTGGGAACAGGGTGTTAAACTGCTTTCCCCAAAGTTATCAATTTGCAATTATATCCCAACAAGATATCTTTTACTACTGATAGATCATATAAAATTCAGAGACTGTTTTTCTTTATGTCTTTGAGAAAAACTGAGCTCTGATTTTTATTATATCATTCAAGTCTTCTTCAGCTCACTTAATTAACCTGGATCTGTTCTTCTAAATTAAGTTAAGTGTAAAGAAAAAGAAGAAATCAGTGTGAATTGTATGTTAAATTTTTATTAATTATCACCAAAGTAAAGGTTAAAATATATTTAAAACAGTTAATATGAGCAAGTAAGAGAAAGCATATAATGACAATTCTAATTATTACATTCTCTTGTTTTGCACGTTTGAAGCACAGCAATTAAATCTCTCCTTAGACTAGTGGAAAGCAAAACGTTCTGCATCTGCAATGCTGGTATCATTTCAGTCCCTCCAACTTCAGAGGCTTAGCTCCTTATACCACAGACCTTCAGCCAGCATGGTGGACACAAACCGTTTCAAGAACTGCATAGTCTATCTGATGATTTAAGATGGTGTTCATCTACCACTTGATTTCCATTCAGTACAAACAAGTACAAAATGATCTTCCTGGCCTCTAGCAAAATCAATACAGACGACAGCACGTGTTGGCTTCCATCCAAGGTGACTTGGATTACATGAACCGAGTGTAGTTCTGAGGTCTGGACACCATCATCCATTGTCTTGCCCTTGGGCATGCCATTTCTTCTAAACCAGAGTCTCTGTCTCTTTCTAGGGGCTCTTATTGTGAAGATGCTTTGTAGGTATAAAAATACTCACACACAGAAGATTCCTGGTCAATACTCACATGCATAATTACTAAGTCAGACTGTTAGGTTGACTTTGGGGAAATACATACCTAAGGCAAAGAAACTGTACACTAAATATCCACCTGCTTCCCCACATTAATTCCTAGTCTTTTTTGCAACTAACTTGGGTCATGTGATAGTTTTGACCAGTTATCTATGAGTAGAAGTGACTTGTGTCACTTTTAGACCAATGGTAGAAAAGCTGACGGGATCTTTCTGGCTGTTGTCTTTCCTTGTCCGAGTGACTGAGGGGGTCATGAGTTGTATATGGTACAGCTAGAAGACAGTAAAACTGGCTGCCACTGGCCAGTGCCCTGAATGACTCTGTGGGTACAACCATCACCGACTCTTGTGGGGACGTACAGTGAATACAGAGTGTGGGAGCCATGGGAAGATGGAGATTTGTTTCTGTAGCACATGCATCCCACCTGGAATAAAATAATAGCTCAAGTCCAAAACCTAAACATTTTCATCTAATCACCTTCAAACAGTTTCACATGCTTTATTTCTGCAACTTCCACCCACATGAATAGCTGGGAAGGGGAATATTCAGGAAACGACTCTACCATGACAGTCTGGCAACCTTGCACATCTCCACACAGGCCACAAAGGCAAAGTTTAACCTAGGTCTCACCCAAGTCATGGCGGGATGCCCTGCAATTCCTCTGAAATGAAGGGAGCTAAGCAGCCTTGAGGGGGTGGGGGGTGGGGGGAGCGTGGGGCATGCCATCTGGCAGCTTTGCATCTACCTCCTACGTCTAGTGGGTGATGCCCACAAAACTGTTCACCATCCATCTCCCTCATGTGAGTTGAGCACAGGCCCCCTGCCCCTTAGGGCACAGCTGCAGGCTTCTGTGTCCAAAAACAACTAAACAACTTGGCAGTAATTTGGGGACAGCTCCTCTAGAGCAGAGTGACCCACCGCCACTGCCACCTGTCATCTGGCTCCTCTAGGGTCACTGTCATCTGTGTGTGGGACTAGGGAGGCAGGGAGCTGATATCATGCTATTCTTGCTTTCACTGTCTGTGTAAGTGACAAGCGTCAAAATCTGTTTGGACTCTTGTCTCCTTAGTGGCCAGTCTACGGAAGTATGGAGAACCATGTAGGAGCTGCCCTTAGCCAGCACACTGCTACTTGGAGTCTGCATGACCACTGACACAACAGGCTTTCGTGATAACTATCTGTTGCTCAGGACTTGGCCCACATTTAATAAAGTCACCATCAGGTTTACAAATGTTAGGTGGCACCGATAACCCATGCACAGCTTCAGATATTTGTGGCAGCATGGAGTGAGAGAATCTGCAGTGTGCTGAGTCATGAAGGCCACCATCTTTGGCAAAACCCACTAAGAGAAAAATCAACATACTACCTAACAAGCAAAGGGACGATTTGTGGCATTTCGTATTTTTGTCATTCCAGTGAACCAGAAATATATAGCACAGGGATGAATAATTTATTTCAAATTAAATAATCAATGGTGATGCTAACACTAAGTTTCCTGAATATTAATAAACACATGGTACGCTAATTCATTTACTAACTACGAAGCATCGGGAATTACATTAAAAAGAGGTTTCATTAAGATAAATCAGATTGCATCTTTAGATATAAATCAAAAGTTCTTCAAGAGGCACACTGTTTCTGATTTGGCAGAGGTCCAGAAATACACCTTGACCTCTCAGTCTTTCCATGTGAGGAGATTGGTCGGGTATTGTGTGACTGGCAAACCTAATGCTCTTATTAAAATAATACAGCCACCGACAACATTCTCTGTTGGCAATTAAACATTATGGCCATGCCCTTTGGTACCACAGAGGATGGTAGCATAGTTTTGCCTCTCTCACATTTAAAAATATCCTATTCGGAATAAAAATCAACATGTCACATTTTGATAGTTGTAAGGGAGAAATTTTCTCAGAAAGAAAAGGGAAAAATATATTGTACACTGTTTCTGGAAAGGAGACATCATATCCTTATAGGACTTGGGTATATGTTGCTTTAAAGATGATTCTGGGCAAAGAATGGGTAAGTAGAAACCTGTGCTTTCAACGAAAATGATGATAATGATAATGGGAGAAACGCTGCAGGCTCCACAGTGTATGCTGATGAAACACTCAAATATTCATGCTTGACTGAGGGAAATAATGTAGTGATCTAAGCAGAAACCATTAGAATGAAAAGAAATAGTAAAGTGTCCTTCTTATTACCTTTTCAGCTACAAATATTTATCTAGACTTTTCTCTGTGCCAGTCAGGACGCTAGGCAGAAAATGTACAAAGGAAAGTATACATACTTGGTAGCTCAGTGTCTCAACATTATTAATGTCTTGAAGCTCTATTTCCTTGTAACTTCCTTGGTTTCTATAGTAACCAGTGATACTCAATTAAAAGGTTCAAGAGCTTAAGAAATAAGACCATCTACATAAATATTGATTCAGACAAGGATTCTAAATGGCTATTAAAACCATTATTAGGTGAAAGTTTGGAAGGGAACAGGAGAGCCACTCAGTTTTCAAAGTATTACTCCACCGATTACTTCGTAGTTACAAAAAGGAAAAGTAAATCTCTACAATGGCGATATCTAGTAAGTACCACTTTACTCAAGGGATTACACTCAGCATCAACAATAATGGCACAAATATTATGTGGCTCTTGATGTGATACAAAAGGAAGGACAAAATATTGCCGACATAATACTCCTGCGAAATTAATTAGCTTCAATCTAATTATGAGGGATCAAGGAGACAAACCTAGATTGTGGGATATTGTGCCAAGTAAGGCTTGGACTTTTTCAACATTGCTTTGCACTGTTACACCAGACAAAAAAAAAGTGGAAACCTATTTTAGCTGAAAGAAAATTAAAGCGACAAAACAATTAAAAGTAAGCCATGATCCTTGATCAAATCAAATAACCATACAGATAATTATTCGAACTACTGAGGAAATCTAAATAAAGACTTTTAATCTGATGGCATTATAGTAATGGTGTCTAATGTCTTGATATTTTGTGGCTTTATGATTTGTAGGGAAAAGTCCTTGTTTTTACATGCTATTGCTGAAGTACTTAGGGGTGAAATACCATGATAACTGCAACTTTCAAATAGTTCAAATAGTTCTGAAAAACGTGTTTACATACATAAATATGAAGGAGACCGAAAGCAGAAATGGTAAAATGTTCATAGTTGGTAAATTTAAGTGAAAAGTAGATGTATGAATCTGATGATTCTTCTGCTTAACTTGAAACTTTTCATTTAAAAAAATGTAGGAGAGATTGGGCAGCTGGCTGAGCTCAGATTACAGTAGTGAGTCAAGGAAAACAGAAATTCTAAAGGAAGCCTGTGCTCCTGGTTTCAGAAGCCTCTGTCTGACAGGGTGGGTCTCATCTGAGAGATAGGACAATTCAGGAGATGCATTCCTAGTTTGAAATGGCTCCAGAAGTTTCAACAGCCAGACTCAAAGACAGGCATCTGTTCTACTACTAAAACAAGTATGCTTCAGAAAGCGGATGACGTCTCACTTAATAGTAGGTCAACGAAAATACACACAAATTCTACCGCAGTATATGAAATGCTCAGCAACGAGTTGTAGAGGCAGGGCTGGGAGGTTTGGGATAATGTGGGTGAGTCTGCTTACAGCCTTAAGTGGTCACAATGGGACCCTCAACATTAAACTTCAAAATTTTTTTTTTTTACTCTGAATTTCCTCTTGAATAGCATATGCCTTAGCATTCTGGCAGACAGTGACTTATGAATGAACACATTAAATGTTTTAAAAGAAAATCAAGAATTCCTTGTAAATAATTTTTTGGCAACTAAAAGAGAAAAATCAAAAAGACGCTATAGATACCTAAAAGAATGGCAACTTGACGTCTAATCTTCCACCCTCTCCCACTGCTCTCCTGGAAAGTCCTTGAGCTTGCAGGAGAAGGAAGCCATTTCTACCCTAGAGTTTCCATCACCCCATCTGCTCCACAGCCAGTGCGAGTCTCTTTAGCTCAGGTCATCTGGTTTCCTGATTGTCAGGCGTTCCAATTGTGTCTACATGATGCAAAATCAGGTTCCTATTACAAAGTAATTCTTTTTCTTTACGGGTTGTCTAGTAGTAGCATTAAAACAAAATGCCTTTCTAACAAAGGTGGTGAGGCTAATTGCCAGTCAACACAAATTCATTAAGTTAAAAAAAATAAAGTTCCTGTCCATCACACAGTTCCAAAGTAATATTCTTTCTAATACTGAGCAGATCAAGATGACCCTTCCCTCATTGTTTATTGCTCAATAAAAGTGTAAAATAAATGGGCAGTTACTACTAAGGAAAAATTTGAAGTTAGAGTCAATCAGCCCTCCTTCCTCCATACTCCAGGTTAATCCTAGCATCCAATTTTACCCACAAACAAACTTTAGACTCTATGAGGCCCAACATACGACTTTAGCATTATTTAAATTAAGAATCTGTGGTATTTTCATAGAATAACTTTTATGTTGCATTATGAAACACATATTTCAGGTACTAGAAGTATCTGATACCAGTACTGAACTGGAACATAGTCTTTCATTCTACATTAGTAAAAATGTCTTTTTGAAAGCCCACCACACATCCTGGGTTTTCTAAATATATAAATATAGTATATAGAACATTTTAAAACATTAGATTCTATGATTAAATGCTTGTCTTACTCAAAGAATTTGAGACCTTACCTGGCGTTGCCTTCACAGCAAAAGTTTAGAACTAGACATCCTAAGGTTCAACTCACACATTTTTCCTTAGCCATCAAACATATATTAAACTATTCTTCTTAAGACCAACTCTTCATAAGCTAGTATATGTGATTAAACACTCTGTGCATGGTGTCCTGGGTCCACTTGATCTTCTGCTGGGATAGACAGAATGTCATTATTAGCTTGCAGTCCTGCCCAAAAGGGGAGGCAACACGAGACTTGTACAATGATGTAGGGTGCAGACAGAACTCGAAGATAAGAGGTGAGGAGTCAATCATATTGACTCGGGTCATAGTTGAGAAAGATCTACAGAGGAAGCAGGAGCTCTGTAGAACTGTAAAGAATTCAGAGAAGAATCGAGGTAAGAGGAATAATGTAAAAGGAGGGACAGAAAGAATCAGAGGGTGTGTCCTTGTGGCTCAGGTTGCTGAAACGGCTGGGGTGTGGACCATGTTAAGCCCAGGAACCTGGGTTCATGACCTGGGAACAGGGAGAAAAGACATAAAATAAACTAAATAGATAAAAATATTTCATGCTCTCTTCCTTCCCTCTCTCCCTCCTTTCTTTCCTTCTTCTCTTTAAAAAATTATGTATTAAAAAAAAGAAACAAAGAATCCAGCATGGATGTCTGCAGGTAAGCCAGGCAATGTCAGCTATATGAGAGTTAAGGAGTGGTATAAAAACACTTGTCGCAGATGCCAATAATGTGAAATGTGCTTTCCCTGAAGTTAAAGCAGAGGAACAGACACAATGGGGCAAAGAAAGATGGAACCAAGGGCGACCCTGAAGTAGAGTGGGTCTCGAGAACAATAACGAATACATTCGAGTGTCAGAACTCGGAGAACTGAATGTGACCGTGCCTTAACATGGCCACAACACAGCACATACAGCTTTTTTGCTTTTCTTTCTTTCTCTTCAACCAGCCCATGAAGAAAAAAGGCCACATTAATATAAGAACACATGAAGACCCAAAGCATTCTTTGCCATTAATGAAAATCTCTCACTGGGAAAATCATTTGGAACTCTTTCAGTAGTTTTACATCACAGATATGATACTAGGGAGTAGAAAACAATGTTATATTAAATAAGAAGACAGGTTATGATGCCAGCTGCATTCCACAGGGCATGTAAAATGACTTGTTACTAGATTTAAAGCAGGAAAAAATAAGCAAATGAAAATTGCTGAATCTTTCCATTTCAGCAATCAGTGGCGAGAATGCTGGACATGTGGACTAATTTTGAGCAACACAATAAAAAATATGTTCAGATGTCAAGTGTCTCACTCAAATGGATTTTCATGAAAGAGTGAAATGACAGGTCCTCAAAGTAAACACCACCAAAGCCCTGGGAAGCTGGAAACAAAAATAACCAGTAGGGAAAATTTGTCCTCGGTGATCAGACACAGAGGCAGTGATGCCCAGTAACTCCATGCTCAGCTTTTCTAGAAATAACAACTCTCTAAAGAGACAAGGCATGTGTGCTCTGCTGTCGTGATGATGGGAAATGTCTCAATGGGCAGCAACAGGGACTTGACTGAGCAGATTTGGTAGCTACCAGCCCTAGGATTCAGGAAAGCAACTCTGCATCTTCAAAAGACTGACAATGACATGCAACGCCACAGTCAGAGGTCAACTGGAAATGTGCAGTGAGTGTCAAAACCCTAACTGCTAATTTTCCTCTAGAAGCACTTCCAAGATGCTGTGTTCTATTTGATTCTGCTGGCCTTTGACTACTCAGACACAGGGTCTCTGGGTGGTGCTGGGGGGTGGTGGTGAGGGGGGGACAGCTTGGGCATGGGGAAGCTGCTCTTCTCTGCTATTATTCTGGGAAGAAGCTCAAGAGCTAAAAGTGCTGACAAACCCACAGCAATCAAACTCAGACTCTGCCTCCAGGCACATCCATAACACCAGGATTTTGAGGGAAGGCCTGTTCTTAAATATCACCCAGTTTGGACACAATACACACATTCAGATTCACGGTCTCCAAGGGTCAAGAAGTTCCTTGGGATTTATGGCTAAATACATTCTTCTCTCTCAGTTGTTTCAGAAACCAAATGTAACATGTTTAAAAACCACCGAGAAGTTATATTGCCGAGGTTTTATTTCCTTATGTTATTGCTGGTTTTTATTGCTTTGTGACTATTGAGGCTTCAAATTCAGACTAGGAAAGTAGTTTGAGACATCTAATCGTCTTTATTTGCAACCCTCCGTACAACAGTTATCCATCCTGGAAAAAGATGTGAGTAACAGCTCATGGAATGAAAGAATTAGTATGATCAACCAAAATCTGGAGGATGAAAGAGCTGTTTTGTGGGTGGTGGTGAGTGTTTTCAGAGTGGTTGGGGGTGGGGTGGGGGGGCTCTGAGGGACTCCGAGAGCCATTCAAAGGGTCCACAAAGACTAACTGTCTTTATGATAATGCTCTGATTTAGTAGCTATTTTTGCTCTCATTCTCCACGATTATATAGTGGGGGTTTCCAGATGCTGCATCCCTTGAGATGACAGCATCACGCTGAGGTTAAAGGAACCTGTGTGTTCTTCTACCTACAAAATTCCTCATTGCAGTTTATAAATGACCCTGTACTGACCATACAATAGCATCAATAGACAACCCATATAAACAAGCTTTGGACACCCCATATTATAAGCGCTGTCTTTCCCTTGAGGATGAGTTTAAGAGCAAAAGCAAAGTTTCTTCAAGTGAAATGAGAGAAACTAAGGGTTTTTGAGCTCATTGAGAAGTTTAATGAGAAGAAATGCATCAAACTTTAAAAAGTGGGACAAATATCAAGGGGAATTCAAAATCCGAGCTGAAAAACATGGAATTTCACTCAATTTCTTTAATATTTTCGTACAAGAATTTTTCAATAGTTTTTCCTATTCTACATTACAATTAAGCAATCATTTGTGCCATGCTGATATTTAAATAAAGCTTTTTTTCCCCCCCAGCATTGCAGTACAAATTCTGCTAGTCCCTCACCTTATATGTTGCTAAGCAGAGTAAATGCTGGTCACACCCTTCAGAATGGCTGCTGTGAATGAAAAGTAACAATATCCACTTTTTAATTTTCTTTGTGGAAAACATCAAGCATTCATGAATGTGTGCTACCCAGTTATAGCAGATCATGGTCTGTTTCCCCAAAAGTGTAGATCTTTTCAACCAAAACACAAAATGACCCCCGAATTTCAATTTCCATTCACTACTCTTATTCATTAAAATTTTTGAGGGCTGGGGGAGCAAACAGAATGTAATCATCATTACATTACAAGCTTTATTCACAAATATAAAAGCATGCTCTGACAGCAAAGCAGAGAAAATATATTTTAATTCAGTGACTTCCTCTTTCATTCAAATTCTTTTTAATATGAGAAGGAAAACTCAAATCATAATATATAATGAGAACCTTTTCCATTGATTAATATTACACAAAGAGTTTTTTGCAAGGTGTTATCTGCATAAACATTAGGATGTCGTTATCACCATTCACTGCCTTGCTGATAAACTGTAATCCTGCAGATTCCCAGAAACCTCTGGGGAAAACAGAAATAACAAGTTCACTAGTAAGACCTATTATATGCCAAGAGCTCCACATGCATTTTCATACTGGCTCCCTAAACATCTCAGAAGCATGGATCCCCACCTGTGGTCCTCAAAGGAAAAAACTGACTCATAAAAGTAAAACACATATTCAGGATCATACAGCAATGGGAAGGAAACCAGCCTCAATTCCAGGTCTGTCTGACCCTAAGGCTCACTCACGATGGTTCCACGGCACCAGGATGCCTCCTAGGGATGATCTATTCACATTGGGAACCTTCCTCCAAATAAGAACGTCTCACCTGACCCCAGCTGACCCAGAAATACGAATAGCAAAAATTCTCCAAGCACTTTTCTCCTGGCTTTCCCATGATTTTAACAAGTTCTGCTAAGTGGAATGATAGAGCAACTAGTCCCTTTTCTTTACAAAGGAATTTCTAAACAAAACCCAACATTTATATTTTGCTCTTTTATTATCCAATGGTGGTATAATTCAGATAAGCCAAGGCTTAGCCACCTTAGAGTCAGTTTGGAAGAGGCCGGAAGGATTTCAGCAACATATGAGCAAGGTCAGGAAGTACCAAAGCCCCCCAAGATTACATGCAACTTCCCATGGCAGGTGGTGAGACAAGGTGCCCCCACTTGGTAAGAGGGTGTCTCTTAGTGTCTTCGAGAATCTAGTCCTAGTCTCCAAGGTGCCAGTCCACCCACCTGCTGGGCTTTGGGAAAAGGAAGAGGGGAGACATTCTAGGTGTAGGAGACATTCATGGCATTGATCTGCACAACAGACACTCGTCTGTCCCTAATGGCCACTCCAGGTCAAAAACAGCCAAATAAGTGTAGGCACTGACTGATTTTTTTTAAATGTGTGCACAATTACATATGTATTTTATTTAAAACAGGAGTCTAAAGAACACTGGAAGAAAATAAATCAAAAGATTAGCCAAAGTTCTATCTGGATAGTGAGATTTCCCAATTGCGAATTCTCTCTGGATTTTTCTACTTAATTCAACATTTTCAGAAACGTTATTTTTACAGGAAAAATATTAGTGTGGCTAGAGTACATGATCAAAAATATTCCTGTTCTCAGATTTGAAAAAAAAAAATTGGAACCTGAGGGGAGCTGCTTGATTCTCTGGAAGGGTCAATTTGTAACAGGTCCCAGAAAATTGAAGTAACTGCTACAGAATCAAACTACTTGGGACATGTTTGTCCAAAGTGCCCTGTTCTTGGTGAGTATCCAGTGGGTCAGAAGGTCCATTTCACTGAAACCTACCAGTCTTTGGTACTAGGACTCTTAACTGGGATCTTTTCCTGTTTCATCATCAATTCTCAAATTGCTAAATGACATCCAGTAAATGTATCAGTCTCCTCCATTTATTGTGCTGAAAGGTAATAAATTGCCTCACTTTGGTCGCAGGATGGCACAGTGCCCAGTTCATCCATTCAGTAACATCACCTGTGTGTCGCTGACAACACTAAGTGCTCTGGCTTCCCTGAGATGCATAGTCCCGAATTCTGCTTTATGGCTGAAATCCAGCAGCTCCCTCACGGGGGCACTTTCTGTAGTATTCACAGCAATTACTAATGCTTAAAGATGGGGCGATTGGACCACAGAGTACTGTTTCATGTACTCGTGACCTTCAAGATCTGTGCCTGCTTAACTTCTCCGCATGGATGCCGCATGCTCCCAGCAGGTGACACCGAATGAGAGATTACATTTTAGGGGAATCACTTTACTATCACGGAGACAGTGTTTTGAAAATGAAGGTAGTAAAATCACAAATGTTTAGAAAACCACTCAAGAGATTTCTACTCACAAGCAGCATATACATTCAAACCAGGAATATACCTTTAAGGAATCCAACTTGCCTGCTTTTGAAAACTGCATCTTTGTCATTATTTGTGGTACTGCTTACTGACTTAACTTTAAAAAAAAGTTAGAACTATTCGTAGTTAAAATCACAGTGACCCTGGAAGGTCTTGATTTCAACCTGCTTGCTTAAGAAATGAAGAACATTGTGGATGTGACAGGTCAGGTGGCTTGATGCAGGACATAGGATTAGTGACAGAGAGGGTCCCAGATATTTCTATTTTCCTTACCTTCTAGTCAAAAAATGTAGTGTACAAATGCTCTCTTTATCTTGAGATGGTTATTCCACAAACAAATACATTCTTGCAAGTACTAATAATTCTAATAGTGCACATTTCACTTACAGCTATGATTTAAAAAATAAATGCATTGTGAAATAGCAACCATGTAGCCATGTTTCCTCAAAGCAGCATCTGGCTCAGGGGAAAGGAGGGAATTCAACATTTAAGGAATGAGGGGGCAACATGCATGCATAACCTCAGGACCCTATTCTCAAGAATAAATGTCAATAAAAGCTCTATCTGAAAGTGGAATCCCAGTGATAAATAGTTTGCTGTATTAAATTAGCTGCTCAAAGGCTACCTTTTCTTGGTGTCTGTACCACGATCTGAAGGTGCTGAGAACAGCCTTCACTCCGATGTGGTATGGGTTCGTCATCTGATATGGGTGTTGCATGGGGCACAAGGAGACACAGCTGCAAATGGACTTCAACGGCCTATCTGGAATATTTTAGATGACTGTTACATGTTGAATGCTTGGTGCCATGTGACACGACGTTCAAAAACATGCAGCTACGTAGCTGAAAGTAAAGAGCATGGAGAAAATGAGCTGCCCTCTCCAGAGCTGAGGACCTCTATCACCAAAAATCACCTGACTATTCCATCCCTTAATGGAGCCTATAGACTTCAGGCATCAGAAAAGATTTATGGGTTAGGGGAAACTACTTCAGCTGTATCCCTCTGAGGTTAGCCATAATGGTCAGTTTGGTCTGGCCCGTCTGGCTATGACTAATGACCTTTGGATGGCATCTCTGAGCAATGGTCTGAAGAGCAGAATCTGTGAGAATATTTGACTCAGTTCTCCATGAACAGTAAGTTTGGAAGGGTCAATGTGGAGCTAACAGCTGACTGGGAGGTTCACCAAGCTAGCACAGCCATGCCACTCCTTCCCTTCTGTGATTTGTGTAGGGATTCACTGCACTTTCATGGAAATGATCTTAGATGTATAAAATCTGTTAAAAGACTGTGAGTTTCCACCCTAAATCAGCACTAGGAATTTCATTCACTCATGTATTACATCACTCACTCAAGAGACAGTTCTGGCTTGCCCACTGATGGGGTCCAGTTACTGGTTCTCCAGGGACTCATAATCTGCTGGGAAGCTCACCTAAAACTTCACATAACAAAGTGTGTGGAGATTCGTGAGAGTTGAGGAGGTGGTGAGGGCTTCAGAAGGAAGCACTGTGATAGATTGAGAGTGAAAAGGATTCAGGAGGCAGGAGGGGAAGGGCGTCCAAGAAGAAGAATGGGGACAGCATCCCAGATTAGTGGACATCTGATTCGTATAAACGTTTCATTGTAAACTGAACATCTTAGTCCTTTCATTTTCCCTTTGCAAACAAACAAACATGGTAACATCATGAATTCCCGAGTCTATGGAACTCAAACAGCTGTAAAACACTCTGAAAATATAAAATGGAACACAAATGCTAACAGTCATGCCAGGGAAAAGTAAAATTGCTGCTTTATTTTGAAACCATTCAACCAGAGGGACATGTGGGGTTGGAAATACAAGGACTAAGATTCTACTTATGAGGAAGAAGGGACAAGAGTTACTATTTCAACATTTAGCGATTCTAGCTTTTTTAAAAACCCCTCACCAGCCAGAGTGACAAAAACACAGCTTATTTCTAAAGACAGAACCCCTTGGGCAATTAAGTCATCCCATTTAGCTTCCTCAATTGATGATGATGTTGTTAACTGTGAATTTACATTGTTTCCTCTTAAAAGAGCTGGAGCAGAAGAAATACCCTGAATTTACCCTGCTCTCTCAGCACTGAAGACAGCAATGCAATACTTGTTTGATTCATTCAATCATTAATTTGCCCACACATTATTAGTGCATTTGTGCTGTCAGTTCATGGAATTTCTCTGTAGGAGAGCGTATCCATTTCTTAGGGCTGCCATAACAAATCATCTCAAACTAGGTGGCCTAAAATGACAAAAATGTATGCTCTTACAGTTCCGCAGGCCAGAAGTCTACATCTAAGTATAATTGCAGTTGGTTCTTCTGGTACTTGGAGGGAGAATACACTCCCTGCCTCTCTCCAAACTTCTGATGGTTGTTACCATTCTTTGGTGTTCCTTGACTTGTAAACTCATCACTCCAATCTGCCGTCTTCACATGGCTTTGTCTTCTGTGTCTGTGCCTGTATCTTCTCTTCTTATGGGACACCAATCAGATTGGATTAGGGCCTACTCTAATCGCATGATCTCTGGATAATTTGATTACATTTTATTGCAAAGCCTAATCCAAATAAAGTCATATTCATAGGTACTGGGGGTTAAGACATCAACATATCTTTATAAAGGACAAAATTCAGTGCACAATGGAGAGCATGTACCCTACTTCATGGTCATAGTTGATTTATTCAACTAATCAACAGGCTTTCACTGATGTTAAGGAGATTACAGTCAAAAGAAAGTGATACACAAAGTTCTATCATCCTTGCTCATATCACAGCTGCACTTTTAACTTTATGGGCTCCATTGTGTCCTGATTACCGTCGCCATCTGCTCCCAGAGTACAGATATCACATCTGTCTTCTGATTCCCATTACATTCCCAGCTCCCAGCAAAGGTCAGGGATAGAGCAAGCTTTCTGGAAATAACTGTTGAAAGAATGTAGGAATAGATAACCAAATTCATTATGCACCTGCAGGAATGAGAGAACCTGATGGAGGCACTAATGATCTACACATGTGGTCACCGATGAGGCCCAGAGAGGAAATAATTGATTCTGATTAGCAGGGCTGTGGAAGGTTTTATGAAAGAGTGGCGTTTGAACTCAGTCTTGTGGGATTAGTAGGATTTTATAAATGAATAAGGAATAAAATGTATCCCCTGCTAACCAAACAGTATGAGATACAAAGCAAGGTCTTTTGGAGAAGAGCTAATAGACCAGATATGCTGGAGCAAAGAGTATCTAAAGGATGTGAAACCATGTGGGATGAAAAGGAGAATGAAAGGCAGCTCACAGAGGTCTCTGAGTACAAGCCAGTCTGAGTGCAGTGAAATGCCACTGAACTTTGCAGAGAAGGAAAATGACAAGTTCATAACTGTTCTTTAAAAGGAAAAACACATATAGAAATGACTCATTCATGTGTTCCTTTTATGTCCTCCTGCCTAAGCAAGTTAGAGTACTGTAAGAAGTATTTTATATTTACCTGTGCATCTACTATGTACCTGTCTTGAGGAAGGAAGAACTATATATAAGTGATTACATTTTACAATGATCAATTATGTACTATATGTATTATAGTGTGATATAAATAATACTCTGTCATTATTATGTCATTTATAATGAAAAGGTCATATCTGAGAGGTACTTAAATAGGATGATGTCATGGGCCCTACATCTCTTTTTAGGGTAATGATCTGGAATTTAAAGATCAGAGGAAGCTGAATTTGCTACACAAGTACAAAAAGGAATTTTAACCTATAGCAAAGTTCTCCAACTTTGGATTCTTTGGTTTCAATCTGAGCCTGGCCAATCTGTAGACCAGTAACATTCACAATGACCGGTGGGGGAGGGGAGTGTCCATTTGTTGTTCTCTCCATGAAGCACCAGGGACCCTACCATTTACCACTGGTAACTGGAGAGCAGCCAGACTCCATCACAGTGAGACCTAAAGAAGACACCCCAGTTCCCCACAGAGGTCTTGTTCAGTGGCTGAAACTGCTAAATGAAGGCTTACTTATTATGGTCTTAATGCCTCCAAAGGTCTTCGGTAATAATTCAAACATTCTTAGAAAGAAGATTTCAGTCATTCACTGGTAAAGCGACTCATTGCATGGAACTAAAACTAGAGAAACAGTGACCTCAGAGAGAACTTGCCCCAGCTAGTAGACTCTGGTGAGGCAAGGGAAGGGAGTGAGTGCACAGACAGGGCAAAGTAAGCAGAAGGGAAATGGCATGAAACAGAAAGGAAACTCATTTTAATCTCACACACCTAAAAGGGGAACCCCAGAACTTCTCATTTACAGTCATTTCTTGGTTATTTAAGCTGTAAGACACCAGAAGTATCAGGACTGCATACATCTGTTTCATGCCAGTATCCCACCCTGGCCTAGCACACAGCGAAATGCCCAGGAAATGAACATGTGCTGAAGAGGCTAAGCTGCCAGGTGGGTGTCCCTCTCCTTGGTGCACATTCTCTGACCTTGAACATACTCACCCCATATATTAAAATTATGCCTATGCGTCTAGCTCTCCCTAGGGATAATACCCTCCCTGAGAAAATAAAAACTGTTAGCTTTTTCCTAGTGTAGGGACAGGTATTGAGAAAGCAAACAATGCTGGATTGTTGGGGCTAAAATAACTTACTAAAAGTTGAAAAGCTAATAAGCAAGAGATTTAGGTTTGAGCTAGATCTATCTCCACCTAAAACCTAAGCTTTTCCTATATACATCACTATGGAAAGTTCCTTCTACTTAATTTGGCCTGAACCGGACCTTGTGAAAGGATTAAAACATCTTTGGAAACCAGTTAGTTGCTGTGTTACAGCTGTATAAGACAGATAATCTGTGCAATTATTTACTGTGAGCGCTTCAATTATTTAATGCTTAGTCAAAATACAGGAATAGCAAGTTAAATGTAAAAGCATATGGATCTCATGTGGAGTTTAATTGATGATTTTCTAAAACAAAAGATTTTTAGTTATCAATGTCCTGATTTTTATTTAAAGACGGGAAGTTGAGATGGACATTGAAAGTTTTAGAGAAATCCAAAGCAAAATTTTTAAAAAGGTCAATTCCTGATTTATTTATAATCTAGCTCATATTTATAAATACTGTAAATCTCCTTCTCAAACCTATTCTTCTAAAACTCCTAGTCATGTTTTTATTAAAACAAACAAAGACATAAAATAATAAATCTTCACAAGCTAATTATGTTAAAAATGTGATTCACACAGACTGTGGACTTTCTCCTTTGGCCAAAAGACAAAAAAATATTGGTAATTGAAAAAAGCACCATTTATAATGTACTAGGTTTAAATCTTCTCCTGTAAATCTTCAAATTAAAAAAAAATGTAGTTTAAGTGCCTATGTAATATATTTCATCTTAATGGACTCTAGAAATTAGCATTGTACCTACAAAGATGCCACTAACATGAATATAAAAGAAAAAACTATACCAGAACCATAGTACTAAAAATTACAAGTAAAAATATCAGGAAGGAAATTCTATCTTGAAGAATACTTTATCTTTTTTACTTGAGTTTTATAGAATGGGCAACTTTCCATAAATTTGTAGAAAATGGTACCACTATTGGGCAAGAATTCTGCACTGTTGAACTCTAAGCATGATCCAGAAATTTAACATGAAGACAAAATAACATTACTGATAAATTAACCAATTTAACTGTATGGTTTATAAAACACAACTTTACCATCCTTACTTGGTACTCTTAAAAAGCTTTGGGAAAGTTTTAGAAATAAAGATCTCCAGAGCAAGACACACAGTTACGATGATTGGCTGACTGGTTGATTGACTAATTGGTGGATTACTAAGAAACAAGTTGTTTTGACAAACAATTTTAAACATTTATCTTGGGTTTCCAAACCAGTAAATGAGATTTCTGAGCAACTGATTAGAGTCAAGTTTATTACAACCCCATGATAGCTTTAAATTTCTCAAGGAATTCAATGAAAAGCAGTAGGATCTCTAAAGGCACAAAATTTAACAAGATTCTAGATTTAAATTTTCTCCTGTAAATGCTCAAATTTAAAAAAAAAATTTAGTTTAAGCGCTTATGTAATATATTTCATTTTAGTGGACTCTAGAAATCAACATTATACCTACAAAGATACCACTAATATGAATGTAAAAGAAAATTTATACCAGACCCATAGTGCTAAAAATTACATGTAAAAATATTAAGAAAGAAATTCTGTCTTAAGGAATACTTTATCCTTTCTCATTTATAATTACAATGCTTTTTTTCAATTTAAAAATTGTTTGGTCTTTTGGCCAAAGGATAAGTCTTGTGATCTTTCCTAAAAAGAACATTAAGAAATTCTCCAAAAGGTTAGAACCACCTTGTTGTCTGTCCTAACTATCTTAATGGCTATTTCAATGATGTCTTCCAAAGCCAACAATTTGAGGTGGCAGGATGCCTTAACTACCTTCTTACACCTCTAAGTACTGAATTTAAAACAACGGTCCTCACCTAATCTTGGAAGGATACTAAGAAGATGAGGGGAGGAGATGGCTCAGAAAGTATCAGGGTGGACAGTTAAATCCTGTGATGGCTCACAACGTTCTTGACTGCAGGTGCCTGAGAAAGAACCTCATTCCCAGATGTATATGCTCCCTTATCACTGAACAAAGCAGAGGAAAGGGGGCCCCTGGCTTCCTTCACATTGGCTCATTACACCTGAGCCTGAGTGGCTCACTTGTGTTTTAATTAGCAGCAGAGTTAATAAAACAAAGATGCTTCTATTTAAGTTTTCTAGCTGACTATCCACCATGACATTCTGATGTCTGATCTTTTGCCTATAAATTGACTAATAAAATTATATAAACTGCTATTAAGGACTTGACTATAATGGCTCACAATCACAATCAAAGAAGAAAATATTCAGTAAACTTACTAAGAAAGAAAACAAAGACACTGGTTGGAAATTGACAATGTTAATTTGAAAATGTAATGTATTACAGTTAAGCAAAGGGCACATGAAAAAATGTTCCTCCTTTCTTGTTATTAGAGAAATGTAAATCAAAACAACAATGAAATACCATCTCATTCTTGTGGGAATGGCTATTATCCAAAAGACTAGAAACAACAAATGTTGACAAGAATAAAGAGAAAGGGAACCCTTTTTATACTATCTGTGGAAGTGTAAACTGGTACAACCATTATGGAAAATAGTGTAAAGATTCCACCCAAAAAAATGAGACTGGAAATTCCATATGATCCCACTATTTTACTTCTGAGTATTTACAAAAAAAACTAATTCAAAGAGATATAAGCACCCTCATGTTTATTGAAACATTATTCATGAGAGGCAAGAAATGGAAACAACCTATGCGTCCATTTATAGATGAATGAATAAAGATGTCATATTTATATTCATATACATACATATAATGGAATAGTACATAGTCCTAAAAAGATAAAATCCTGACGTTAGCAACAACATGAATGCAACTAGAGTGGATTATGCTAGGTAAAATAAGTCAGAGGAAAGACAAATACTACATGATCTCACAAATAATATGGAATATAAAGAAATAAAACAAACATAAACCAACCCTTAGACACTGACAACAAAACTTAAGTTATCAGAGGGAAGGGGGTGATGAGAACAAAGGGTAGTAGGGGGTTCCAGTGAACTGTGGTGGAAGATACTAAAATCTGGGTGGTAGGTATGGTGTCTTATCACATATTTGATGAATAGTGAACCTACAAATCTGAACTTACATTATTTTGTAAATAAAAAATAAACAAGTCCCCAAAACATAACATAGAAAGAAACGTGATTGAATTTTATGATACTTACAGAATAAAAGTATGTTTAGTCTCAGTACTAGCAGGATAAAGTGACTACTTAATTGTTTTTTGACCAATGATAAAAGTACTCTGATCATCAAGAAGTCCTTCTCAAATATATAACATATGCAAAAAGTAACAAATATGTTTAATGTAATCTACCTGTTTGTTTTGATCAAACAGCAACGTATCTGTGGTCTTCTCATAAAATAATAATACCTTATATGGGCATACTTCATACAGAGTCATTTCAGGTGACCCTCATATTTCTCAGAAAAATTTTGCCACCTTCATACATGACTTTGCAAAAGATGAGGCAAGAAAATAGCATTGTAAAGAGATAATGTCAGCATGAAAAACATATTTGGCTGTTAACATTCCTGTTCCTGCTGGCCTGCCTAACACAAGGTTGTATTTCTTGATCCCGACATAGAGGAACAATGGGACCCAGCAAATCACACCCCAACCACAGGTGCCTTCTCGAGGAAACTGGGTGTCAGATGGAAGGCCAGACACCCAGAGGCTGTGACATCTGTACCCTCGATGGTTCCAATTAAAAACAGAAGATAAAACAAAATAATAATTTAAAAAAACTAGTATGTGAGTGAACACAAGGGGGGAGGAGAACAGTCATATATTTAGCAACAGCTTGCATGCAGGCTAGATTTTCTTTTAATCATTCATATACTTTCAAAAGCACTCATTCCCAACTGCTGCCTTTAGACTGGCAAATCCAAGAAATTGAAGACATGTAAAGAATAGCTCTGCCCTTAAATCTCAAGGTCAAAGGCAGCATCTGTTATTTCAGAAAACAAGAAGGGCTTTCTCTTTTGCTGGATTGGTTTGTTGTGGGGTTTTATTTTTTAACAGAAAAAGAACAAACACAACTTTTCTGTTTCTTCATCATCTTAGGTGATGTGAAACAGAAAAATCTACATAATGAGATTAGACATTCAGCGTTTTAATATCTAAATTGCTATGATGAAAGACTGGCTATGCTGTGATTTTTAATGCTGACAGGAAAATTCATTTTCATACCAAGTCCCCCTTATGCCATTTGGCTATTAAATTATTCAAGGAATTTCTCTGCTTATAAAGATTAATAATATCAACCAAAGCCATTTCTGAAAAGTGCTTTCACCTCTTGCTGGAGACAGATGGACCACAGAAAAAAAGCCTATCCTATTACCGGCAGACAAGATTTCAGATTACCAGATTAACACACCAGGCAGGGAGAGAATGACAGAAGTAGCAAGATGCAAAATAACTGGCAAATGGAACCAAATATTCTTCGGAGCCATCATTCTGAAAATAAACATCATTTGGAGGCCCCGTAATTAAATTTTACCTGTTTCATGCTCCCAAGCCCAGCTAATTAGCATAAATGTCAGTTTCAGTTTGACCAAAGATTTTGAAAATTGCATAGAAACTTATTAAAGCACGTTGGTATGGGGGACAAAGACACCACCTGCTTTAAAGGTCTTTTGTATTATAGTAACGCATCTTCAAATTCTTGATATATCACTGGGATCTGTAATATACTAGGTTATATTTGATTGCACCTTTACATTATTTTTAAATACCAGCTTCCCTTGAAAAAATGTTCTTGCCCCTATAAACCATGAATACATCCTATTTATTGGTTCTCTCATTGATGAAGGGATTTCCCAAAAGTTGTATTTCAGAAAGGTCAACTATGGAAAAATTATAATACAAATAAAATCACAGACAAGTTGTATTTATCAATTCACAGAAGCAGATAGTGTCCACTCTAATGTTCATGAATTCTTGTTGCAATGTAGTCTTCTTTTTTATTTTTTTTATTATTATTGAAGAGACATTGCATTTTGACAATGACTTATTTTGAGGAATACATATTGGTATTGTTACATTTACAAAATGCATAGTAAATTTACTAATATTCCCCCCCCCTTTTTTTTTTTCTTCCTTCATTTACAGTTAATTCCCTTCATACCATTTTCCCCATGCCTCCCCCATCATTTTGGTACCCCTTAATAGCCTTTTTGTCTCTCATGTCTAAGAGTTCATAGTTGTTTGGAGTTGTATTCTCTCTCTCTCTCTCTCTCTCTCTCTCTCTCTCTCTCTCTCTGTCATTCTATCTCTCCTCCCTCCCTATTTTCAGTGTTGCTTAATTTAAGACATTTATTTGTTTTCTCTTTACCCATCATATGAGTGTTATCATACAATATCTGTCTTCTCCTTCTGGCTTATCTCGCTAAGCATAATTCTTTTCAAGTCCATCTATGTTGATGCAAATGGCAGGATCTCTCCCTTTTGGATGGCGGTATAGTATTCCATCCATAGTGTGTATGTACCACATCTTCTTTATTCACTCCTCTATTGATGGGCATTAGGTAGTTTCCAGCTCTTAGCTATTGTGAATTGTGCTGCAATGAACATGGGGGTGCATATCTCTCTTTAGATAAGTCTTTTTGTGTCTTTGGGGTAAATGCCCAGTAGAGGAATAATTGGATCATATGGAATTTTCATTCTCAGTTCTTTGAGGACTCTCTCTCCATACTGTATGCACCACTTTACATTCCTATCAACAGTGAATTAGAGTTCCCTTCGCCAGCACTTATTAATTCCATTTTTTTTTTTATAATAGGCAGTCTTTAACGGTATGAGGTGATATCTCCTCATTGTTTTGATTTGCATTTCCCTGATGACAAGAGATGCAGCACATCTTTTCATGAACCTATTGGCCATTTGTAGATCTTCCCTGGAGAGGTGTCTATTCAGGTCATCAGCCCATTTTTTGATTGGATTGCTTGTACTTTTGTTGACTGATTTTTTGAGTTCTTTGTGTATCTTAGATATTAACCACTTACCTGAGGTATGAGAGGCAAATATTTTTTCCCATTCAGTTAGATGCCTTTTTGCTTTTATGTAAGTTTCGTTTGCTGAGTAAAAACTTCTTAGTTTTACCCAATCCCACTTGCTTATTTTGGATTTGCAATGGGAGTTGAGATGCTAAAGATAGCTCTTATGGTCTATGTCTTAATAATGTTTTGCCTCCATTCTTTTCTATGTGTTGATAGTTTCTGGTTTTATGTCTAGGTCTTTAGTTCATTTTGGTTAAATTTTGTGTATGGTGTTAGGTAATGGTTTCACCTCTTGCATGTGACTGACCAGTTCTACCGCACCATTTATTAAAAAGGCTGTCTTTGTAAATTTTTGGCTCCTTTGTCAAAAATTAGGTGTCCATATATATGTGGTTTTATTTCTGGACTTTTGATTCTGTTCCATTGATCTGTCCTTCTGTTTTTTATACCAGTACCATGCTGTTTTAATTATTACTGCTTTGTAGCAGAGGTTGAAGTCAGGGAGCAGGATATCTCTGTTGTTGGTTTTGGGGTTTTTTTTGAGGATTGTTTTTTGCTATCCTGGGTTCTTCATTGTTCCAGATGAATTTCATTATTTTGTGCTCTGTGTCTGTGAAGAATGTCTTTGGAATTTTCATGGGGATAGCACTGAATCTATATATTGCCTTGAGCAGTATGGCCATTTTGATTATGTTGATTCTTCTGATCCATGAGCATGGAATATCTTCCCATTTCTTTGTGTCATCTTCTGTTTCTTTTTGCAATGTCCTATAGTTCTCATAGTACAGGTCTTTTGACTCTTTTGTTAGACTTATTCCAAGGAATTTCATTTTTTTTGTGCAATTGTCAATGGTATTGTTTTCTTCAGTTCTCTTTCTGTATTTTCATTGATGGCATACAGAAATGCAACAGATTTTTTAATATTAATTTTACAGCCTGCCACTTTACTGTATTTGTTTATTATTTCTAGCAGCTTTTTACTTGATTCTTTGGGGTTCTCCATGTATCATGTCATCTTTGAAAAGTTATAGTTTCACTTCTTCTTTTCCTATTTAAATACCTTTTATATCAATTTCTTGTCTAATTGCATTGACCAGGATCTCCAGCACTATACTGAATAGCAATGGTGAGAGTGGATATACTTGTCTGTCCCTGATCTTAAGGGAAAACTTTTCAGTTTTTCTCTGTTAAGTACAATGTTGGCTGTGGGCTTCTCATATATAACCTTAATTATGTTGAAGTACGTTCCTTCTATACCTATTTTTTGGAGGGTTTTTAACATAAAAGGGTATTGAATCTTGTCAAATGCTTTTTCTGCATCTACTGAGATGATCACGTGGTTTTGGCCTTTTTTTATTTATGTGGTGTATCATACTTATTGATTTGCATACATTGAACCATCCCTGCATCCCTGGAATAAATCCCACTTGATCATGGTGTATGATTATTTTATATGTTGTTGAATTCGACATGCTAGTATTTTGCTGAGAATTTTTGCATCAGTGTTCATTAAGGATATTGGGCTATAGTTTTCTTTTCTGGTGCAGTTTTTGTCTGGTTTTGGAATTAGCATAATATTGGCATCATAAAAAATGTTTGGAAGTTTTCCCTCTTCTATTTTTTGGAACAGTTTGAGGAGGATTGGAATTAATTCTTCTTTGTTGCTTTGTAATTCGCTGGTGAAATTGCCTGGTCCAGGGTTTTTGTTTTTGAGGTTTTTGATCACTGTATCAATTCCTTGCTTGTGATAGATCTGTCCATGGTTTCTAGTTCTTCTTCACTTAGCTTTGGGATATTGTACCTTTCCAATAATGTGTCCACTTCTTCTAGGTTATTCTGTTTGTTGCCATATCTTTGTACATAGTATTCTTATTGTCCTCTGTATTTCTGTTGTATCTGTTGAGATTATTTCTTTTTCATTTTTGATTCTATTTATTTGAATTTTCTCATTCCTCTTTTTTGTGAGTCTGACCAATGGCCTGTCTATGTTGTTTATTCTTTCAAAGAATCAACTTTTGGATTCATTGATCTTTTGAAAAGTCTTTCTGATCCATATTGCATTGATTTCTGAGATAGTCTTTACTATTTTTCTTCTTTTGGATTTAGGCTTCTATTTTTCTTTTTTTTCTAGTTCCTTTAGGTGATGGCTTAGGTTTTTTATTTGTGATTCTTCCTGTTTTCTGAGGTAGGATTGTATTGCTATAAATTTCCCTCTTATTACTGCATCCATAGATTCTGATACCTCCTTTCCTGAGTTTCATTTGAATCCAGATATTTTTTAATTTATTTCTTAATTTCCTCTTTTGCTCATTAGTTGCTCAAGATGATGTTTAATCTCCACTCTTTTGCGGTTTTCCTCTCTTTCTTCTTTTGGTTGATCTCTTGTTTGATGCTATTGTGATCTGAAAAGATGTTAGATATGATTTAAATCTCTGAAAATTTACTGAGACTCGTTTGTGTCCTAACATATGGTCTACCCTTGAGAATGTTCCAGGAGCACTTGAGAAGAATGTGTAGTCTATGGTTTTTGGGCGAAGTTCTCTACACAAGTCTATTAGGTCCAGCTCTTCTATTATGCCATTTAAAGATCTTATTTCTTTGTTGCTTCTCTATCAGGATGATCTGTCTTTTACTGAAAGAGTGTTAAAGTCCACTATGATTATTGTGTTGCTATCAATATCCTTATTTAAATCTGTTAATATTTGCTTGATATATTTGGGTGCTCCTTTACTGGGTACATAAATGTTAATAAGTGTCAAGTCTCTTTGCTTTATTGATCCCTTTATCATTAAATAATGTCCATCTTTATCTTTTTAAATTTTCTTTGGTTGAAAGACTATCTCATCTGATAAGAGAATAGCTATTCCTTCTCTTTTGAATTCGGTATTAGCTTGGAGTAACATTTTCCATCCATCCACTTTAAGCCATTGCTTGTCTCTCGACCTAACATGAATTTCTCGTAGACAACACAGAGTTGAGATATGCTTCATAATCAACTTAGCATCTCTGTGCCTTCTGACTGGCCAGTTCAGTCCATTTACATTTACAGTAATTATTGACATTTGAGAACCTACTACTGCCACTTGGATTTTTGTTTTCTGGTTAAGTTGATCTCTTTGTTACACTGTTACATTTTTGTGAAGTTTTTCCTCTTTGGTTTAGCTAGTAGTGCCACTTTTAACATTTCTCGTAGAGTAGATCTCGTGGTTGCAAACTCTCTTAGCTTTTGTTTGTTGGGAAAAAACTTAATTTCTCCCTCAAATTTGAAAGACAGTTTTGCAGGATATAGTATTGTTGGCTGGCATTTTTTTTTTATTTATTTTTTTTTTTTGGTCCTGAAGTATTTTGAAGACATCATTCCATTCTCTTCTAGCCTGCAGAGTTTCTGCTGAGAAGTCTGAGGTTAGTTTGATAGGACTGCCTTAATATGTTTTCTTTTGTTGTTTTTTTCCCCCCTGGCTACTTTAAGAATTCTTTGTCTCATATTTTTGATAGCATCACAATTATGTGTCTTGGTGTAGTTTTTTTTAGGATTTATGTAATTGGGTGCTCTGTTTGTTTTACTGACCTGTATGTTCATTACTTGTTGTAGATTTAAGAAGTTTTTATCCATTATTGCCTTGAAGATGTTCTCTGTTTCTCTCTTTGTCTCTTCGCCTTTTGGGATTCCCAGTATTCTAATGTTGCCTTTCCTGATGGTGTCAGATAGTTCTCTGTGTGTTTC
This sequence comes from Solenodon paradoxus, assembly GCA_004363575.1. Classification (NCBI taxonomy): domain Eukaryota; kingdom Metazoa; phylum Chordata; class Mammalia; order Eulipotyphla; family Solenodontidae; genus Solenodon; species Solenodon paradoxus. The sequence continues at coordinate 208,533 of RJWH01001611.1, read as the reverse complement.
TTTTTTTTTTGCATTTCTCTTTCTTCTTTTTCTTGACTCCTTTCTGCATTACTATCCTCTATATCACTAATTCTTTCCCCCATTTGGGTTATTCTGGTTCCACAGCTTTCTATATTATTCTTAGTTTCATGAATTATCTACTTTAAATACTGTATTCCTGTTAGTTTTTTCTGTAGAGCTTCAAGCTCCACCTGTTGGTGCCTTATTTGCTTAAGTTCTTTGTTTCATTTCTCTGAATTTTCTTTTATTTCTCTGAATTTCTTTATGATTTCAGACTTGTTATCTTTATTTTTTAGGAAAAACATTCTTCTGTAACTTCAAAGTTAATTTCTGATGAGCTGTCATTTTGTTGTGAATTCTATTTCCTGAGGTTTCAGGGTGTGCTGTGTTATTTTTTTCTCCCATAATTTGAGATCTTGTTGATCTGCTGTTTTGTTTAGCTTAATTTCTACCATTTTTGTTTTATTTTGTATTTTTGGCCCTTACACACTTCCATAGTGTGTCTTGCTGTGTCAGGGAGTGATGATGGCTGCTGGGTGGGGGTGGGCACCCGGTTGGGGGTGTAGTGGTCATTTGTGAGTGTGTGGTTTTGCCGCCTGACAGTGGTGGGGAGGTAGGCTTGTTTTGTTGGTAGAACTCTGCTGGCTGGAGCCATGTAACTTGAGTCTACTGTCTGCACTTATGTGCCTTGTATTCACCAACCACCAGAGTCAAGTCCTTTCAAAGGGCTGTTCTTCCAGGGTCTTAGCCACTGGATCCCGATTTCCAGGGGGCCCAAGCCCCCAGGTGTGTTGTGGAGGGTTTTCAGCACCTGTGTGTTCCTTTTCTTTCTGTCTCCAATTTTCTCCTTCTGGGCTTTTTCTAGCCAAGAGTTGCCGGCAGCGTTCCCAGTTTGACTCAGGACTGCGGCTCCCTGCTCTAAGTTCACGCCGCTGGAGATCAGCGGGGCTGCCCTTGCAGCCTATGCCTGAGAAGAGGGACACAGCAGCGGGATCCTACTATCTCAAATCCTGGGTGGGTGCTGGAGGTCACCGGGACTGTGGCTCCAGCTGAGCTCCGTCAGGGAAGGCAGATCTTGTCTGCATGGGGAACCTCTCCTTTCTGGGGGCTCCCCTTTGCTGCCATATTCTCTCTTCAGTTCCTGCGCCCTCACCCACCTGTAGAGCCGGCTGCTAGTCTTCTTCTGTTCTCCAAGTCGTTCTGGCTGATGCTGAAGCAGGAAAATTCCTTTTTCTACAGTGGCTCCGAAAAACTGGGCTTCTTTTTTCCTGTGACCTCTCAGTGCCTGCTCCCCACAGACGCCACCTTTGAATCTGCCCTCTTAACTAATTTTAAATCCACAAATAATATAAGAATCATTCTCGTTTTAAAATAAATAATTCAGAAAAAAAGTCAAGTACACTGTGCTTCATCAATGACCCTGGTTATTGTTCAAAATGTCCCTGGTTACCAGTTACCATATAGTAAATAGCTTTCAGAACTTTTTATAAGCATGTATACATAATTTTTGGCACAATATGCTTTTTCAGAACTTAGAGTCTATTGTTTTTACTACAGTGCCATCTCGCTATCCCAAATGTCTATGGAAATGTATCAAGCACAATGAAATGAAATGAAAACTTGGTCTCCCTTCCATCATGTTCTTATGTCTGCTCATAGGCAAGCATGTTCATATACTTAAATACAAAATGGCATACAAGTGGGCAAACAATCTCAAATAAACAAATAAATCTATAAATAATAAACAAAATAAAATAATATTTATATAATAAATAAAATAATAAAAATAAAAATAATAAATGAAAATAGATAAATAAGTAAATAGATAAAAGAATAAATAAAAGAATAAATAAACAAACAAATCTCCTTTATCTCTCATATCAGTGCCTTGCTGCCTCCGAGAAGGTATGAGGAAGAAAAAGCGAAAATGTCCCTTTTTCACAGCAAAATTCTGATTTTGGTATTAGTAGGGTTTCTTTCTAGTGTGAAGGTTACTATACACTAGACCAGGGACACCATTGTGCTCAGCACCTGTTTTTGTGTAGTCGATGAATTAAGAATGCCTTTACAATGTCAGGAAAAAAGTTTTTCTAAAGAATAACATTCATGACATGTGAAAGCCATAAAAATTCACACTTCAGCATCCATAAATGCAGCATGAATGGGACACCGCCACACCGTTTCTCTGCATAGTGTCCAGGGCTGCTTTCCTGCTGTAGGGCAGTAACGGCATTATCTGGGCAAAGACCAGGCTTCTACAAAGTTTGAAATATTTGCTCTATCGCTCTTAACAGAAAAACTTTTGCCAACTTCTTCTAGAATGTGAGTTAGTTTCCTGATATCTCATTTGTAAAACATTGTTTTATAGACCATTCAGTAGACTTTCAGTGGGGAAAGACAACCAGAAATGCGCTGGAAGGCAAGTGATTTAACAGGAAGCAACAAAGAGGTCATTTACACATGTACAAAATTCCAGTTTCTCTTTTCAGGACCTTCTGAAAACTCTTTTTAGTCCTGACAAATTCATGCAATCTGCTACTGGATAAGGGTGCCATGTGTCACACAACTCTAAGGCCAAATTCATTAGTCTGCTTGTGGGGCACCGACTGGGTTCTAGATCCATCCTGGACCCTGGTTATTCCCTAGTTAACAAAATGAACATCAAATCTGCCCTTGGGCACTGCCAGTTGAGCATGTTCATTACAATTTCCAGACGCTATGAAAGCACACATCTGGGGACTGAGGAAGATCTGATGGGTTGGTGGGGCTAGAAGAAATGTGAAGTAAATTCAGTTTCATCAGACTGAAAACTCTTAAAAACAAAAGACAGCTGCTATCATTGCTACACACAAAAAAATAAGCAGCAATGAGAGAAACTACCATCACCTTGCTATCTCTGTCCTTGCACTCTGTTCTTTACAAGCTCTGATTTTGAGCAAAGGAGCTGTTGAGCCTCTAGTGAAGACGGGATCTCAACCCAGTTTATGACTAATGTCAAATGCCAGTGCTTTGCACCATCCACACATTAGAAGTTTGTTTCCTTTTTTTTAAACCGTCACCCCCAAGTCCACTCCAAGGAAAATAGAAGCAAGATTACTTTCTGCATATGTGGTAACCATCCAATGGCATTTACAATAAGTTTCAAAAGCATGCCCTGCCTCCTTCAACAATGTGATTCCTGGGGTTCATGGGCAGTGGTGGCTGGTCACTGACTCCCACAAACTCCATCCAGATAATAAAGGTTTCATGTCAAAATAAACTAAATCTACGTTGTTTTTTATATATCTGAAATCCCCCCACCCCCCGCACCGCCCACTGAGACTGAAAGAGAGGAAAAGGGAAAAGATTATTTTCCGCTATATTCCCAACACAGGGCAGAGTCTCGGTGATGCTCTGGTAACTTCCAGGTTCTGCACTTTTAAGACTTGAATTCTACTGAGTAACGGAGCCGTGGGGACATTCAATCAAATCGGGTCAGTCTCTCACTCTCACAGGCTTATGTTCCTGTTGACTTCATAGAGAACTAAGCAAGCATAAAATGTCTCTGGAGAGAAGCAGCAGCTGGAATCTAGGACAGAAAGCACAGAATGACTTGACACTGCTGCCATGAGGTCTCTGCTCTGTTCACACAGGAGGCCAAGTGAGCCCTGACGAACTGTACCAGACACCGTCCAAGCTGGTTTCTCATTAGAACCTGCGTTGGGGGCGGGGGCAGGTGTTTTTGTCCATCTAACTGATGGTGCCGCCTTTACCTACACAAGAGAGCTGATTTCAGAGTTAGAGAGGTTTTGTGATTCACCAATGAAAGTAATCATCCCAGGGAACTGGAGTTAGCTAAGCTTTCAGAAGCAGCAGACCTACAAATAAATAGATTCCACCTATCTCCAAAAAGAAATCTTTATGGCTACATCATTTTGTCTAAGAGAAAAACTCAGATCATCCAGTGCTGTTACTAAAAGGTCAGCCTTTCTCTCTGCAACCAGGGACCAGAAAGAGGAGCACAGGAGAAGATGGAGAGGTTACCCCACAAATAGAAGAGTGACAATGGCTTAATAATCTGAAGGCAAAATGCCTCCGCTGACTAGGGGCTGTGAAGGGATTAGTCAGAAGCTCTGGACAGCTAAATGGACTCCAAACATCCCTTGACCTTTATGTCACATGAGTTGTGACTAATAGAATTATTTAACAAGTAAAACTTCCAGATGACCAGTTAAATTTAAATTTCAGATAAACTAACTTGTTAGTATAAGTGTGTCCCCAAACTAACTCTGTAATATGGGATTATATTTATACTAAAAATAATCCATTATTTATCTGAAATTCAAGTGTTCATACTTATTCTGTATTCAAGGATTCAAGTCACTCAAATATTACATATTTATAGTTACAGAACATACTAAACAAATGGTACTTGATGCTTATCTGAAATGTACCTGAGTGTCCTATATTTGATTTGCCAACTTTCACTGTTACCAACACCAAGGGCAGTGACATTTTAAGGATAGAGGGGAGCAGATGACGGCTCTCTAACATGCCAGAAGACTACTTTGGAAGGAGTTTATTTGGGAGTTTGATTCATTAATTGATTTTTGCAGAAGGGCCAAGAAGGCAGGCATTTTTATCTTAAACCTGCTTCAACTGCTTATATGAAAAGGAGACAAGCCCAGCTGACATCAGGGACTCATGCCAGAAAGCAAGTCCCTGCGACCTTGCAGCGCTGGGCCCACAAGCCTGTCCACAAGCCTCCCCACCTCCATCCTCCAGGTGTCATGATGACCAAGGAGTCATAATGAGCCCTCAGGTCCCCATGGGTTTAATTTTTTTAGTACTGTGCATCTAAGAAGGTGAGCTATGCCAAGGAAGGGGAGGAGTGTTGGAAATATTTCCAATTAATAGATTAGGATTACTCATTTCAGGCTTCCGCAAATTATTACATCCATAGATGAAAAGAAAAGACGTCAAAAATAATCAGTAAAACCAAGAGGAAAAAGACAAAACTGTTTTGAATCAACTCTGCTTTGAAATGCTTTTCAAATGTGTTAGCCCATGTCTTCTGCCTTATGATGCAGCATTTGTGAAAAAGATTTGGTGACTTGGGCTCTTGAATGGCCTCGACTTACCTTTCTAAATACTGGTTCTCACTGCAGAGTGTTTATTGTGAGCAACTAAAAGGTTTAGATAAATCTATAATCAGCAGGTAAAGTCTATGCCAGTCATTCTGACGTGGATCAGAAATCACCTAGAGGGTTTCCATTACAGACTGTTATGCTCCATCCCCAGAACTTCTGATTTTGTGGGTCTTAAGTAGGGTGTTGCATTTCTTAAAAGTTCCCAGATGATGCTAATGCTAATGCTTCTGGTCCTGAGACAGTCCTTTGAGAATGACAGGTCTGTGCAATTTAGGTCATGAGAACGTTGAGTCCATTAGTTCACACTGAGGATTATGATTTGTCCTCAAAAAAAGGCAAACCATCTGGGTTCTTCCATGTGCCTTTTCTAGGACTCACATCTTGTCTGCTTATATTTTTGGACTATGCAGAAAGCCCCTAACTCACAAGAACCATACTTAGAATCATTCCCTCCAATAGGAGGTTTGCTTTGGCTTCTAAACAATCTTGGGGCCAATACTGAAGAAACTCTGTAAAAATGATGAATTTTTTGAGAATCTATGGCAAAGACAGGAAAGAAGCTATGCTACTCTGAGAAAAGACCCCTACTTGAAGATAAAATTGATTTCTGGGATGGTTAGGGGGAGCTAGGTATATCTGCTAGGCAATTACACCCCAGTGTGATTTAGTTTGACCAGGTCAGTTCTTCCCTAGACTAAGCTGAACTAGAGTTGAGAGCAAACAAGTTCACAATACTGAGCATGAACTAAAAATATCTGGCAAACCTGGGTGAAAAAACACCAGGACCCTTAAGAAAATTGCATCAGAAAGTGGGTTACAGATGACAATTACAGAGCCACTGCATTAATCACCTTTCTTTTTTCTTTTTTTGTCTCCTGAGCACATAAACTACTTTGTAGCTAGGCAGGTCAGCTGGCTCATTCTGTTTAAGAAGGGCTGGACAGTTTAAGGCCAGGTCCTAAAGTGACCACAAAGATGAACACTGTCTCTTTAGCTGACTCAGTAGGGGTCTCTGAGGAGCCCCTGTGGACTTGCTGGGAAGAGAACGCAGCATCTAGAACACTCGGATTTTGCAAGCGCAAGAAAAAGACTTCAGAGTATTAAGCCACTGAGATTTGGGGGTTAGTTCCTCCTATAGCGTAGCCTAGTGTGCCTAACTAAAACAGTTACAAAAAGAAGGTATAACAGTTGTTCCTTTATCACCTGAGACGGATCAGGCTGACGCCACCCTCCATTCTTCTGTATGACATAGAATGTATATTGTTATTACCCCAGATAAATGGTTTTCGAAATTGACTTCTTAATAAAAAAAATCAACTTGTAGGGCATGTGCTTGGTGCTCAGGTGGCTGGAACCCAGGATCCAGGTTCTCAGTCGAGGGCAGGGTTTGGAAACAAACAAACAAACAAACAAAAAGTCAAATAAATTAATAAAAAATGCTTCTTTCTCTTCTCTCTCTTCTTGCCAGCCTGCTTTCATTCGTGCCTGCTTGCCTGCAGAAGGGAGGGAGGAAGGGAGGGAGACAAATCCTTCGTTTGGAAAAGGAATCCTGCACCTTCTCTGGAGCCCTCTGAAACTGAAGCCAGACGAGTCAGGCGAGTACTTAACCTGTAGATTTGTCTGCCAGGGGCTACACTGAAAAGTCCCTTTAAAGGAACCAGTTTGCTCCTGTCCAGAGTCAGGGTAAAGCTTCTCCAGGTGCAAAGACAAGGACATTTTGGTAGGCTTATTAATCTTCGCCAAATCATTTTGAAGTGAGGATTTTAAATTATGTATTGGCAGGAATCAAGCATTCAAGTGTAATGGGTTTAATTAATGTAAAAGCTTCTCTTTTAAGATGATGCAATAATTGGCACAAAGCCAAGTGCCTGAAATACCTACCAGTGCAGAGCACTTAAATGCTCAATTAAAATGATTTGAGTTTTATTGGTTGTGAAGGAAGTATTTAACATGTAAATAGGACAGGTTCCAGCTCTCTCCATTTAAAGGTTAGCTGCTGCCCACCTTCCTCCACCCTTTTTAAATGAGTTTCTGTGCCTCTTGAGGAGTCAGCCACAGGGTGGACTTGGCTGTCAGAGGATGGCACTGAGGAAGTCCAACCTGCCTAGGATTCTCCTAGGGTTCTCTCAGAGCAGAAGAGCCCCATCTGAGCTGTCTGAGGCGCCCCATTTCCTTGTTTCTCAAACTCAAAACCACCCCACCTCAGAAGCTTTGAACCTGCTATTCTGCTTCAGTCTTCCTCCAGACACCTGAACGAAAGACTTGCTCTTACATCTCCCCCGTGTTTCTGTTCAAACATCAGAGTAGTCTTGAGTCAGAGCAGTCTTACGCCCAGTTATTAGGAGAAGAATCCTCTCTCTCTCTCTCTCTCTCTCTCTCTCTCTCTCTCTCTCTCTCTCTCTCTCTCTCTCTCTCTCTCTCTCTCTCTCTC